>JALPQD010000663.1:311699-613931 GCA_023101885.1 Typhlomys cinereus
ATCGCCAACCCAGAACATCATGTGTCCACTCTTTGATGTAGTCAGGTGTTGAAAATGGCTCACTGTGGCCAGGTGCAAGACACACACCACACACACACACACACACACACACACATACACACACACAACACTACACACACACATATCACTAAACCAACTCAACTCAGGGGCTTGGTTTGGTCCGCAGCTTAGCCTGCAGCCACTCAGATGTGCTCTGCTCTCCCCCCACCCCCATCAGCTGGAGTCGGATGCTGGCAGGCCATCTGGCCTCTGCAGCCCGCCCCAGTCTCGAGAATGGAGCACCAGCGGGGGCTGGGTGGAGGGGGGGAGCTGTCAGAAGCACAGTGGTACCAAAGGGGATGCCTCAGGGGAAGGCGCGGAGGGAGAAGGGACCTACCACCTCCCAGGGACCAGCCATCACCTGCAGGAAGCAGCGGAGCATCAAAGGGGACAGGAAATCTGGCGAGATCCTGCAGAGGAAGGTGGACTTCATGCCTCGGGGCTTCGCCGCAGACCAAGTGCACCTGTCCTCCTTAGAGAGGTTCCAGTTCCCCTCCCTGCAACCCAGAAACCCAGGCTGCTGGGAGAGGACCACGGCAGCTCAGGGTGCCAGGGTGGGCACAAAGGACGCTTTTCACCTGAGGTCCTTTTAATTTCATTTCTTTCCTGCATATGTGTATGCATGCGCAGACACTTGTAGAGGCAAGAAATAAATGTTTAGTGCCAGACACACACCCCACACACACACACACACACACATTCTTCAGTTGCTCTCTACCTAATTTTTTGAGTGGACTCATCACTAACCTGGAACTCACAGTTCGGCTAGATTAGCAGACCAGAAACACCCAGGATTCCCCTTTTCTGTTTCCCCAGCACGGGATTACAGGTACATTTTTTTTTTTAAACGTGGGTTTTGAGATTTGAACTCAGATCCTCATGCTTAACACAGCAAGCACTGTACAACTAAGTCAAGTTCTCTGCCCCTTTTCAGTTTTACCTGTTTATTTTGTGGTGTTGGGGATCAATCCTGGCAGTCCATCCCGTTCAATTTTTTAAGAACTTTGAGCCACAGGGGTTAAGACTTTGCCTCACAAGCAGAAAGATGCTGAGTTCAGATCTCAGGTCCCAGGTTAAAACACTAAGGAGAAACGGGGGCAGCCTGCACTTCCGATCCTGGTGGGCAGAGCCTGGGAAATCCCAGAGCGAAGCAAAAAGGAGGTAGAACGTAATCCAGAATGATTCCAGAAGTCACCCTTGGACCTCCACAGGGACACATGCCTTCTGTACACACACACACACAACACACACCACACAGGCATCAAAAAAATAAATAAACTCTTTGAAAACATGTCTTTGAGATCCTTTTGTTCATTTGAAAATACCATAGTGCATTAGAAGTAAAGGTATGAATAAGGTTTTCATTCCAATTCCATGAAGATTGTATATGGTCTCATTGCAGAAATGGGTCTAGAAATGGGGAATTGCTCCGGGCCAGTCACTGTCATCTAAACTAGAAGCTGCTCCCATATCCTACCATGCCAGGGCATGAACCCAGCTCCTGTTTCTGGGAGTTCTTTTTTTTTTTTTTATTGTATTTTTGTGTCCTTGTGTGTGTGTGTGTGTGTGTGTGTGTGTGTAATGGAGGGTACCGTGTGTACCTTTGCTCTGGAGTTTCCCAAAGTCTGCTTTTAAAGGGTTGGAAGTACAAGCCACACCACTTTTCCAGCTGGCATTTTTACGTGGGATCTGGGACCTCTTCCTTGCGCGGCAGAGGCTTAACACCTGAGCCATCTCTCCAGCCCAGTTCAGGGAGTTCTGGTCTGTCTTAGCATGCAAAGCCAGACTCTGGAGTCGGTCGGCTTGCCCTACCATGCTGTGCTTCATTGAGTCACATACGGAACCACCCGGAACTTCAGCTTCCTCATCTGTAAGGTGGGGGATAGAGCTGCTGCAAAGATTAATGAGATACTGTGAAACACACTGAGATCGGTGTCCACCATTGACTCTATGAATTATCTTCACTGTTTTCTTAACTTTTTTAAAAAAGCATTTATTTAGTTAGGAGAGGGAGAGAGAGCACATGGTATGTGTGTAGAGGCCAGAGGACAACTTTTCAGAAGCTAATTCTCTTCTACATGTGGACTTTCAGAGATTGAGCTCAGTCACAAGTTTGCACACAGAAACCTTTACCAGTTAGGCCTTCTTACCACCCCCCCCCCCCATTTTGGGGTTGGAGGACAGGGTGGGTCTTGGGACAGGATCTCCCTATGTAGCTCAGGCTGGACTGGAAGTTAGCATATAGACCATGCTGCCTCAATTTTCATGATCCTTCTATCTGGGATCATGGACACACACTGCACTCTAACCTCTTATCTTTCTTGACAATTGGGGGAGCTATTAGAACTCCAACATCTGAAGTCAGGAGGGGTGGCCCATGACCTTGAATTCTTGATCCACTTGTCTCTACTTCCCAAGTACTAGAGGTAGAGATCTGAGTTCAAGACCAGCCTGGGTTATGTGGCTGGATGTTATCTTAACAGGAGTAGAAAAAAAAAAAAACAACTAACCCTTAACCCATGCACATATGGTATCACCCATGTTCGTAAGTCACTCCAGCTGTTTCTTACACGGTAAAGAACTGGGAGGGGGTGGAGGCCTGGGGTACGGCTGGGATGCTGGGAAAGTCTTCGTCGGGGAACAGGCAGCAGCTGTGTGGGGTCACGTGTGACAAGCGTCTCCCTCTGACACCCTCTTCCCACAGAGTCCCATCCCAGAGGAAGGAGAAACTTGGCTCCAAAACTGGGGCTACAATCTAAACCAGAGCCCCAACTTGACCCTCCCTAAACCCAGGAATCTCTTGAATCTGAGACCACGAATGGAGGACGGCTGACCTCAAGCCAAAGCAGCCATCCAGAGCGCCAGCCTTCTCTACCCTATGATTTCAGCGAATCCCTAGGAGAGACGGAAGGCTCAGGCCGAGAGATCTGGATCCTTGGGAACTGAATTCCAGCCTGACTTCTACCCCCTCTTTCAGGACGGAGTCGCACAAAGCCCAAGCTGGTCTTGAACTCACAGAAATCCTCCTGCTTCTACCTCCCAAGTGCTGGGACTACAGGCCTGAGTTACCATACCTGGACAATCCTGTGTGTTCTTTCTCTCCAGACCCAGCATCCATGAACAACTGTTCACAGACCTGAGTTTTCCTGTCTGGAAACTGGGCTACTACTCTCAGTGGATACTTATAAGGATTTAGGGACCAGGAGTGAAATTTACTCCATTTTACCATTTCGCATACATCACATCCATTGTAAATTGTTAATTGTTTCTCTCCTTCCTTTCCCCCTTCCTTCCTCTTTCTTTCTATCCTTCCTTCCTTTCCTCCCTCCCTCTCCTTCCTTCCTCTTTTCTTCCTTCCTCCTTCCTTCCTTCCTTCTTGTCTTTCTTTCTTTCTTTCTTTCTTCCTTCCTTTCTCTTTCTTTCTTTCTTTCTTTCTTTCTTTCTTTCTTTCTTTCTTTCTTTCTTTCTTTTCTTTCTTTCTTTTTTTTTTCTTCTCTTTTTCTCTCTCTTTCTTTTTCTTTCTTCTCTTCCTTCTTTCTTCCGGCTTTCTTTTCTTCCTTCTTCCTTCTTCTTCCTCTTCCTCTCCTTTCTTTCTTTCTTTCTTTCTTTCTCTCTCTCTTTCTCTCTCTCTCTCTTTCTTTCTTTCTTTCCTTTCACTAAGGCTTTCTTTTGCTGTAATTCCCATACTATATCATCCATCTGCTCGAAGGATATGATTTTTGACATATTTACAGAGTTACGCAAGCATCTCTACATCAATTTGAGATTATTTTTACCGCCATCCCCCACAAACGCTGTACCATCACCCTCCTCCCTCACCAAGATAAATCTACTCCTCGTCTCCCTAGATTTGCCTTTTATGGAAATTTCACAGAAATGGAACCACGCATCCTGAGATCCTTTGAGTCTTGCTCTTTTTGCTAGCAGAATATTCTCGAGGCCCAACCTTGCTGCCACGTGGCTTGTTCTTTTCACGGCTGAATAAGATTCTACTGTGGGGCCGATGGTGCTGATCTGGTCATTGATTGAACATTCCTGTCACCACCACTTTTTGGTGATTATGAAAAACATGGCCCAGAACATCTTATCTTCAGAAAGATACAATGATCATTTATCTTGAGTATTAAGATACCTGGGAGAAAGTTTGTATGAGCGGAAATAATAATAAAAAATGTATATATAAAAAAAAAAAGATACCTGGAGTGAAATCATAGGGTAGAGAAGGCTGGCGCTCTGGATGGCTGCTTTGGCTTGAGGTCAGCCGTCCTCCATTCGTGGTCTCAGATTCAAGAGATTCCTGGGTTTAGGGAGGGTCAAGTTGGGGCTCTGGTTTAGATTGTAGCCCCAGTTTTGGAGCCAAGTTTCTCCTTCCCTTGGGATGGGACCGTGCTGGGAAGAGGGTGTCAGAGGGAGACGCTTGTCACACGTGACCCCACACAGCTGCTGCCTGTTCCCACGAGAAGACTTTCCCAGCATCCCAGCCGTACCCCAAGGCCTCCACCCCCTCCCAGTTCTTTACCGTGTAAGAAACAGCTGGAGTGACTTACGAACATGGGTGATACCATATGTGCATGGGTTAAGGGTTAGTTGTTTTTTTTTTTTTTTCTACTCCTGTTAAGATAACATCCAGCCACATAACCCAGGCTGGTCTTGAACTCAGATCTCTACCTCTAGTACTTGGGAAGTAGAGACAAGTGGATCAAGAATTCAAGGTCATGGGCCACCCCTCCTGACTTCAGATGTTGGAGTTCTAATAGCTCCCCCAATTGTCAAGAAAGATAAGAGGTTAGAGTGCAGTGTGTGTCCATGATCCCAGATAGAAGGATCATGAAAAGTTTGAGGCAGCATGGTCTATATGCTAACTTCCAGTCCAGCCTGAGCTACATAGGGAGATCCTGTCCCAAGACCCACCCTGTCCTCCAACCCCAAAATGGGGGGGGGTGGTGGTAAGAAGGCCTAACTGGTAAAGGTTTCTGTGTGCAAACTTGTGACTGAGCTCAATCTCTGAAAGTCCACATGTAGAAGAGAATTAGCTTCTGAAAGTTGTCCTCTGGCCTCTACACACATACCATGTGCTCTCTCTCCCTCTCCTAACTAAATAAATGCTTTTTTAAAAAGTTAAGAAAACAGTGAAGATAATTCATAGAGTCAATTGGTGGACACCGATCTCAGTGTCGTTTCACAGTATCTCATTAATCTTTGCAGCAGCTCTATCCCTCCCACCTTACAGATGAGGAAGCTGAGGTTCCGGGTGGTTCCGTATGTGACTCAATGAAGCACAGCATGGTAGGGCAAGCCGACCGACTCCAGAGTCTGGCTTTGCATGCTAAGAACAGACCAGAACTCCCTGAACTGGGCTGGAGAGATGGCTCAGGTGTTAAGCCTCTGCCTCGCAAGGAAGAGGTCCCAGATCCCACGTAAAAATGCCAGCTGGAAATGGTGGTGGCTTGTACTTCCAACCCTTTAAAGCAGACTTTGGGAAACTCCAGAGCAAAGGTACACACGGTACCCTCCGATTCACACACACCACACACACACACACACACACAAGGACACAAAAATACAATAAAAAAAAAAAAAAGAACTCCCAGAAACAGGAGCTAGGTTCATGCCCTGGCATGGCAGGATATGGGAGCAGCTTCTAGTTTAGATGACAGTGACTGGCCTGGAGCAATTCCCCATTTCTAGACCCATTTCTGCGATGAGACCATATACAATCTTCATGGAATTGGAATGAAAACCTTATTCATACCTTTACTTCTAATGCACTATGGTATTTTCAAATGAACAAAAGGATCTCAAAGACATGTTTTCAAAGAGTTTATTTTATTTTTGCATGCCTGTGTGTGTGTGTGTGTGTGTGTGTGTGTGTGTATCAGAAGGCATGTGTCCCTGTGGAGGTCCAAGGGTGACTTCCGGAATCATTCTGGATTACTTCTACCTCCTTTTTGCTTCGCTCTGGGATTTCCCAGGCTCTGCCCACCAGGATCGGAAGTGCAGGCTGCCCCCGTTTCTGCCTTAGTGTTTTTAACCTGGGACCTGAGATCTGAACTCAGCATCTTTCTGCTTGTGAGGCAAAGTCTTAACCCCTGTGGCTCAAAGTTCTTAAAAAATTGAACGGATGGACTGCAGGATTGATCCCCAACACCACAAAATAAACAGGTAAAACTGAAAAGGGGGCAGAGAACTTGACTTAGTTGGTACAGTGCTTGCTGTGTAAGCATGAGGATCTGAGTTCAAATCCTCAAAACCCACGTTTAAAAAAAAAAATGTACCTGTAATCCCAGTGCTGGGGAAGCAGAAAAAGGGGAATCCCTGGGGTTTCTGGTCTGCTAATCTAGCCGAACTGGTGAGTTCCAGGTTCAGTGATGAGTCCATCTCAAAAAATTAGGTAGAGAGCAACTGAAGAATTGTGTGTGTGTGTGTGTGTGTGTGTGTGTGGTGTGTGTGTGTGTGTGTGTGTCTGGCACTAAACATTTATTTCTTGCCTCTACAAGTGTCTGCTCATGCATACACCATATGCAGGAAATGAAATGAAATTAAAAGGACCTCAGGTGAAAAGCGTCCTTTGTGCCCACCCTGGCACCCCTGAGCTGCCAGTGGTCCTCTCCCAGCAGCCTGGGTTTCTGGGTTGCAGGGAGGGGAACTGGAACCTCTCTAAGGAGGACAGGTGCACTTGGTCTGCGGCGAAGCCCCGAGGCATGAAGTCCACCTTCCTCTGCAGGATCTCAGCCAGATTTCCTGTCCCCTTTGATGCTCCGCTGCTTCCTGCAGGTGATGGCTGGTCCCTCGGGGAGGTGGTAGGTCCCTTCTCCCTCCGCGCCTTCCCCTGAGGCATCCCCTTTGGTACCCACTGTGCTTCTGACCAGCTCCCTCCCACCTCCAGCCCCCCGCTGGTGCTCCATTCTCGAGACTGGGCGGGCTGCAGAGGCCAGATGGCCTGCCAGCATCCGACTCCAGCTGATGGGGGTGGGGGGAGAGCAGAGCACATCTGAGTGGCTGCAGGCTAAGCTGCGGACCAAACCAAGCCCCTGAGTTGAGTTGGTTTAGTGATATGTGTGTGTGTATGTGTGTGTGTGTGTATGTGTGTGTGTGTGTGTGTGTGTGTGTGTGTGTCTTGCACCTGGCCACAGTGAGCCATTTTCACACCTGACTACATCAAAGAGTGGACACATGATGTTCTGGGTTGGCATAGTCCCTACTAACTGCTGAGAGAGAGAGAGAGAGAGAGAGAGAGAGAGAGAGAGAGAGAGAGAGAGAGAACAATGCTGTGCTGTACAGATGGAGGTTCATAGGTGGAAGGATGAGGATCAGAGAACAACTTTCAGGAGTCAGTTCTCTCCTTCCACCATGTGGGCTTCTGGCGCTCAAATTCAGGTCTCCAGGTTTGCAAGCAGACACTTGTACCCACTGGGCCCTCTCACCAGCCCTCATTGCCACTTGAAAATATGGCGTTTATTGGGGAATTACAGGAGGGGTCCACATAGCCCTGGAGGGTCCTTCACCGAGAAGAGGGAGCAAAAGAAAGTCAGAGGGAGCATGGGAAGGTGCCACATGTCTCGGGTTTCAGGGAGAAGTAGGAGCCAGGAGGAGCTGGGAAGAGCAGGAAAGATTCCAACTAGAGCCACCAGAAAGGTGCATGGCTGGCTGAGGCTTTGCACCTCTAACGCACACAGCTGTAAGATAGCAGTGTGTGGTCTCAAGCCATCTAGCTTCTGTCATTTGTGACTTCTGTCATTTGTGACAAACAAATGCAGGTAGGTACAGCGTCCGCTAGATCTCCCGGACTAGGAAATGGACAGGGCTGGAAGAGCTGCTGTCATAGAACATGCTTGGTTTCGACTGTGCCAAAAACAGCATCTAATGTTTTGGAATTTTTTTTTGTCGTTGTTTTCAGATTGTGTGTGTGTGTGTGTGTATGTGTGTGTGTGTACAGAAATTCACTTGAGTACTCTTTCACGCCTGGAGAGGCACAAGGGTGGTGGATATCGGGAATCATCTTCAATCACTCTTTCACTTTATTTTTGTGAGTCTGGGTCCCTAATGAAACTCAGAGCACACCTTTAGGGCTAGTCTGGCGAGCCAGGTTGTTCTAGAGATTCCCAGACTCTACCTTTTAGGGCTGGAATTATAGGCAGGCAACTATTCTTGCCTGTCATTTGTTCACATGGGGTCTGGGGATCCAAACTCGGGTCCTTTGGCTGGCAAGGCTAAGGCTTTAACCACTGAGCCATCTGTCCAGCCCAGCCTCTCAGGTTTAAAGGAAAGTCTGGAAAATGACTCTTGGGCAGAGAGATTACGGAGATGGCGGTGGAGATGTTAGACCTAGGGGCTGTACACAGGACATCTTCCAGAAAGTCAAATCTTTCTCAACAGCCAGGGTCAGAATTGCCTCCGGCCTGAGGACCTGATTAGAGGGTCAGAGGGAACTTTCCAACAGGGGTCAAGCCCAGGCTGGAGAAACATCTTCAGGACTGAAGGTGGGAGTCAGGTGTGGACCCTGAGGGGGCGCGAGTTTGCGGGGCAGGGGTTGGTTCCAGACGGAAGTCCTGTTTCAGGCAGCACGTCTGAAGTGGGCATCACTGAGGTGACCACCGCCCTGAGCGTGTGTCTGAACACCACCAGCTTCCCAACTGAGCTCCGCTTCAACGCCCACCTCGACCTGCAGTTAGAGAGCTAAGCAAAAGCAACCGTTAGAAATGACAGGCAGAGGGATGACTCCTGTGGAGCAAACAGCATGTGTCACTTTACCCTAAAAGATGAAGCTGCATTCAAGACCACTTGATCTGAGGAAGTTGCAATCAGGACCAGGGTTTTTTTTTTTTTATTAAAAATTTAATTATACATTTAAAAAATTTTTTACCAGTTCCCTCCCTCCCCCCTCCTCCCCCCGAACCCCCTCCTCCCCCTCCTCTCCCTCCCCATCCCCCAGTGCCTCCCCCCCAATTCCCAGAGAGTCCTTTATTGTGTACGCCTAACTCTCCACTGGGTCCTCCTCTCCGATGACATATAAGGACCCAGTGGCATTTCCATAAGCCCTTTCTCTTGTTCCCCTTAAGCATAGGATCACTACTATGGCTGTCAATCCCTTGCCTCCAGGGGTCTCGGTGCCCTTAACAGATGCTAGACTTTATGAGGGCAACAGTGTACTGGACATTGCACAGGGCATGCAAAGTCCCATTATGATTGCTTTGGCCCCAACTATTGTTGAGAATCTTGCAAATCATTGCTCCTCCCATCCTTTTGCTCTTACACTCTTACCGCCCCCTCTTCCGCAAATGTCCCTGAGCTCCAGGATGGGGAGAGATTAGGCTGGCCTAGTTCTATGTGATTGATATAGAGTCTCTGAAGTTCTGGATTGTGGTTTGTTGATTTTCTTTTGCAGTTTTGCTGCTCCTGCAATGCCCTTCACTCCATTCTGCTGGGCACTGTATGTCACCCCCTAGGACCAGGGGTTTTAGGTTGCCCAGTGAGCCCGCCTCACTTGCTGGCCAGTCCCTGCCCCCCAAGAGGTCTCCAGTCTTCCAGTCAATGTGACCTTAAGATACCTTTGGATTTTTTTCCTTTTTTTAAAAAAATTTGTTATTATTTATTAAATTGTGCGTGTATGCATGTGTACACGTGTGTATGTATGTTTGTGTGTGTATGTGTAGAACCATGGACGAATTCGGGAACCACCATGGACACCTCCACCTCCTCCTTGTTTACTCTGCCCTGGGAATCACAGGCTCCGCCCTACCAGGACCAGAAACGCAGGCCGCCCCCGCTTCCGCCCGGCATCTATACGTGGGGTCCAAGATCCAAATTCAGGACCTTCCGCCCGCAAGGCAGAGGCTTAACCCCTGAGCCACCTCTCCAGCCCCAGATTTTTTTTTTCTTTTAACTTCTTGGATCTTGGGCAAACTTGTTTATTGTTGTTATTACTTTGTGTGAGGATGAGAATAAGAAAGGTCTTGCTATGTTATCTTTGCCTTAGCCTGGCCTCTGTCTCTTGAGTGCTAGGATTACAGCGGATGCCACCAGACCCAGCCTCGTTTGGGTTACTTTTTAAAGAATTATTATTTTAAGATTCACTCAGTGTATACCAGGCACTGTTCTAGTACTGGATGCCCATCTGCATATTCAGTTGCCCTAACAGCTGTGGGCGGAGGAGGTGTCATCACACCCACTTTCAAGATGTGGAAGTTGAGGCACGCCACAGTTGAGTCCAGAACTTCCCAGCACTGGTACTGTTGGGACCAGATAGTTCTTTGGACAGGGCTGGTGCTGAGCATTGTTGGGTTCTACCATGTGCCAGGGGATCTCTCACCCCAAGTGTTACAAACCCAAACACCTCCAGAGCTTGCAAATGTCCACGGGTGGCGAAGTCAGCCCTGTTTGGAAGCAACTGCCCAAGAGGGTCCTGAAAAGGGTTAACTGAGCTGATGAAGATCAGACACCTTCCTCCCCTCCTCTCCTTTCCCCTCCCCTCCCAGTGCTCCGCCCCTGCGCGCCTCTCGGCTAACTAGTGCTTTACTAACGTCTAAAAAATGTCCCACTAAACGGACATGGGGTGCCGTAGAGTTCCCTGCCAACGGGAGCTCGCCTGGCAATAACATTCTGGCCAGCCGCGTTCCATCCTCTGACTGGCCAAGAGACTCTGACCAGCATTTTTTCCCCTCCTCGAGCCTCAGTTTCCCTACGTCAACCACAAGGGACTGGCCTAGAAGCTTAAAGGTCTCCTTGCTGTAGAACTCAGCAGCTGGTGATTCATACCAGATGCAAACAAATTCCCCCACAAAGTCAAATTCTTCCTGAGACTTAGTCATCCTGGGTTTGAACTTTCTTGCAAAACCATTTGAAAAATTCTTACGGCTTAAAATAAAAGCTATTAAAAGAAAGTAAAAGTTTCTAAACCCAACCCTGAGCGGACAGGCCTGAAAACACACAAACACTCACACCGCACACATGTACATCTACACACTATCTACACACACCATACAGACACACATACCATACACAAGCACTTGCATATACACTATACATACATGCACATCATGCACATACACAACTTACACCCACTGTATATCCACTCACACATATACACACATTCACACTTGCTCTCCCATATGTACACCCTGACACGTATGTACACCCAACATACACTGCACATACACACCACACACACACACATACTCATACATATTCATGTATACACACACGCACACCCTATGCATACTCGCACAGGAACATACACATATACCCACTACATACCACACGCACATACACACTTGCAGACATATATACACACACCACATACAATCACACATAAACACGTTCTGCACATACACATGCACACACACACACAACACACCCAGTACAGATGAGAACAGGATATGAAACCTTATAGCCAGGGTAGAGACATGATTCACAGACCTTTTAAGACGCTTCTATTTCAAGACACGATCCACCCACTGGATCTGGTGGCTCCAGAAACAAAATAAACCTTCGAGAAACCTCTGTTTCTTATCTCAGGGCAGCATTAGTTAGCCAGGGCAGTGTGTGGCCTCAGCACCAGCAGAAGAGAAGGCTGAGAGCCGTGCGTTCCCTCTGCTTCGCGTCGGTGCCTGGTGAAGGAGCCTTTTGCATCCATCTTTGCCTGGCTGACCCTCGTCAGCAGCCTCACAGCCCCACGGCGTCACCGGTGCTTTTGATTGCATAAGCCCCGCGTGGCTCTGTGCTACAAGAACTGGAGCTGACCTGCTGGCCTCAGGCTCCGGCTGTGCCAAGGCCTAGCTTGGTTGTATGTGTCCAGAACTGCAACTGTCGGGGCAGGAGACATGATTTTAGCAATCCTTAAGACCTCATGCTCTCTCTCTCTCTCTATTTAAAAATTATTTTAATTACTGAGAAAGGCAGATGAACACATATACCATGTGGGCTTTCAGGGATTGAACTCAGGTCTCCAGGTGTGCAAGCAGGAGCTTTACCTACTGAGCTATCTTGCCAGCTTATCATGTTCTTATATAATATAGAACCATAAAAATAGTCATGACCTGAACATGCAGCTCAGTAAGGGAACCCTTGCCCAGTACTTGAGACACCCTGGATTCCATCCCTAGTACTGGACAAAAAAAAAAAGGGCTAGCAAGATGGCTCAACAGGTAAAGGTGCCTGCGCCTAAACCTGGTTATCTGAGTTCAAATCCCTGAGCCCATATGGCAGAAGGAGAGAACTGACCTCTTCCAACCTCTACATGCTATAGCATGTGTGCATCTGCACGCTCTCTCTCTCTCTATCAAATAAATAAAAAGTGTATTAAAGACAATACATGCATTCAATAAAATGCTTATTGAGTATTTGCTGTATGCACATGGCAGAAAGCATGTGAGATTGGAAGTAGTGATTCACTCTTGGGATCCGGCACTTAGGAAGCAGATGCAGGAGGATTGCTGCAGGTTCGAGGCCAGCCTGCTCTTCGGAAAGTTCCACACCATATATATGCACAACTTAACTATTCCCTGTAGGAAACGCCCCCTGTGAAAGCTGATACCAAAGATGAAGCAATACTGAGAGAGATGCAAATATTTGTGGCACGGTAAAGAATGTTCTCATCTGTACTTACCCCGGGTTTTTCTGTTTTGTTTTGTTTTGCGCTTTTTTTTTCTTTCTTTAGATTTAGAAAATCTTAACTTTCACTATTGTTCACTTGCCCCACAAGTCCAGAATCTTTCAGAAAAAGTCACCGTCTGGGGGCTGGAGAGGTGGCTCAGGGGTTAAGCCTCCGCCTTGCAGGCGGAAAGTCCTGAGTTCGGATCCCAGATCCCACGTATAGACGCCAGGCGGAAGCGGGGGCGGCCTGCATTTCTGGTCCTGGTAGGGCAGAGCCTGTGAATCCCAGGGCAGAAGGAGGTGGAGGTGTCCATGGTGGTTCGCGAATTCGTCCGTGGTTCTACACACACACAGACACACACACACACGCACACACACACACACACACACACACACACACACACACGCACATGCGCACAGTTGAATAAATAATAATAAAAAAATTAAAAAAAAAAAAAAAAGTCACCGTCTGACCCAACCCTTCCTTCCTTCCTTCCTTCCTTCCTTCCTTCCTCCGTTCCTTCCTTTCCCTTCCTTCCTCCTATCTCCTTGTCTCCTTCCCTCTCTCCTTCTCCCTCCCTCTCTCTTTCTCCCTCTCTTTCTTTCCTCTGAGCTAGTCTTGCCCTTCAGCACAGGGAGGTCTCTCTCCTGCAGCCCTCGTGCCCCGCCTCTCAGAGGTGTCTCCTCCGTGTCTGCCTCTCTCCTCCTTTTTGTTGTTCCTCCAAGGTCTGATTCAAACCACTTCCCCCAAGGAAACATTCACTAATTCTGGGTGCCACACCCTCACATGTCTCCTACTGCTTCCTTGACCTTTGTCCCTGTGACCTTCTCTTGAACTTTACAGGAACAAGGACAGGAAACTTCAATTTATATTGTGCTTTCTCGTGACAAGTATCTTGCTAGCTCCTTACTGTGTGTTATATATCTGATTCATAAAAGGGGTTCAAGAACTTTTTAAAATTTTAACATGACCTTAGTGTGTGTGTGTAAGTTACATTTAAAAATTTTTATTTGTTTATTTGTAAGAGAGAGAAGACATGAACATATATGCCATGAAGTACAGGTGATCAGAGGATAACTTTTGGAAGTCACTTCTCTCCTTCTATCATGTGGGCCTCTGGGATTTCAACTCAGGCTGTCAGATTTGTGGGCACACACTTTACTGGCTGAGTTGTCTTGCCAAGTCCAGTATGTATACATACACACATATATGTATATGTATATATGTGTATGTGTTTATGTGCATGTTCTTTTTTTAATTTTTTTATTATTTATTCAATTGTGTGTGTGTGGGGTGTGTGTATGTGTGTGTAGAACCACGGGCGAATTCAGGAATCACCATGGGCCACCTCCATGCCCCCGCTTCCGCCCGGCGTCTATACGTGGGGTCTAGGATCCGAACTCAGGACCTTCCGCCTGCAAGGCAGAGGCCTAACCCCTGAGCCACCTCTCCAGCTCCTTATGTGCATGTTCTTGTGGGTAACGTGTGTCTGTATGTGTGCCTACTTGTAGAGGCCAAAATTCAATAGTGTGAGTCTTCTTCAGTTGCTCCATATTAACTTATTTGTTACAGGGTCTTTGGATGAACCTGGAACTCGTTGACTTTTAACGTTAATGTATCATGTGTATATGTGTGAAGGCGCATGTGGGGCAGGCCAGCCAGAATCTTCCTGTCTCTGCACCCATGCCAGCATCAAAATTGTAGACACACACCTACATGGATACAGGTTGTTGCAGTCCGCCTGCTTGGATGCTAATAAATCTGACCATCAAACGGCTTAAGGGAACAAGGGATTTATTTTCTCTTACGATTACTGGTTACAGTTCTCAGTCCAGCTTGATGGGAGAGCATACACCAACACCAGGGCTGAGGGAACTGGCCACACCATCTCTAGGTAATGGCTGAGAGAGGGACGATCCTTACTTGCCAAACCAGCATGTCTGTACAAGTGTACACAAGGATGCCGACTTCCTCAACAGGCTCTCAGTATTTTATTCATCTGTTCAGGGCCTAGTGCCACCCACCATAGGCCAGGCCTTCCCCATCAGCTAGACAATCTCCTGCAGGTTTGCTCTGGGTTTAACCTAACCACTAACTCTCCACAAATGTGCCCAGCACTCAAACCCTCAACACTCAAGTTGACACCTATGCCTATGACACAGGTCCTCATGGTTGCCTGGCATGTCTGAAGTCATCACCCAGCTTTTGTTCTCATTATACACACACACACACACACACACACACACACACACACACTTACTTTCTCTAAAGTGTCTTGCACAGAGTGAGCGCTTCATAATCAGCTACTAATGACTGACAGCACATACATTCTCCTACTCTCCCCAGACATCATTATGAGCTCTCCTTGTGAGCTCATATCTTGATTTCTACAGCTATTTTATAAACTACCCCATCAGCTAGGCATGGTGACACATGCCTGTAATCTTAGCACTTTGGGGGCTGGAGAGATGACTCAGGAGTTAAGACTCTCCCTCCCAAGCAGAAGATCCTGAGTTCGGATCCCAGGTCCCAAGTAAAAATGCCAGAGGGAAACGCCAGCGGCCTGGACTTACGGCTCTGGTTGACAGAGTCTGGGAAAACCAGAGCAAAGCAAAAAGGAGGTGGTAGAAGCGATCCAGGATGATTCCTGAAGTCATCCTTGTCCTCCACAGGGACACACAGTGCCCTCTGATATATACACACACACACAAATATTTGTAAAAAATCTTAGCACTTGGAAGGCTGAGGCAGGAGAATGGAGACTTTGAAGCCAGATTGGGCTATATACCAGATCCTGTCTCTAAATACATACATACATACATACATACATACATACATACATACATACATACATATTCACCCCAGGGGGGGGGGAGATGACTCATTTGGCAAAGTGCCTACTGTCCAAATATAAGGACCTGAGTGTGAATTCCTAGCACCCATGTAAAAGTTAGGCTTGGTGGGGTACACTTGTAATCTCAGTGCTGTAGATAGAAACAGCAGGATGCCTAGAGATGATTGGTCAGCCAAATAGATGAGTTTCAGGTTCAGCGAGAGACCCTGTGTCAAAAAATAAAGGTGGAAGACTAAGGAGATGGTTCAGGGGTTAAAATCTTTGCCTCACAAGTAGAAGGACCTAAGTTCAAATTCCCAGATCCCATGTAAAAAATGTCAGGTGGCTATGGTGGTGGTCTATAATTCCAGCCTTGGAAGGCAGAGCCTGGGAAACCCCAGAGCAAAGCAAGAAGTAGGTAGAGTAATCCAGGCCGATTCTTGATTTCATCCTTGAGCCTCCACAGGCTACATGTGCCCTATATCCACATGTACACACATGTATGCAAATAAATAAATAAAAGTAAAGGTGAAAAGTGATGGAGTAAAGATCCCTGACGCTGACCTCTGGCCTCCACATGTATGTGCACACACCCACACTTACAGTGCATACAACACACACGCACCACCATATCACCTCCCATGAAGCAGTGGGCACGTCTGTGATTGGCACTTGCTGGCCGACACACTACTTACTCAAGCTCAGTGAAGACATGACTTGCCCAGCCAGGCGGCAGTGCTGTTTAGAATCTAACCTCTCCTGGGTAAAAAAAAGAAAAAAAAAAAAAAAAAAAGAATCTAACCTCTGGTACTCACGAAGACGCTCTTACTCAAAAATGATAGGCACATATAGAATGATCTCGAAATAAGATTGTCCTACATTTAGGCTCCCAAATACAAGGACCAGCGTGCTTACAAGACAAAAGAAGATGGGGACTGGACTGGGGAGGTGGCTCAGGGGTTAAAATCTGTCTCACAAGCAGAGGGACCCGAGTTCAGGTCCCGAGTGGAAGTGGTAGTGGCCTGTACTTCCAGCCCTGGAGGGCAGAGCCAGGAAACCCCAGAGCAAAGCAATGAGGAGGTAGAAGAATCCAGGGTGGTTTCTGATGTCACCCTTGGGCCTCCATAGGTGAGTGCCCTCAAGTGTCCTCTAGTACACACACACACACACACACACACACATACACACACACACACATACTGCGAGAGCGAGCACATGTACACACAAGGAAGAGAGAAAGAGAGAAGGGAGAAGGTGAGGTTAAGGACAGAAACCCCTTCCCCGTGCCCAGGCTGGTCATCCCATCTACTGAGGAGACTGAGCAGGAGAATCAAAAGCTCAAAGCCTGCTTGGGCTACAGAGTGAGTTCAAGGCCAGTCCGGATGACTTGGCGAAAGCCTGTCTCAAAATAAAACAGAAAAGAAAGCTAGGGGATGTGGTTCAAGGTGGAGCACTCGCTAGTGTGCCAGCCCCCCCCCCAGACTGAAGACAGAGACAGACGTAGATGCAGAAGCGAAGCTGAAGGCTCAGACTGCAGCAACGGCCACGAAGCCTCATGCAATCCTAGACTCCGGGAGAATCAGGGCTGAGCCTCACGCTCATCATCCCAGGAGGCAGAGTGCAAAGTGCAGTACCGCAGCCCCAGGAGACAGGAAACAGCTTCAAATTGGGGGGGCCCTGCAGATCTATCTCAGGTACTCTCTGTTTCATGTCTTGAGTAACTGACACTATTCCCCTGATCCTGGTTTCCCTTCTTGGTCTACAGGGACAATCACAGCAATCGCGGTCACTGGTAAAGTTCCAGATGTGCTCGGGCTTTAAAGAACCTTAGGACAAACCGGATGACGGTTGGAATACCATTAATGGAGAACATAGGTTTGCAGTTCATGCCCTGACATTGCCGTGTGTGTGTGAAGAAATAGCTTCCCATTGAACCAGACAACTTGGTAATTTATGATAAGAGAGAGGATACTGGGGTCAGACAGAACCAGGTTCAAATCCTGACCCTGGCATTAAGCAAGCTGGTTGAGCTTGTGTCCTCTGCCTGGTGCCCCTGAGCCGCCTGGGGTCCACTCCCCCTGGGACACTGGGACGGTGCTGCTCCAATCCTTCATGCTGATGCGACCATTCAGTTGAGTCACGGGAGAAGGCATGCACCATGTGCGAGCTGTACCGCAGAAGCACACAGTAGGTCGCCCGACAGGAAGTGGTGTCACCGCAGAGGCTGACGGTGGTCGGGGACCGTCCAGGAAGAGCCGGCGAGGAAAAAGATTGCTGCGACAGCTGGTGGCTGATGTTCCCAGGGAACACTGAGGGACAGTGAGGTCCTCCTAGGCAGCTGTTTCCTGGGGCTGTGATGTCACCGGCCCATCCAGGAGGCCACGGTACCCGCGGCCGGCTGCTGCCTCCCAGCTGGCCAGCTCCACTTCCTGTGCCCTCGGCCTGCCCTCGCCTGCTTTCTCATGACCTTAGGAGGCAGCTGGAGTCTGACTCAACGGCCAATGCTCATCTATCTGCAAATGGGGAGAGCAGGGCCCCCACCCCAGCTGCTCCCTAGGGATCCTGCACCTTGGCAGGGACTCTAAAGGGTGGTTTTTATCCAGTGGGCTTCGCACTGGGTTCCTGTAAGTCCTGCAGATTCTATGGAAGTGACGGGGGGTGGGGGGTGTCAGTGAAGCAGGGAAGAGTGGATCTGAGGAGACAATGGGTCTCCTGTGCGGGAGATCGTGACATCATTGCTGTCCATCCGGAACCCCTTCTTCCATCTTGTCTAAGTATTGGGTCTGCATATCAAACTTTTTTTTTTTTTTTTAAAGAAGACATTGACTTATTTTTTAATTTTTTTTATTATTATTTATTCAACTGTGTGCATATGCGTGTGCATGTGCCCACGTGTGTGTGTGTGTGTGTGTAGAACCACGGATGAATTTGCGAACCACCATGGGCGCCTCCACCTCCTTCTGCCCCGGGATTCACAGGCTCCGCCCTACCAGGACCAGAAGCGCAGGCCGCCCCCGCTTCCGCCCGGCATCTATACGTGGGATCTGGGATCCGAACTCAGGACCTTCCACCTGCAAGGTGGAGGCTTAGCCTCTGAGCCACCTCTCCAGCCCCTGCATATCAAACTTAACGTGGAGCAACTCATTCTGTATTGAACATCTCTGCCTTATGTGGTGTGGGAATTAAATCTCTTTTTAAAAAAAAAAAAAATCTGTGGGCTGTGGAGATGGCTCAGCTAGTACAGGCACCTGCTTTCAGATCTGGCTAGTTGAGTTGGATCCCTGGAAGCCCACACGGTGAAGGAGAGAAGCGATTTCTGAAAACGCTCACGTGTCTTTCACACATGCTCAGTGCTCACTCTCTCTCTCTCTCTTTCTCTCTCTCAGTAAAGTTAAAAATTATAAATTAAAGCTCGGGTCCGCTGCGACTCGTCTTATCGCCCTTCCTTGTCTCTGAGCCACCCGTGTGACTCCCGTGAGATTGTCTCTGATCTCTGATGGCTCGCCAGGGTGTTCTAGAGCAGGCCAGTAGCAAGCCATCCACGCCGGAGGAAGAGGAGGAACTCGAGGAGGTGATGGTGCCCTTCCGCCTGCCTGAGGACAAGAAGACCCTCGCCCTGCAGCAGGACTCGAGACCCACTGCAGACACCTCCTGGGCCACCTTAGTGAAAGTGCTCCCAGACAGGGGGTCTGCCACCCCCCCATGCTACAACCTGAGACTAAGGAGGAAAACCTGTTCAGCTTGGCCCTGAGTGCGCCCCTTGAAAATAATCTACCCCAGCTAGGGATACAGAGGAGAAGCCGGCAAGCAAGAAGCAGTCACAGGGTGTGTATGGTTGTGCATATGTGTGGTATGTATGTATATGTGTGTGTATGCATGTGGTATGTATCTGTGTGCTGTGTGATTTGGTGTGTGTGTCGTATATATGTGTGTTGGTGTGGTATGTTGCATGTGGTGCGCATGTCTCTATGTGTAGTGTGTATGTGGAGGTGCGTGGTGTATATGGGGGGATGTGAGGGAGGAATGTGATGGCTAACGGTTAATCTTGGGTATTGTTCCTTGAGAGTTGCCCACCTTGTTTTGAGACGTGGCCTCTCACTGGTGCCTAGGACTTGCTGAGTTAGACTGGCTGGCCAGCAATCCCCAGGGATCTACTTGTCTCTGTCCCCACCCCAGTATTGGGTTACAAGGACCACCACACCTGTTTTTTGCATGGGCGCAGGTCCTCATGTTTGCCTGACCCATCTCCTCGGCCTCCCACGTTGCCACCTTCCAATCTCTGCATCTCTTGAGTTCTGGGAGGCAAACAGAATGCCACAGGGTGACATCTTCCCTGGACAGTTCCCCCCCTCCTCACTCACGGAACAGGTCTTGTAAGGGGCCTTCGACTGAAAAAAGACAGAAAGAAAAAGCTACTGAAGAGTCACTCAAGGTTGAGTGTGTGCCTGGGTGGAGGGGCCCTTGCCTAGCACGTGCCTGGTGTTGAGCTCCATCCTCAGCACTAGGGGAAAAATATCCCGAAGAGCTAGAAGAGCAGCATTAAGTTTCCCAAGACAAACTTTTTCTCTTAAATATTTTATTTATCTTATATGCGCGCGCATGTGTGTGTGTGTGTGTGTGTGTGTGTGTATCAGAGGGCACTATATGTCCCTGTGGAGGACCAAGGGTGACTTCGGGAATCATCCTGAATCGCTTCTACCTCTTTCTTGCTTCACTCTGAGATTTCCCAAACTCTGCCCACCAGAGCCAGAAGTGCAGGCTGCCCTCGCTTCTGCCTGGCATTTTTATGTGGGAGCCGGGATCCGAACTCAGTACCTTCTGTTTGAGAGACAGAGTCTTAACCCCTGAGCCACCTCTCTAGTCCCCCCAAGACAAAAGTTTAAGGACAGGAGCAGAACTTACCTGATCAGATCATTGGACACTGTAAAGTATGGAATTGTTACATGTCCCTCCATGAGTTTAACAAGTATTCAGCTACTTACAGAAAATTAATTAATAAAGAAATTCAGTGACTTTCAGTCTTTTTTTTTTTAAGTCTCCTAATTTGTTCTATCCTCCTATTCATTTTTAAATATTTGTTTAGGGGATGAAGAGATGGCTCAGGGGTTAAGACTCTGCCTTGAAAGCAGAAGGTCCTGAGTTCAGATCCCAGCTCCCATGTAAAAATGCCAGGCAGTGGAAACAGAACCAGTCTGCACTTCCAGCCCTGATGAACGGAGCCTGGGAAGTCCCAGAATGAAGCAAAAAGGTGGTAGAGCAATCCAGGATGATCCCGGAAATCACCCTTAGCTCTCCACAGGGATACACAGTGTCCTCTGATAAATACACACACACACACACACACACACACACACACACACACACACACACACACTAAAGTTTTTTTAAAATAAATATTTGTTTATTGGGTGGGGGGAACATGCACGCCACGATGCACAGGCGGAGGCTGGAGGGCAACTCTCAGCCGTCAGTTCTCTCCACCCTCCGGGACTCCAGGGATTGAACTCAGGTTACCAGGTTTGCATGCAGACGTCTTCACCTGTTGAGCCAGATTCAGTTTCTACAACATATGGTAACAGGAGTGAAGGTTGGGGGGGACACCTCTGCTCCCCACACCTGCCAGTCATCACCCGGCACATGGATGAGGCTCAGCCACAGTGGGGATCCAACTCCGTGCACAGCCAAGGTGAGTCACCTGCTCTGGGACCCCCAGTTCCCCGACTTTGCCCAGCAGAGATGCTGCTGCTCAGAGGGACCCCTAGGAAGATTGTGCTTATCAGGCTTTCTTTTGGCACGTTTTGAAAGTGC
This sequence comes from Typhlomys cinereus, assembly GCA_023101885.1. Classification (NCBI taxonomy): domain Eukaryota; kingdom Metazoa; phylum Chordata; class Mammalia; order Rodentia; family Platacanthomyidae; genus Typhlomys; species Typhlomys cinereus. The sequence continues at coordinate 332,993 of JALPQD010000663.1, forward strand.
TTCTGATGGGCTGGCAGAGTGTTGCGCTTTTGGGAGCCCTGGTGTTGGGCTCATGGAATTGGATGATTGTTGTGGGTGAGACCAGTAATGAAGTGACTGGAGGCTGCGGAGACGGCCGTGTTGGGTAAAAGCGCTTGCCACACAAGCCTGAGGGCTGGAGTTCAATCGCACTCGTGTAAAAAAACTGGATGCACAGCTCTGGAGCCTGGAACCCTAGCGCTTCTATGGGGGGATGGAAGGTGGACATAGGAGAGGCCCCAGAAACCCACAAAGAGATGCTGCCTCAAGTGAGATGAAAGTCAAGGATGGACATTGCAGGACCAACACCTCTGACCTCCACACGTGCCGTGACACACGCGTGCTATGCTGCGCACACACAATCATATAAATCAGCAAGAAATGGTCAGAGAAGACTTGTTAAAAGTTGTTTTATATTTATTTATCTTTGGAGGGTGGAGGCGGGTCAGCACGTGTACACCATGGTGTGACATGGAGGTCAGAGGATGACTTGAGAAAGTCAGTTCTCTCCTACCACATGAGTCTAGAGATCAAACCCGGGTCATCGGGCTTAGCCGCAAGCGCGTTTACCAGCCAAGCCATCTCACAGATCCCAAGGAATCATTTCTGTGACGATAATGAAAAGGGTAATGGACAAGAATATGTTCTGATTAAAAGGAGCAGCAGAGGAGTGGGGGGGGGTCCCCTAAAGAGAGAGGATCTTTACCGAGGCCTCAATGTTGAGCACCTTCCAAATTATTGCATGGTGCTAGAGAGTTCCACCCCGAGTATCCGTCTACAGAGCTGCGGAATTACTGTTACAAATACACGTTTGCATTGAATGTGGATCACGTATTGTATCTTCACTTTTGACTTTCTTCCTGACGCTGGGGATGGAACCCTGGGCCTTGTGCATGATAGGCAGGAGCTCTACCGCCGAGCCACCCCTCAGTCCCGAGTCAGAGGATCAGACACACTGCCACATTACACTGTGCGCATTTCTGGGCCCCCAGGAAAGGCCAGTGGACGCCATATGAGTCTCATAGCAGCCAGGCACTTGCATTGCACTATGTTCTTTAAACAATCGTTCATTTTTTACAGAGAAGGGAATTGTGACTCAGAGAGATGAATTGTCTTGCCCGAGGTCACACAGCCAGAAAATCTCAAAGCTCGACCTTGAATTGAGTTGATCCAGAAGACACAGGTGGGTTCCCACTATCTGTGCATAGCGAGTGCTCTATGAAGTGGGTGTCTGACTGTGTTCTGGAAGACAGACCTCTGCCTGGGCCACGGGGTGTTCCAAACTCTTGACAGTTACCCCTGGTGAGCTTACCTGCCTTTCCCTGTCTTATTCCCTCCAGCCTTCCACCTCCCCACCTGAAAAAAAGGTGAGGGTGGGTACAGGGTGGAAGGTGGGGGGACTGTAACTACTGGAGACGTGCTGGCGTGAGACCCGATGGCGTCTGCTGTCATCCCTGTGGATTGTGAAATCTCTGTAAGTGCTGAAGCTGTGACTCACAGCTTTTTACGTCAAGAAGGAAATTCCAAACAAGGAACGAGCAAGAGCCCCAGTTCTGTGGGTGTCTTTCCCCCGGCCACCCCGCACTCCCTGACTCCCTCCTTGAATCACTATAGCATCTGCAGTGCACATGGAACCTGTAACCCCCGTCAGCCTCCAAGCAGCCCCCCCACCAGATGCTCCTGGGGACTGGGCTTCAGTCTTCTAACTCACTTCCTGACCCTCTCCGTCTGTGAGCTGATCCCCTGGCCAAGAGAATCCCGGTGGGCCCAGGTTCGAATCCTGACTCAGCACTCAGCCACTGGGGCCCTTGGCAAGTTTCTGGGCTCGTATGCAAGGACTTGCCAGGGGCCCAGCATGGGAGTGCATGCCTGTAATCCCAGCATTAGGGAAGCCGTAGCAGGAGCATCAAAAGTTTGAGAACAGGGCCGGTGAGATGACTTAGCAGGTAAAGGCAACTGTATGCAAACCTTGGAGACCTGAGTTCGATCCCCAGAGTCCATGTGCTGGAAGAAGATAACCGACTTCTGAAAGTTGTCCTCTGACCTCCTCCACACATGACCCATAGCATGCGTGTGTTCTCTCCCTCGCTCCCTCTCTCTCTCTTTCTCTTTCTATTCCCTCTCCTCTCAAATAATCCCAACAAGCAGGTGATAAAGGTAGGTAGATCAGGAGTTCAAGATGATCCCACTATATAGTGAACTTGCAACCAATCTGAGAAACCTGAGACTCTGTCTGAAACGAAGAGTAGCCCAGCAAGATGATTTAGTGTACAAAGTCGTTGGCCACCACGATTGACATCCTAAGGTTGGTCCCCAGAGCCCACATAGCAGAAGCAGAGAAACACTCCCACTAAACTGTCCTCTGAGCTTCACACATGCACCATGGGTGTACACACACACACACACACACACACACACACACACACTCACACACACACACAGAGCAAACAAATATTAAGAATAGAATATTACTAATACAGGTACATAGATGATTCACGCGGTTTGCAACATCAGTGAAATGTTAAAAGCCCTGGAATACCTACCATGGAAGGTGTCATAGTAATAGTTTTTGGGGTACAGAGGATCACACCAAGACCTCGCGTGTGATAAGCAAAGTGCTGTACCCCTGGGCTCCATTCCAGGCCCATTATCCAATGTTTTAATTGTGCCTGGGATTTGACTTACACAGGAGAGGACAGGGAGGCCCATGTCACTGAGAGATTCGTCACTAACAGTTCTGGGTGGGGTGTACCCCGTGGGGGAGCACAGGGCCCTCAGCAGGAGGGGTGAGGAGAGCTGGCCCCCAGGGCCTCCACCGTGGTTCCTTGGGGAAGGTCGAGGAAGGATTGGGCCGGGGAGAGTGGCAAGCTTGAGTGCGGCTGGGTCTGGATGATTGGACTCCTAGTCCCTCAGGCTGTGGGCTCCACGGGGGGTCTTCAGCTGCTGAGTGTGTCTGCCTGGGGTGTGAGGGCAGGGGAGGTGTTGGCCTGGTGTGGGGAAGTCAGACAATAGGGGTGGCTGAAGATGAGGCCCCAGCCTGTCTGCTTAGCTTATCCAACATCTGCTCATAGGAAAGCTTTTGGGGTCTCCAGGAATTGGCTAGTGCTGGGAGGGGCTGCCTCTCAAGGAAGTGAAGTACAGAAAACAGGGCTAGGTGTACTGGAAGCAGAGGCAGAAGCCTCCCAGGGAGTTTGAAGCCTGGGGACGCTCAGAGTGAGGTGCTGCCTGAACAAAGCGAAGCAGGACTGATCTGATTTCTACACTCAGGGAACAACCAGGAAGGAACCGTCCAGGAGGTGGGCTTCTTCAGGCCTGGGGGGTGGGCAGCGCAGGCCCCAGGTCCTTTCTGTTGCTGCTTTGTTTCATTTCGAAGCAGGCCTTGAACCTTCCATGCTCCTGTGGCAATTGGGGTACAGGCACGGGCCGCCACATTGTGACTAGTGCACCCAGCAGCAGAGGCTCCCTAAGGAACACAGGGCGACACCTAGATCTTGCTGTTTCACCACAGACAGCTTTTAAGAGACATTAACTAGGGCGTTTTTTCATCTGATGATGATTACTGGTGGAAAAAGAGAAACAAATGAATCTTGAATTTCTGCAAGTCTGTTTATGTGTGTGTTCAATTGTATGAAGAAAAGGAGATAAAACCCTAATGGTTATTTTGAAAAGGGATATTGGCATTGGAGAAGTACGAGAGGAAGTTTTTCTGTCTATCTGCTCTTGATCTGGGCTCTTTCCCACATCTTTATGCTTTTATAATAAATGTGAGTCTATGTGTTATCTGGGTAACTTTTTGTTTGTTTTTTGAGACAGGGTCTTTCTGTGTAGCCTTAGGCTGGTCTTGAATGGATAATCCTCAGACTTAAGCTTTCAGCGTTAGCCTGGCCCTCTATACAATACACGCACATATATGTGCAAACATGCACACATAGACATACACATGCACACAGACTCACAGACACATGCATATTTATACACACAGACACACACATGCATATGTACACATAGACACATTCACACACAGGGAAATATGTGTACACACAAAGACACATATATGCACACATATATACACAGAGGCACATATACAGACATGTACATATGCACACACAAAGATACTTGTAGAGACACATATACACATAGACAGATATACTCGAGGTATTGGGAGTGTGAGGTGAGGGAACGCACAGATACATGCATATACATACATGTACGTACACATAGACATATACATATATGCACACAAACACATTCACATGCATACATACATATATATGCAAGACATACACACATATACAGACACAGATACACGTCTACCTACAGCAACATGTACATACACATACAAATACATGCACACACACAAATACAAAAACACACAGGCATGCACACTCGGGGGTGGTTGTAAATACTGAAGGTGGAGGCCCGGACACCGCCAAGCTGCTGGTCCCCCCAGAGGAACCCTCTAACACGAAGCTCCTGACACTCTGGGCAAATGAAGAGCAAACCTGTAAGTCTAAGAAAACCTTTCCCATCTTCAGTGACAATGGCGACAGAGATGGCAGTGTTACCACCGAGGAGCTGGGGACCAGATGAGATCGCTGGAGCAGCTGCAACCTTGACTTTCTCAGAGGGCTCTGTGGAGCCACTGAAGGGCTGCAGGCTGCATCATGAATGGACTGGACTGTGAGCCCGGCATGTGATGCGACAGGAGCGAGGCCGAGGCTGGGCTGCCTCCCACCTCGGCCTCCCACACTCAGGCTGCCTTCTGTTGCCTCTGAACTTACAGCGAGTGCATCAGAATCAGGATCTACTAGTGGGGTTCATGAAAACCCAGATCTCTGGGCTCCACCCCCACTGTTTCCAGGGAGGGAGGGAGAGAGAGTGAGAGCGAGAGAGAGAGAGAGAGAGAGAGAGAGAGAGAGAGAGAGAGCGAGAGAGAGACAAAGAGAGAGACAGAGAGAGACAGAGAGAGACAGAGACAGAGAGAGCAGGTGTGTTCATGCCACACTGCAAGCGCAAGGGTCAGAGGACAATTCTTGGAAGCCCGTCATGTCATCTCCTCTCTTGTGGGCTTGCAGGGATGGAAAGGGGATCGCCCAGTTTGTGTACAGGCATCTGATGACCTGCTGAGCCATCCAGCTGGCTCCAGGTGACACTACTGGTTCCCCAGAGACGCTGCTGCTGCAGGATGGGGCCCCCACATTGAGAACCTATTTCTATGCCTCCCCCTCCCCTGCTCCCTGCCTCCTGCAGGGCCTTTGCTGCTTCCTGACTTCCCCAGACCTGTCGCCTCCTCAGAGAAGCCTTCCTTGACCACTCGCTGGAGCAGCTGCGGCTGCGGCCTTCCTGCCAACTTCTCCTTGCTTCTGGGCACTGGCCAGGACTAGACGCCCTCTTACTGCTCTATTTGCTGACTTCTGTCTTGTTTCTGTCTTCTTTCTTTCCTCCTTTTCAGTGCTGGGGATGAAACCAGGACTTGGTACAAGCTAGGTAAGTGCCGTACGACTAAGTTACAACCCAGCTTCGGAGCTTACATTTATTTTTATCTTATTTTATTTTGACAGATTTTACCTGGAGCCCCAGGTGACCTGGTGTTTGGAAGATACACACACACACACACACACACACACACACACACACACACACACCATCACTCCACCTATGATTGCGTCTCATATACACATACATAAAAGGCAGGAAAGGGCCCTGGAGCATCATTTGCTCAGAGCACTTGTTAAATGAGAAGCCTGGGAATGGAGATGCTTGGGAGAGGGTGGGGGGTGGGGGGAGATCTCCCAGCCCAGGGCAGAGTGACCCGGATGGGAGCTTTCGGAAGGTGAAGGGGCTGTGTTGGTCTTGCAGAGGAGAGAGCTATTTGGATATTGAACTGAAGTTAGAAAAACTCACCCCCTTTAGGGGAAGGGCAGGGTGGGGTGAGAAAGTTTAAAATAAGTGAGTTTCAAGCTCAGGCCGGAGGAAGAGCCTGACATCGCAGCTGCCTGGCTGCCCAGCTCTGTGGTGGCAGCAGTGCCCAGGGCAGCAGCAGGCCCCAGACAGAGCCCCTCCTACCCGCAGGGCCAGGCCGAGCTGAGGGGACCTGGTGCTGAAGAGGAGCAGGAGCCAGTGTCCGGTCTGGCCTCCTCCCTGCCCATCCTCCAGCCGCTCAGTATCCTCTGCGTGGTAGAGAACAGGGCACTGTCCTCAGCGGTCCTGACTGGGGAGAGGGGGTTCGGGGCATGGGAGGCAGCTGTGTCTGTTCATCCCGGATGACCTCACTCACGCCCGCCCTCCCAGCGCCGTCCAGGGGCCTGGCATGCACACACGCACTGACTCCATCATCCTCCATGCCTGGGGACACCGGCTAGAGGCAGCTGTCAGTGGCCGGGACCGTGTCCCCAGATCCCACAGGCAGGTCTCCGTCCCAGCCACACTTCTCTTTCTCTGTTATGGGTCTACTGACCTGCTGGCTTCTTTGTGGTTAAGATAAAAAGTGAAAAATGACTCTCTCGTGAAAGTTAATTTCATTTGTTTCTTCTCCTTCCGGCCCTAGTTCCAGCTACTACTGCTGGCTGAGGCTCTGCACAGCTAAAATTCATCTCGTTCCCGCCCGAATGTGTTCTTGCTCTCTCTTTTCCTCTCTCCCTCTCTCTCTCCAGTGTCTCCTATGTAGCCTGGTGCTAGTCTGATTTCTGTTTTCCTGAGTGATTAAAAGGGAGACCTTACCCTGGATAAAGAGTGAGTTGACATGGGAGAGAGGAGGGGACCACGGGAACAAACTGGGATCAGGGACCCAAGACGAACCCATCACGCTGGAGTGCGGAGCCTGCGCCAGCCCCACGTTACCTAACACAGGGGTTGTGCTGTATTTGGGAAGCACATCTGCTTCTCTGAGTCTCCAGCTCCTCATCTGTGAAATGGGTTTACAGTCTGCCGTCCGTAGACGCTGGTGAGCTCAGCACTCCAAGAGAGACCTGCCAGGTTAGGGCCCAGCAGTCAGCAAGCGCTCAGGACCGCCCCTCCCCACATCCCTCCCCCAGCATCACGGGCAGAGACTCCGTGGTCTCCATTGCTCCCGAGACAATTTCTAGCAGGCTGGGGGCCTCCGCGCGCACAGCACACGGAAGGCTCAGGTGGGCTCCGTTCCGTGACGCTTCGCTTCCTGCAGGGAGGGCGGGGCAGAGCAGGTGCTGCCTTCCGTCCCTGCCGTCTATTTCCAGCCGGAGGCCGCTGCAGGTGTGCGACATGACTCAGAGCCCATGCTGGGAGGACGAGGCGGCCCTGGGGGCCGATGCCGTCACAGGCCCCCTCCTTGATCTTTTCCAAGCGTCTGTTCATCAAGGTAGGGCTGGGCCAACACCAATGGATCCCCAGCAGGGTCGCCAAAGGACAGGGGGACACAGTCCCCACATGCCCCATATCCACCTCTGTGCTGGCTGTAAGTGGGGTTAAGAGGCTTGGTCCCATTAAAGCCCACACCCAGTAGGTCTAGGCCAGGGTTCTGTGCACAGTAGGGCTGTGGTACATATGCACTGACCAAACGAACCAGTGTCTATAAAGAGTCTCTGGACTTGTTTATGTGCATGGCCTCGGTTTAGAGACTGACAGATGGGCAGGGGAGTTTGCCTTTCTGAACCTCGCTCTGCTGTTGCGGAGAGGCGGGTAGCAACAGGTGCAGGACCGCGCTGAGGCCTTCGGAGCCTCAGCCTGTCTGCAAACTTGCTGATCATGTTTCATAACAGATACTTATTACCATATTTGCTCTGGCTGGGATGGCGAGATCCCAGTAAGTAGAGACTTCTGAGACAGAACATCAGAATTTGAATCTCCTCAGCGAGGTGACTCCCTGAGTGGCGCAAGCACCAGCCTTAGGCCCCATCCCCAGCACTGCATAAACCAGGTGTGGCAACACATGCCTATGATGTCAGCACTTGGGCGGCAGGAGGATCAAGCGTTCAAGGTCATACTTAGTCACTTGGTGAGTTCGAGGTCAGCTTGGGATACATGAGACCTTGTCTTAAGAACAAACAAACAGGGCTGGAGAGATGGCTTAGGAGTTAAGACCCTGTCTTGCAAGCAGAAGGTCCTGAGTTCAGATTCCAGGTCCCACATAAAAATGCCAGGCAGAAACAGCAGCGGCCTATACTTCCAGCCCTGGTGGGCAGAGCCTGGGAAATCCTGAAGCGAACCAAGAAGGAGGTAGAAGCAATCCAGGATGATTCCTGAAGTTTGGTCCACAGGGACACATAATGCTCACTGATACACACACACACACACACACACACACACACACACACACACATACAAATAAATTATATAAATATAAAGAACAAACAAAAACTATAGGATCAGCAGCCATGGAGACTTCCACCCTGCCCTGGAGATTTATAGTTAACAGTTGCTGAAGGAGGGAGAGACATTCTCTTCAATGTGCCTACACTCCTGTAAGTAATTCCTCACCCATACTCCTGAAACTCCTGTAAATAATACTGTTTAAATTCATTGATTTGCAAAAAATGAATTCAAATCTCAGATCTTTGTGTTCACTTTGCTGTGTTACCTTGAGCAAATTATTCGCCCTCTTGATGAAACAGAAGTGATGATAGTAAAGACCATGGTGAGGCTTAAGGGTCTCAAGCAATGTCCGGGGCACAGGATCTGGGGCAGAGGCAGCTTTCATACTAAGGGAGAAGACAGAAGGGATCAGACGTGTCTGGTGGCATAGAGTCAGGTGGGAACAGAGAGACTTGGGCTCTGGAAGTGACTTTGTTGCTGCCTGACTGACCATCCTCGGATAAGTCATGCAGCCTCTCTGGGTTCAGCTTCGTGCCTTCAAAGAGAAGGACTTGGACCCCAGGGCTCAGGGAACCTTCTGGAAGAGCTCCACTGAGCTGCAGCTGAGTCAGAAATACCGTCAGACCTCCTGTGAGCTGGTTCCTCCAGAAAAGCCAGAGGCAGGTAGCTGATACTGGGGCGTCCCAGTGGAAGGGGCATCCAGTGGAAGAGGCCATGCTTGGTGGCCTCGACCCCAGCAAGCCATGGACTGAACCCCAGGCCTGCAGGGAAACAGGAAGTTCCCGAGGTACACAGCTGTGGAACAAGCAGGAGCCTGGCCGCCTCCTGCTCTCCAGTGGTCCATGGCCCAGGGGAGGGAGACCCTTGTCATCGTCATGACAAAGACTCTGGAGTACCTCTGCTCCTCCTATTCACATGGGAACAGCCCGAGAGGGGAAGGCACTTCTCCACCAGGCCAGAGGCTGTACCTTCTCGAGCTGCCCTTTGCAAGGTTACTTCCCCTCCCTCTGTGCTCTGAAAGAAAGCGCAGCTAACCAGTGGAGAGGTTAACTGCTAGGGAGTCTATCTTTAGATTCACCCAACCCAGAACATCTGGTGACCTTCAGATAACATCAGAATGTGGGGCGCCCTCCTGGTTTGTAGCTCTGTGGACCGACCAATACAGCGTGTCTACTGCTGTGAACTAAACCTGCGGGCAAGCCGCCTCTCAAGAACTCTAGGAACCAATGTGGGGGGCAGGGGGGAGTGTGTGAGATCTATGGATGTCCCCAATAGTCTAGCCAGAAGTGAGAAAGAGTGAAGGCCCCGCCCAGCTGAGCCTTCCTATAACACCTCTTTTTATATACCTGAGCTCCCTGAGATTTTTTTTTGGAGGAAGAGAACCTCCCCCCACACCCCATCCCCCCAAGTGTTGGCCCTGTATAAAGTGGATCTCCTGCTCACCAGCCCTCTTCTGACTTATGAACAGCAGTGGGCTGGACTTGGGGCCTGCCACACCCAAGATCAGCAGCGGAACAGATGCAGGACACTTGCCCCTGGTCCTCCTCTCCCGGGCTCTCTGCTCCTCCTGGGGCTGCTCCACCCAGAAGCACCACTCTTGCCCTGAGCGCTCCCCTGACTCACTGCCCTCCAAGGTCCCCCCTCTTTTTCCAGGCTGTCCTGCAACCTGATTCTAACAACCTGCCTGCACTTTCCTTCCCTCTGTTCCTCCCTCCTTTCTTCCCTCCCTCCCTCTCTTCTTTTCCTTCCTTCCTCCCTTTCTCCCTCCTTCCCATTTTTATGTGTATGTGTGTGTGTGTTTGCATGTGTGTAAACACAGATGTGTGCGTGCAGATACTTGTCCATGTGCATGCACGCGTGCACATGGAGACCCAAGGTTGATGGGAATCATCATTTTGCTCGTCCAAAGGATTCTCTTGAGACAAGATCTCTAATCAAACCCAGAGCTCACCGATATGGCTCGGCTGACTAGCCAGCTTGCTGGGGGGGACTCCCAATCTCACCTTTCAGGAACTAGCCTTAAAGGCGGGCTGCCACACTCTCTGGCATAGTAGGTAGGATCTGGGGCTCTGAATCCTGCTGGTTTAGCTTACATAGTAAGTGCTTTAACCACTGACCCATCTCCCTGACCACTGACCCATCTCCCTGACCCCGATTCTTTCCTTTTGAAACAGTTTTATTCTGAAGCCCAAACTGTCCTGGAAATCACTTTGTAACCTGGACTGGCATTGAACTCGGGCGCATCCTCCTGCCTCAGCTTTCTGAGTGCTGGGCTCCCAGGTGCGAGCTACCACGCCGTACTCCTTCTGATTACAAATATTTGTCCAGTAGTTGCTACAGTCCCCAGTTCTGTTTCTAGGCACCGAGCATCCAGCGAATAAGTACAATTAAATCCGTGCCCTCGTGGGGCTTCCATTCTAGCGGCGAAGAAAGGAAGCTTACCCGTGAAGGCGCAGACTGAGAATTACTCGGGCAATGGAAAGGCAGGACGAGTAGATGATATGGTGGGTGTGATTGAAACGGGAATACAGACACAAAACACCTCCATATTATGTAACCCAGATGCCAGGTAAGGTGCAAAGCTCCCTGTAAGCTTGCCAACAACATGGGGGGGGCGGAGCATGAGCCCGGGAGGCGTGGTTCAGTCAGTAGCAAACTTGATAGAGTCGCAGCCCGCAAGGTGACTGAACGCCAAGCACGGGAGTTTGGACTTGATGCGGAGGGTTGTTGAGCAGGAGAGTACTCCTTCCCCGTGGGTTGTGGAGTTCTCACTGTGATGGAAGCAGTGTGGGCTACTGGTGGGCCAGGCCAGAGAGGGCAGCTGTTGGGCTGTTAGATGAGGCCGTCCTCTGGGAGACTGGAAGTCGGAATGTTCTATCCCGGTGTGGAGTTGAAGCTGGAGGCAGTGGGGGAGATGGAAAGGGAGCCCCCAGAATTGAGCCAGAGAGGACCGGGTAGGTCTGGGGTGCAAGTGAGCAGAAGATCAAGAGAGCAAATAAGTTAGCTGGGGAGGGATCGGCAGTGGTTACAGAGGCGCTAGCCCGGGCCCGATCAGCTGATTGGCACCCGGCTCCTGACCTAGGGAGAAGTCTTGGGCTGGCTTGCCCATTTCTTTCTGTTCTTTTTGGTTATTATTCATTCTCTTTGTGTCCAAGTAGAAGATGGGAAGCAGCAGCTTCGCAAATGTCAAAGGCAGAGGTGTCCACAAATCTACAACGTAATTCTCCTGTTATTAGTGGGGTCCCGGCAATGCCTGCATCCACAAACCAAACCCCTCCGCCACAGGCAGCCTGGCTCCCAGGACCAACAGGAATGACTGAAAGCGACATTTTTGTCGCTCAGGCCAGGGTCTGGAGCCCCAGGGAAAAGTACGGGTCTACTGTTTGCCAAGGGCCCCCCACTTAGGAGCCCCCACAGGTTCTAGCATCCCAGGCCCCCACTCCAGTGGGGGGAGGGAGTGCTGGACCAGTCTTTGACTGGGGCTTCCCTGTTTCCTGCCTGTCCCTCCCCCACCCACCTGGCACAGAGGGTCTTTCACCCATTGTTCCTGCTTCCTGCCCATCCATCTCCAGCTGCTGGCCAGGACCCGCAGGCTCCCACTGACAGGCCACCCGCTGTCACCAGAACACTTCAGGGAGGCAGGGTGGGGCGTGCCCTGGGGGGAGGGGACTGGACCAGAAGGAGTTTCCTGCCTTGAAAAGGTGTTAGACCCTGAGAACCAAGAAGACAGGAAGAAGGCCTGTCCCCAAAGGCTCCCCACGCGGGGGAGGCAGGGCCTGCGGGCCCTTTCAGTTAATTCCATTCAGGAACATCTTTAGCTGGTCTCGCTGATGATGATGGAATGAGCACAGGGCTTGGAGTAAGGCAATATACTTACCCCACCCCCCACCCCACCCCCCGCCCGGCCAGTCTTCTCTTCAAAGCATGAGATCGAGATCGTGAACAGGTACCACAAGCCCAGGGCTACTTAACTGAGCACCTACTGTATACCCACTGCTGTGTCAGGCCTGGAAGAAAAAAGCCCCATGTCCCAGGTCAGCTTCCTAAAACTGGAAACAAGCAGACATGCATGTGTCTGCCGCAGCATTCAAACAGTGTCTGCAAAACCAGCCTGCTGGGTCATACCCTGGGCTCTGTCACTACTGGGTGTGTGGCCACAGGCAAATTCCTTAATGCAAAGGTTAATATTGATGATCAACCTGACAAGATCGAGAATCACCTAGGAGATAAGATCTCTAGGCATGTACATGAAAGATTATCTAGAATTGGTTAACTGATGTGGGAAGAGTCATTCTGAATAGAGGTAGAAACACACCATGGGTGGGGTCCCTGACTGAATGAAAAGGCGAAAGCAGGGCTGGGGAGATGGCTCAGGGATTAAGTAAAGCCTTTGCCTCGAAAGCAAAAGGACCTGAGTTCAGATCTCCAGATCCCATATAAAAATGTCAGGTGGGTGTGGTGGCCTGCCTACAGTTCTATCCCTGGAAGATGGAGTCTCAGAATCCCCACAGCAAGGTGGCTATCCAGTCCTAATGGTGCGCTCTGGGTTTAGTTAGATAGCCAAGTTAGCCAGGGAGATGCCTCTGTTTATAAACTAGGTGACCGGAGTTCCACCCATGCACCATGACATGCATGCACGTGCTCTCTCTCTTTCTGTCAAATAAATGAAATAAAGCACAAAGAAAGACTTATTTCCAAAAAGTTGCCCAAGCCTACTGGAGCCTTTAGGGTTGCAATTATCTTTACATGGGATGGGTCCTGGATGAGCAGTGAGTGGTACTGACTGAGAACTGAAGGGTACTAGATGTTCTGGACAAGTACTGGAGGGGTACTGAGCAAGTTGTTGGTGAGTACTGGGTGGGTACTCAATAGATATTAGAAGGGCACTAGGCAGGTGCCAGGTTGAGCAAGTATTGAACAGACTCTGTGTGGGTACTGGCTGGGTACTGAGTGGAAACTGAGTAGATACTGAAACAGTACTGGAAGGATTCTAAGTGGGTGCTGGGTAGGCACGGAATGGGTACTGAGAAAGTACTAAGCAAGTTCTGGGTGACAACTGATATGCACTGGGTGGGAACTGAGTGGTTACTGGAAAGGTTCTAGAAGGGTACTAGGCAGGTGCTAAGTGATCCTAAGCAAGTACTGACCAGGTAAGTACTAGATGCATAGTGGGTAGAACTGAAAACGTACTGGAAAGATTCTAGGTGAGTGCTGGGCAGGTTCTGGTGGCTTCCCTGGAGGTACTGGGTAGGTCCCAGGAGGAACCCTGGTCAGGTACCAAGCAGGTACTGAGTATCGGTTGGGTACTGGGCCAGTATTAAGCAGGTAACTGGATGGGTCTGGGCAGGTCCTGGGCATATACTTTTCAGATACTGGGAAGTACTAGGTAAGTCCTAGGTCACAAGTACTGGGTCAATACCGAGCAGGTACTCAGCAAATTTGGACAGTCACACCCCAGAACAGATTCCCACCTCAGATACAGTGTCTCCCAGGGCAGGTGCTTAGGCCAGAAATCTGGATGTTCCTCAGCCCCGCCCCAATTTGGCCCTTCAGCACTCCTGGGGTTTTAGTTATGGAATGTGCTTGGAATCCTCCTTTCTCCCTTGCTTGGGCCTCACCCATGTCTCCCGGCCACTCCCCACCCCGCCCCCGCTCCCCTCACCTAGCGAGCGAGTCCCCTCCACTCTCCCGGCTTTCTGCACTCCAGCCCTCTCTGCTCCATCTCAGGGCTGCAGTGTCTCTCCTGTGTCCTCCCAGGATGTGTGCATCCTCGGGCTCTCCCTTGGAAGGACAGCTGTCAATCTCGAATGAAGCCGAGTTGCTTTTAGAGGCCTCTAACCTCTAAGGACTTCCACTCCCGCCTGCCTCTCTACTACAACGCGGCTTCCTGTAGTAGCTGCAGAGATGGCTGAAATGCCAACTTTGTTATCCTGGGGTGCAAAGAAGGGCCTCGAAAGAGAAGGTGGCCCTCCTACCCTGCATAAGACAGAGAGAAAAAAAAGGAGTATGAGCTACAGGCCCACCTGGGAGCTGGTGAAGCTTCATGCTTCTCACTTGCTGTGTGGTCCAGGACTCCCACTTCTCTCTCTAAGCTTCAGGGACCTATCTATGAAAGGGGCGGCTTGGACAGTTAATCACGAAAAGCCTCAGTGAGCGGCTGGTGGGTCTCTTCCATGACTGGGTAAATTTGCTGATAGCCCTAGTTCTTTCTATGAATGAAACGTAGCTGGTGTCTCTTTAGCGAATATGCAAACACATGCAAATTCTAAAGGGCCGTAAACAGCTTATTTCACACGACCAAAGTCTGAGCAGACCAGGAGGAAAAAATAGGTCTAGCTCATGTTTTCATACCTTTTTGGAGAGCTTTCGTTAAGGCCTCTCTGTAAGGAGAAACCGTGACTCAGAAAGGGAAAGTGAGTTGCCCAAGGTCACACAGCAAAGTCCAATTCACAACCAGGTTTCCATTAGGGCCCTTTTCTCAACTGCTGCTTCCTGGGTGGAAGGGCAGGGAAACTGACCAGGGTGAAGGTGACCTCTACAGCAAGGAGAATAAAGATTCCAGGAAGGGGGGTTTAGGGGTGTGTGTGGGGAGAGCATTTCACATAGAGGGAATAGCCCATAGTGAAAACAGGATTGGATAGAAGAACCCAGCCCGGCTCCAGGTTAAAAATGAAGACACCTACCTCCAAAATTGGCTTCCCCTGTGAATGAACCC
This sequence comes from Typhlomys cinereus, assembly GCA_023101885.1. Classification (NCBI taxonomy): domain Eukaryota; kingdom Metazoa; phylum Chordata; class Mammalia; order Rodentia; family Platacanthomyidae; genus Typhlomys; species Typhlomys cinereus. Next base: position 348,015 of record JALPQD010000663.1, read on the forward strand.
CCAATCTTGTTACAGCAGAAGCTCGGAGGACGGATCACCTCTAGAAACTGCTGAAAAGCAAGTGTGCACACGGAACCCTGGGATGATTTGTGAGAAGTGACAATATTAGGAGTGTGGGCTTTATTCTGAGAACGCTGGGGAGTCACAGAACGTTTTGTTTTTTTCTTTCATGTATGTGTGGATGGGGTGTGTGCACACTTCTGTGTGTCTGCATGCATGCAAGTGTCTACACCCGAGTATGCTTGAGTCCACATACCTTATGATACCAGGAATCATCCTTGACCGCTCTTCCACCTTATTGCTGCGAGCCTGGGTCGCTCGTGAAACCCAGAGCATACCATTAGGGCTAGTGTGGCTAGCCAATTCGTTCTAGGGATTCCCCGGCTCTACCTTCTAGGGCTGGAATTACAGGTGGGCCGCCACAGTCACCCAGCATTTTTATGTGGGATCTGAGGATCGGAATTTAGGTTGTTTTGTTTGCCAGGCAAAGGCTTTAACTCCTAAGCCATCTTCCCGGACACATGGAAGGTTTTATGACAGTCAGAGAAGAGATTGGATTCATGATTAGGATATAAACCTGCCGATGGCAAGGAAATTAGTTGAATATCTTGGGGATGAGTCCTATGGTAAGAGGCTACAGAGATGGTGGGTAAAGTACTTGCCATGTGTCATAGTTAGGCACAGGTATCAACTTGACAGTTGAGGGTTTGAGCTCTGGGCGTATTTGTAGAGAAGTAGTGGTTGAGTTAGGCCCAGAGCAAATCTGCAGGAGATTGTCTAGCTGATGGGGAAGGCCCAGCCCATGGTGGGAATACAGCCCTGGAATAAAATACAGACAGCTGGCTGAGAGAGTTGGCATCCTTGTATACACTTGGCCAGACATGCAGGTTTGGCAAGTAAGGATCGTCCCTCTCTCAGCCATTACACAGACATGGTGTGGCCAGTTCCCTCAGCCCTGGTGTTGATGCAATGCTCTCCCGTCAAGCTGAAGTGAGAACTGTATCCGAACTATCAGTAAGAAAATAAACCTCTTGTTCCCTTAAGCCATTGGAAGGTCATTGATCAGCAACCATGCAGGTGGACTGCAACACCATGTAAGGGTGAAGACTGGGGTTTTGATACCCAGCACCCACATAAATACCAGGAAGACAGTGGGCATGATGACCTGCTTGTATCCCCAAGACTTGGGAGAGAGACAAGATTCCCCAGAGCAAGCTGACTAGCAGAATGGTGAGTGAGAGACCTGTACTGCTTACTCTAAGGTATTGCTGTGGAGAGCGCCCAAAGTCAAGCAACTAAGGGGAGAAAGGGAGATTTCTTCAGCTTATGGTTCCAGAGGGGAGATAGAATCCATGATGGTGGAAAAGGCTTGGCTGGCTGGCAGAAGCTGGAGACCTAAGTCCCGTCCCTCATGGAGGCAGCACATGAAACTGCGCACTGCAAAAGTAGGGTGGACCGAATCCCCCTCAACTCCCCCCCCCCAGTGACTTCCTTCCTCCAGCAAAGCTCAACTTCTTAAAGGTTCCATGACCTCCCCTGAAAAAGGTTCAAATACATGATCCTGGGGGGGACACCTCACATTTCAAACCATGACAAGACCTGTCTCCATATACAAGGTGCAGCGTGATTGAGGAAGACGCCCAGATCAACTCTGTCCTCTCCACACATGCAAACATGAATGTGCACATGCACGCACACAACACGCACGGCAAGAAAGAGTGAGTGCGAGAGAGACAGAGAGATCCACATCCCAGGGTAAAGGTGGGTGCAGGGAAGGATTGGGCACTGTGGGCTTAGCTTCATGCAGCCAGGGAGGAAGCCAAGGTCTCTCCCTTCTGCCCTTCTCATGCTTGCCGGGTTCCCCAGGCTGGTGCCCATGCAGAACAGATGGCTGAGGTCAGCGGGACAGCAGCTTGCTGTGCTGGGAGTCCAGGGCAGAGGGCAACTCGACTTTGTTCTTTGGGGACTTTTATTCTGTTCTTCTGACTTGTTTAAAGAAAGACACGAAGCCTTAGGGGACCACAAGTCAAGGATTTCTGAAATATTTATTTAGTACCCACTAGGGCAAAGTACTAGGGCAGGGGATAGGGACTTCTCAAGGCCGTATCTTCTTTCTGTGCTGGACACTGAGGTCAGGCCTGTGGGTCTGCTCCAAGGACATATGTTCTGACTCTCCAAGCGGGACACATGACCTGCAGAGACTTTTTCCAGACTCAAGGTTTATTTATACGAAAAGCCCTTTAATAGCTTCTGTTATGAACTGACTTGTGTCCTCCAAAAAGATATGCTGAAGTCCTATCCCCCCACCCCCCACTCCCACTACCTCAGAGGGAACCCTTATTTGGAAGAAAACTGTTGCAAACATAAGTAGTTAAGATGAGCTCATACTAAAGGGCTGGGGGTGTGGCCCGGTGAGTACAATGCTTGCTCAGCACTCACAAAGCCCTGGGTTCAATTCCCAGCACTGCATCAGACCAAAACATTAGAAAGCAGAAACCAGGCATGGTAGGGCACTTGGGAGGCAGAGGCAGGAGGATCAGGAGTTCAAGGTCATCCTCAGCTACATAGCAAGTTTGAGGCAAACCCTACATGAGATCCTTGTGGGGGGAGGGTGATTAAAAAGATAACGTCATACTGGGCCCAGCAGACTCTTCACTTACAGGGCTGCTGTTGTACCACGAAGGGGAGGGGCAAAAACCTTGCACTCACTGGAGCGATATGGCCGAGGGACTCAGCCCTGGGAACCAGTAAGAACATCAGCGTTAAACCATGTGTCCCACTTCCAAGGGAGGGCATTTTCTGGAAGAAACACACAGGAATTCCCAGAGCCCAAATAAAATACTATGAGGGGTTCATCTGGCCAGACCTGTGCTGTCCCCCGCCTTGCCCGATGGATGGTCCCCTCCCCTCAAAGCTCCAACTTGCCAGTTTTTCTTTTGGCCTTGGCTTCCCATGGGCCCTTACACCTCTTCTGCCCTGACACCTGCACACCTCCCCCAATTCCCCTTCTTCAATGAAACAGGTAAGAGTAGAAGGTCTGTTTTCATGTATGCATGTATGTATGTAAGCACGTATGCATGTATAACAGTTACTCTTAAGTATTGCTGTGAGAGCACATTCAAAGTCAAATAGCTTAAGAGAGAAAGGGAGATTTATTCAGCTCATAGTTCCAGAGCAGAGAAAGAGTCTTTCATGGCAGAGGCGACATGGCTGACTGGCCAAAGCTGAAGATAGACTAAGTCACTGCAAACATCCAGTAGGCTAGAGGGTGATGGCTGAAGGCTGGAGGATTCCTGGAAAGTCTCTCTTCTTCCCAGTCTTCTCTTCTGTGGTTCCTTTTATCTGGTCCACTACTGGGAGGTTCTGATCAGATCTAGGGCTGGTCTTTGTATTGTAAATGTATTGATCCAGATAATCTCTTCAGGTGGTCTCAGCTGATCTTATTTAATGCCAGGTGCGGTCAAGTGGACGTCCAAGATTAACTATCCGCAGCAGGATTTATTTTTGCAGTACTAGGGATTGAACCCAGAGCCTTGTGCATACCAGGTGGGCATTCTACCACTGAGCTACATCCCCAAGCAAGATGGCCTGGTTTCCCATCCTGCCTCTGCTACTCCCTAGCATCTGGCGGGAGAGACGCCTGTAAGTACTTACCTTGACTTCCTCACCTGGGAAGCGAGGCCTAACAGGAGGGAGCATGAAAAGGTGCATGTTTAGGGGACACCTTTGACTGTGCCTGGGGTCCCTCCCTTGTGCCTAGTGTGGCACAATGCTCCCGCCGGATGAGTCATCCCCAGGGATACAGCACCTGCCTCATCAGCTCTCTACTCATCCCCGCCAGCAGCTCGCTGGGGAAGGAAAGGTGCTGTTTTGCAGTCTGCACACAGCGGGCGCATAATGAATGCATGTTAAATAAACTGTTGAGCAGAGAACTGGCGTTGGCCAGGGAGACTTGAGGACAGCCTGCCCGCCATCCTTCTGGGGGTGAAAGTCCCAGGAGGTTTGGAGAGCAGGAGAGCCCCATGCCCAGCCCCCCAACCTTGCCCCCAGCTCCATCCTCCCAGCCCCCCCATGCTGTCACCCACGCATACCCACCGGGTCCCCAAGCCATAGTAGCTTCCTCTGACTCAGATTTTCCATCTCTGGGTGGAGCGGAGCAGGTGAAAACAGGGTTCAAGGTGCCTTTCCCTGTCCCCCCTGCCTACTGCTTCCCCCTGCTGCCCCAGCAGTTCCACCCCATCTTGGCTCCTGTTTCTGCTGACCGACTGTTCTGGGTCCCCAGCTCCTGGCTTCTATGACACAGGAAGTACCGAGCCAGGCGCCAGAGCACTGGAGGTTATGTGACGCTTCGGATCGAGGTAGAGACAGGGCTGAGCTGTGTGTGAGCTGTGGGACCTGGGGGGAGGAGGGGGGTGGGAAGCAGGTCTCCCCTAGCCCATCTGTGAACGCTGACTTGGGCTGCTGTATAACAGAAGAAGAGTCCTGCTAATCTCATGATATGTGGGGACAGCACAGAAGCCTGTGGGGGCAGAGACGGTCCCCTTCTCTGGGCTCAGTGCTGTGCTGTGGGCTGAAGGGTGGGTGTTTCATGGTGTGGGGGGGGGAGGAGAGACCTGCTCTAGCTGGAACATTACTTGAGTTTGGCCACTTAACCCTCTGCATGGCTTCAGTACACACCTTCTCTTTAGGGTTCTCTGTCCCTGACCTACAGTAGGACCCGATGATCCTGATGTTCCCCAAGTTTGGTATCCTGACCACTCTGTGTGTCCCACCCCATTTCCACACCAGGCCAATCCTCTGAGCGCCCCCCAGGCTTCTGTGGCTGGCTCCTCAATGTGTCCAATCACAGCCCATCTCATCAGATAGGCTGCTGCCGCAGACTCCTCCTCCTCCTCTTCCTCAAAGTACTCAGGACTGAGCCTAGGGCCTCGCACACGCTGGGCAAGCGCCCTTCCACTGAGCCACATTCCCAACCCGTTCTCTATTTCGTCAAAATTTCCCTTATTATTTATTTTGTGTGTGTGTGTGTGTGTGTGTGTGTGATGTATGTATGTAGGTGTGCTTGTACCACAGAGCAGATGTGGACGTCAGAGAACAACCTTGAGGAATTGGTTCTCTCCTCTTCACTTTTATGTGCGTTCTAGGAATTGAACTAACATCAATTAGGCTTGGGCAGCAATCACCTTTACCTACTGAGCCATTTCAAACTTCTTTTTATTTATTTATTTATTTATACTTTTTTTGTTTTGAGACAGAGTCTTGCTAAATTACCCAGTAGACCTTGAACTTGAAATGCTCCTACCTCAGCCTCCTGAGTATCTGGGATTGCTCAGACTTCTTTCTGCTCCCCCTTCCCTTTCCCTTTTCAAGACCAGCTCACAGCTGTGCTTGGTAGCACATGCCTATAATCCCAGCTCTTGAAAGTCTGAGGCTCAGGGGTCAGGAGTTCAAAGCCAGTCTGGGTAGGAAGCAATATCTTGGCTCAAGGATACTTTAAGTAAATAAATACAGCTTTCTGGGACTCTCCCTGGATCCCCACTCACCTTCCTGGGTATAGACTGAGGATTGTTCTTCTCCCTTGTGGTTTGTTTTGTTTTTGTGAGGGTCTCAAGTATTTCAGGATAGCCTCAAACTCACAGTGTAGCTGAGAATGACTTTGAATTTCTGATCTTCCTGCTTCTACCTTCCAGGTATTGGGATTACAGGCATGAGCCAGTTTGTGAGGCACTGGGGATTGAACATGAGGCTTTGTGAATCCTAAGCACGTTGCTATCACCCCAACTCCAAGAACTGAATCTTTCTCATGACTGGCCTCCAGCATACAGCACAGATGCATGTGCAGAGTGGGTGGTGAAGGTTGATATAGGATAGGAAGTGGGCGAGTGGGGATGGATGGCGGATAGATGGATGGATGGCTAGTTGTGTGGATAAATGGAGAGATGGCTAGGTGAGTGGGTGCATGGATAAATGAGTAGATGGATAAATGGTTGGGTAGATGGCTGAGTGGACATAGATGGATAAGTGAGTGGATAGATAGTTATGTGGGTAGATAGATGGATTGGTCAGTGCGTGATGGATGAGTGGGTGGTTGGATGATGAATGGGTGGATAGATGAAGGAGACAGGTGGGCAGGTAGGGATATGGATATGTGATTCCGTGGGACAGATGGATCACGTAGAAGCTGATGCACGATCAGCTGTCGACAATTACTTTTAACAGCATAGGACATCACTGGAGTCCCCAGGGATTCTTACACAATTCCTGACTCTCATTCCTCTCCAGGGCACGAAAATGTGACCTGAGGCTCTTCTGTGAGGCCCTGGGGTGAGCTGCCAGCATGATGTCTCATCTCTATCATCTCATTTTAATGTCTCAGGCTTCATGTGAGAACACTGGAACCTTCTCGGAACCCCTGCTACATCTGCTTCTGCCTCACAAGGAACCAGCCACAAACCAAAGTATGAGATTATTGAAGTCCTCCACCATCTGTCCACTCTAGCACTGCTGGAGACTGTGTAGTCACATGCAGTTAGGGCAGAATCGCATACACTGGTTAGGAGGCGCAGGAAGGAGGGGCTTGAGTCCCTGTTGAGGGTCTAATACCCTTCCTTATTTCCTCTTCCTGCAAAAGGCACACTGGCATTCAACAGGATCTCTACATAAGACGGCTCAGAAGATGGTTCTTTTACCTGTGCACAAACCCAGAGACCTGAGTTCAAACCCCAGAGCCCACGTGCTGGAAACCGATGAGAAGTGACTTCTGAAAAGTCATGTGCTATGGTACGTGAGTCTGCCTTCTTTCTCTCTCTCTCCCATATATATATGAACTTTGATGGCTGTTGTGCGTGGGGGACAGTGCTCTTCGGCACTGCATCAGGCTCAGGGAGCAGGAGTCTCTGGAGATCTAGAATCTAAATGAACTGCTGTTGCTAATACAAGAACGAGCTGCGGCTATTCTCACAGCTGAGCTTGTCGCCGCTGCTACCCACCCACTAGGGACCCATCCTCCCCCTCAGAGGAGAACCTTGCACCTTGTCACCAATCTCCAGGGCCCCCTGCCAACCCATGCTAGTCTCATCGGGGATCTCAGAAGGTCAGGGGTCAAGACCTGTGTTGCCTTCTCAGGGCTGTCCTGTGGTCTAACTTCGAGCATCAAAGGATGCAGGTCAGACTCCAACCCGAGGACTCCATGTCTTGTTTTGACTTACTTGCTCGTTTAAAAATTTTTTCTTTTAATTCCAAGAATCTTTGTGAAGATTATAATTGACAATAGTATATATTAATAAGATTTTGAAACACTGAGTTAAATATATTAATTTATTTATTTTGCAGTGCTGAGGATTGGACCCAGAGCATTGCCACACTAGGCAAATATGTTACTTAAATAAAGAAGTAAAATAAAGCCAGACATGGTGGTATGTGCCAGACTTCTGGTGCTTGGGAGACTGCAGAAGTAGGAGGAATTCTAGTTTGAGGCTAGCCTGGGCTACAAAGCGAGAAAGACAAAGAGAGAGAGAGAGAAAGAGAAAAAGAAAAAGAGAGAGAAATAAAGAAAGAAAGAAAAAGAGAGAGAGAGAGAAAGAAAGAGAGAAAGAAAGAGAGAAAGAAAGAGAAAGAGAGAAAGAAAGAAAGAGAGAAAGAAAGAAAGAGAGAAAGAAAGAAAGAGAGAGGAAGGGCTGGGATGTTGTCTATCATGCACAAAGTCCTGGATTCAATCCCCACACTGCATAAAACACTCATGGCAATAAATACTTGTGATTCTAGCAGTAGGAGGCAGAAGTAGAAGGATCAGGAATTCAGGGTCATACTCTGATACTTGGCAAGTTTAGACTAGCCTGGGCTGCATAGAAGCCATCAAGAAGAAAAGAAATGAAGAGGGAAGAGCAAGGAAGAAAGCAGGGAGGCTGGCAGGTTGACTCATTGGACAAAGGTGTCTCCTCTTGCAAAACTGGTGACCTAAGTTGGATCCCTGGATGCTCACATGATAGAAGGGGAGAACTAACTTCTGACAGTTGCCCTTTGACTTCACATATGTGTGTGTGTGTGTGTGTGTGTGTGTATGTGTGTGTGTGTGTGCGCGCGTGCATACACACACACATACACAAATTTTTTAAATACATGTGCATGAAAGTGAAAGCAAGGGACTGGAAAGATGGTTCAGGGTTCAGACTGTCTCACAGCAGAAGGTCCTGAGTTTGGATCCCAGGTACCCCCATGAGCCTGGGAAATCCTAGAGCGAAGCAAAAGGGAGGTAGAAGCAATCCAGGATGATTCCCAAAGTCACCCTTGGGCCTCCACAGGGACACACAGTGCCCTCTGACACACACACACACACACACACAATAAATAAATAATTTTGTTTTTTAAAAAGGAAAGTAAAAGCTAGTAGTAGCTTTTATTCTTCCTCCATCCGCAGAGTCCACGCTGAATGAGGCAGGATGCACGTCATCATGTCACAGTGAAGCCTCAACCAAGCAGGAGACAGAGGGCACATTCAGCTGGCTACCATCAGGGGTTTAGTCAGTGGCTGGTGCCACGCCCCAGGACTTGCCACTGTTTGTGACCTAGAGAGAAGCCAGAGGTTACCTAGACCCGAGCTAGAGATGCACGCTCAGGGCCACCGATAAAAGCTGGCAAGGGAAGACACAGCTGGCCTGCTTCCACCCTGCAGGGAGCAGCTGAGGGTAAAACACCAGAGCCCACTTTCCAGCTGTCCTCTTGCCCTCCCTCCCCAAACAACCGGAAGCCAGAGAGGGTAAAGGTCACCAAAGCGACCCGTAAAGGTCATCTACTAGAACACAGAATGGGTTAGGAAGGGAAGAGGGAGGTTTGGGAGCAAGCAGATGAGGAGATTTGGAACCGAAGAGCGCAAAGGGGCCCTTTAACACCTCTGGGTGTCCTGAAGAACAGGAAGAGCTTGCACCAACCATAGCTTCTCATCCTTTCGCACCTGCTCTGCCTCAGCTATTCTCCAGGGGTGGAAACTCAGGTTCAGAGAGACCAAGTGACCAGCCCAAAGTCACACAACAGGATGTGGCAGAGTTGGGACCGGAACCTGGGTGGCCCCCAAACCAGGTGCCAGTGCCTCTGTGTTGTGTTCCTCATTATCTGTATTTCCAGAGGTTGGTGTCCTCTTCCGGAGTCTCAGAGGGCCCAGGGGATTCCACCACAAAACTCTGGAGGTGGAGTGAGGTGGAGTTGAAGGTGGGATGGAGGTGGGGTGGAGTGGGGTAAGGGTGGGATAGGAGCAGGAGTGGGATGGGGTTGGGGTGGAGTTGGGTAGGGCAGGAAGCAGGGCTGCAGAGTTTGCCATTAACTGGAGCAGGTGACAGGACAGTTTGCTTGTTGGCAGCCTCATGGATTTTTTTTTTAACCTCAGTGGGTGGAGCCATGGCTTACCAGGTGCCTCCGGGAATTGCTCTCCAGCTGCAGCCTCAGGATTTCCATGCCGTGAGCCACTCTCCACTGTGATCTCAACTGTTTTAATTTCATTAGGCATTGCTGCAACCTTATACCTACAGCAAGTAACTTAAGGGAAACAGGTACATTCCAGCTCACTTCATTGTGGGAAGTTACAGCCTCAGGGAGCGTCAAACAGCTGGTCACCTCTCAGGCGCAGAGGAGCAGAGAATGACCCATCAGCACTGGAACTCGTGCTTGCTTCTCCTTTCCATCTTTCTACAGACTCAGACCCTAGGCCCAGCGAAGAGTGCTGCCTACAGGGAGCCTGGGTCTTCCCACATCAAGTATGCAATCAAGACACTCTCCTATAGGTTTGCTCTGAGATCAACTTAAATCTAGATAATCCCTCTTAAGCAGGTCCAGAGGCCTGCCTCCTAGGTGTTAGGTCGATGATCCTAATCATTGCAAACAATGATCAGAACTACAGCATCTTAGCAACTAGGACAGCCACAGCTTAGAAATCACCGTCTTCCTCCATGGTGTCACTCATGTGAACACCCTGCTGACTTAGGGGTGTGCGGTAGCTGCAGGCGGACAGGGAGTATGTTTGCTCTGTAGGGGAAGAGCTGAGACTCAGAAAGGCAGATCTGTTCACAAGCAGATGGGATGTTCAGTCCTAGACCTTGCCTCATGCCCATCAAGCCCCCAGTGGGGAGGCACAGACTGTCCCGGTCAGCTGGGCTGGCCTGGCACAAGCCACTTCCCCAAGCCTTAGTGTGCTTAGCCATAAAATAGGACGATGGTAGCATGTTTCATTTGATTCCAGCAGAGACAAAACAAGTTCTATATAGAAAGAACTTAAAATAGCGGGGAAGGGGCTGGGGATGTAGCTCAGTGGGTAGAATTCTCACCTAGCATGCATGAGGACCTGGGTTCGATCCCCACCTAGCACCAAATAAACTGGCCATGGTGGCACACACCTGAAATCCTAATGCTTGGCAGTATTTGGCAGAGAATCAGAAGTTCAAGGTCATCTTTGGTTACATGGTGATCTGAGACCAGCCTGGACTACATGAGACCCTGTTTCAAAAAGAAAAAAACAAACAAACATTAAAAAAAGACAAACAAATAAAACAGAAATACAGGGGACAGTGCTAGAGTGTGAGTCTTCTAACCTTCCCAAGGATAAGGACATCTATGGAGGACCTCTTCAACCGGCCCTGGGGTGAGCCAGTCTGGCTGCCCTGGGGCCCTGCACCTTGCTGGCCTCACCTCCTCGGTCCTCTTTTACAGATAAGGAAACTGAGGCTGAGAGAAGCAACCGGTCTCCAGACCCTTGAGACCCAGCCAGCCCGGCCCTCTGCGCCCACCCGAGGAGGCGAGGCGGGGCGGGCTACGCGCGCTCTTCGCTCTTCTTTTTGCTCCAGCTCTCTGGGCTCCGCAGGAAGCCCCGGTGTGATGATTACTGGTATTGTTGTCCTGTACAATGCAACAATCATGGAGGGGCTGGTTTCCACGAGCTCCACAATCAGCCCAGCCCCCCCGGGGAGGGGTCTGGGGCTGGATGAAGAGACTCCTGGGCAGGATGCGCAAACAAGAGGGAGGGGGCCGAGGCAGCTGCGGCCCAGGTGCAGGGGAGAGAGTGGGGCAGGAAGCGGCAGGCCGGCGCTTTCTTTCCTCTTCTTTCTTATTTGTTTGAGAAGCAACTTTACTTTCTAAATCGGTCATTGTCACCCGTTGGTCCCCACCCCACCTGGGTCAGGGCCTGTGGTAACAAGGGCTCCGTGGAAGGTGGGGGTGGGTGGGAGGACAGGAGAGAAGAAGTACTAGCTGCATCAGGCCTCGGCCCCGTTGAATTTGGGGCTTCGTCCATCCTCTGCTGAAATCTCAGCGTCCATGTCTTGGTGACCCAGTCCTCCTGCTTCAGCTGCCAGGGATCTGTGAGCAAGGTGCCTGAATCAGGTGGCTCGGAAGCTTGGCACCCTGGACAAGTCACAGTCTCCTCTCTGACCCTCTGCTTCCTTCTGCAACTTGCGAGACATGGAGAAAATGAAACAAAATTGAATCGGAGGTAAATCTTTGACGACGTCTCTTCTGGCACCATAAGCCTGTTTAGGAAGCTCATTTGAGAAGCCACCAACGAGCTGAAGAGATGGCTCCGGGGTTAAGACTGCCTCACAAGCAGAAGGTTCTGGGTTTGGATCCTAGATCCCATGTAAAAACGCCAGGCAGAAATGGTGGCAGTTGAGCAACTCAATATGCTTGTGGATGTAGAAAAATAAAATAAAATATGGAAGAAAGGAAGAAATGGCGGCAGCCTTGTACTTCCAGCCCTGGTGGGCAGAGCCTGGGAAATCCCAGAGTGAACCAAAAAGGAGATAGAAGTAATCCAGGATGATTCCCAAAGTCACCCTTGATCCCCCACAGAGATGTACAGTGCCCTCTGACACACACTAAATAAATAAATAAATACATAAATAAACAAACAAACAAATAAATAACAAAAAAGAAGCCACCAGTACTGTGCCCACGCACCTGAGAAGCCTTCTACACCTATGAACTTATTCAGTCAACAGAATGAAGCTCTTCCCACTCAACAGAGCACAGGTCATAGATAAGAACGCAAAACGAGGTGCCTGGCTGTTCTGTTCAAGCCTCATGGAGCGCTCGCTCCTCTGAGATCTACCCTGCAAGCCAGTGGTAGAGGCTAGATGCCAGCCGCAATCCACAGCACGTGAGGCCATCAGTGCCAAGTGCCACACAAAGAAGAGGCCACACTGCTTGTGTGCGCTGAATGAGGGAGCAAGGGAGTGAGCGAGTGATGGATGGAGGAGTGGAGGGAAAGAGGGAAGATTAAATGGACGAGTAGCTGGACCGGGATGGGTGGGAGGGGGCAAGTGGATAGATGGATGGAAGGAGGGAGGGATGAGTGGATGAATGGATAGATGAATGATGGGTGTGTGGATAGATGGGTGGACAGAAGAATAAGTGGGTAGAAGGATGGATAAGTGGATGGATGGGTAGAGAGAGGAAGAGAGGGAAGGAGTGGTGAGTGGACATATGTATAAATGGATGAACTGATGCATGAATGGCTAAGTAAATGGATGGATGGATGCATGCATGTATGTATGCTAAATGATGCCAAACTTATGAGTCAGTCTTGTTACCACATGCCACACTTTCTTGTGTATATGTATGTGTGTGTACCTGTTTATGTGTGTATAAGTATATATATATATTACAAGTATGGGTTCCAGGAATTGAACTCAGGTCTTAACGCATGCAAGGCAAGCACTTTATGCACTGAGCATCTTTCCAAAACCCCACATGTCATTTCATTCATTTTCCCAATGGAGTATCACCCCTCTCTTGCAAATACAGTCCCCAACTTACAGATGAGAAAACTGAGGTTTGGAGATGAGAAAAGGTCTTCGTGGCACGGGTGACTCCAAAGCAGGGTGTCTTGTTCTTACCACGAGTTGTATCAGGAAAGGGCAGGAGGACCTTCCTGGAGAGGCGAGGGGTGAACACAGAAGGTGCTAAGAGCAGGACAGTCACTGTGATGGCTGAGTCCGTGGGCCTGAGGCCCAGCTGTTCAAACCCTGCTGGGCCATTCCTCAGCTCCCCATCCTTAGAACCTCACCTTCCTCATCTGGACTCAGTTTCCCCATTTACCAGTTGCACACATCACTCGCCCGTGAACGACTGGCCTCTCGGATTCTTAAAGGTGAATGTCTGGCTAGGAGCACAGAGGCTGATGGGACTTTCTAAAGGCAAGTCTGGGACGGACCCCCTAATTCTTGGGGTGGTCTTAGGCATCCAGATTTTGGGGAGCATTTTCAGCAAGCTCATATACCTCATCCACTCCTCCCAGGTCTCTGTTCTAGGACTTGCTACCAGTTGGATGGAGTCTAAACTTGTCTGAAAAAATGGGGGAGACACCGTGGCAAATGTCCTCCCTCCCCACTTTCCAGATGAGGACAAAGAGGTTCCTGGAGGCACCTTGCCTTGACTCGGTCATACCAGTCCCACCGTGGGAATCCTGGCTGACTTTCTCCTCCTACAGGACAGGTTCTCGCTGGCCTTCCTGAGGTCGACTTCCTGTTTGCCTCCTCTTCCTCACCTGGCAGCCTCACCCCATGGCCCCAATCCAGCCCCGGTGACCCTGAGCAAGCTGACCCTTTCCCTTATCCATGTGTCATGGGACACCATCCTCCTACCTCATGTGGACATGCTGGGCAAGGCCATCACCTGTGAGCACACACTTATAAATGTCATTGTCCTCCTTGCTGATGCCTCGCTGTTTTTCTCTGCGCGCCCCCCCCAGCCCAGTCCCCAGAGCACTTATGCCTTAGGTCATAAACATCACCCTGGAGGGGGCCTGAAACTATGTTCTCATTTTCTTTATACCTGAAGTGCCTTGTTACAATTGTTGAATGACTGAATGACTGATGTCTCAGTAGTACTGAACACAGAAGATTCTCCTTTCTGCCTGTCAGAGTCCTACCATTCCTGCCGTCACCACCTCACTTCCTTCCACCAGCATCAGACAGAGCTCCCACCAGGGAGGTGTGGCGCGCTCCTGTAATGCAGCATTCGAGAGGTGGGGGTAGTGGTGGAAGGATGAGTTCAAGTCGTGCTCAGCACATAGCAAGTTCAAGAACAGCCTGGGCTATATGAGACCCTAGCACTGTCAGCCCGACCTGGAGGAGGCTGAGACTTAACCTCTTACCCCTTTCTCTCCGAGGAGAGAAATTCTCTAGATGAAGGTTATTTTCTGAGCATGCCTATAAGGGATTGTCTTGATTGCATAAATGTGTGAGTCTGTGGGGGGGGGGCGGGCTTGCCTGCATGTATCCATGTGAAGGTCAGAGCTGGATGCCAGGAGTCTTCTTCTATCACTCTCTACCTTATTTTTTTTCACGTATGTATGTGCATGTGTCTGTACGTGGATGGGTAGGCATGTGTGTGCAATAGGTATATAGCAATATACTTGAGTGTGTGTGCCTGTGGAGGCCCAAGGGTGACGTCTGGAATCATCCTGACTTGCTCTTCCTCCTTATTGCTGGCTCTGGGGATTCCAAGGCTCCTCCTTCCAGGGAGGGGATTACAGGTCTCCACTACTTCCCCCAGGCCATTTTCACTAAGACCATTTGCTTGTGACCCTGAGTCTGAGCCATCTCCCAGCCCCTGAAACTTCTTACAAAAATTAATTATTTTTAGTGGGGGGAAGGGGCACTGTGTGTCCCTATGGAGAACCAAGGGTGATTTCAGGAATCATCCTAGATTGCTTCTACTTCCTTTTGCTTCACTCTGGTTTTTCCCAGGCTCTGCCCACCAGGGACAGAAGTGTAAGCCATTGCTGTTTCCGCCTGGCGTTTTACATGGGACCTGGGATCCGAACTCAGAAGACCCTCTGCTTGTGAGACAGAGTCTTAACCCCTGAGCCATCTCTCTAGCCTCCCTGAACTTCTTTAAAAAAAACAAAAAAATGAACTCGAGGGGAGGAGGGAGAGAGCATGCAGGTGTGTGGGTGTATACCACACACGCGGAGGTCAGAGGACAACTTTCAGAAATCAGCTCTCTCCTTCCATCATGTGGGCTCTGGGGATTGAACTCAGGTTGTCAGGTGTGTGTGCAAACCTGCGGAGCTATCTATCTGGCCCTGACTTTGAACTTCTGATCCCTGTGCCTTCACCTCTAGAATGCTGGGCGCACACATGCATGCAGCGCTGGGCACAGAACTCAAAGTTCTGCGAGCACTCTACCAACTGTGCCACATCTTCAATCCATAAGGTCACTATGTCATCTGGCTGGCCTTGCAGAACAATCCTCCTGCCTCAGCTTCCTGCGCCCTGGGATTCTAGATCTGCACCACACTCTGCCTGTTTAATGAAGAGGGGCTCATATTCATTTTAGGGACCCGAGGCTCAGGACAGTTAAGCGTCTTGCCTCCTGATGCCTGCATTCTTGGGAAGGCACCTCTGCTCCCTCGGATCTCAGCAGCCTGGCACTGGGAGCTGGAGGCGTGGCAAGCGAAGCTCGGGAGTCAACGGCGCAGGTGGCAGTAGGCACCTTGTGAGCCTGTGATCCTAGGCTCAGCTTGGGATGGGGATGGGGGGAAGGAGCAGGGTCGCGGGTGGGCGTGCACGTCCCTTTCCCTCCCCTCCCTGCAGGCCACAGCAGCAGCAGCAGCAGCAGCGAGCACCCAGCTCTCCCCACCCCCAGAGCACAGCAGGTGCACCCCAGGCCGGCCGCATCGCGGCGGGTGTGCCGGCGTGGGCGTGGGCGAGGGACCCAGGCGGGCGGGTCCCCACGCCCATCCTCCCCTCCCGCCCGCCCTCTCTGGCGGCTGGTGGCAGGTGAGTGGGTGTCGAGGAACCGCCAGGCAGCGGAGAAAACAGGACGCTGCCGAAGTGAGATTGCTCACCTGCAGCTGCGCAGCCCCGGGGCTAATAAAAGCAGAGCTTCCGTTGTTTCTCGTTACCGCGCCTCCCCCAACCCCCGGCCGCTCCCAGCTGCAGCCCCGGCTCCAGCCGATCGCCCGAAACCAGTAGTTCCCAGGTCCAGACCACCCCGGAAGCCTGACACCCCTCTCTCCCCCCCTCACATCTGCCAGTGCGGGAGGGGGTGGTGGGCGGTGGGGGGGGGAGATGAAGGTAGCCTGGAGGGCTGACCCTCCGTCACCTGCTTGGGATCACCTGGACTCAATAATAGATTCCCAACATTGCTGTGTTGGAATTGACGCCCCGAGGTGCCCCAGAGACTAAGTCCATGTGGAAGAAGCGGCAGGTGATCTGTCTATAGGACCTGGAGAGTCATCCCATTCAGAAGCTGTGAGTTCAGGTGCCTATGGTATATTTCTCCTATGACCCAGAAGTTAGGGGTACAACTATCTCTGATCCCAGTCATGGGCAAGTCTCATACTACAGAGCCTCAGTTGGCTACTCTGAGACTGAAAGCAAGGTCCAGCTGGAAAGTACCCCCCATCCCTGACCCCTCATGGGTCTGTCATTGAGAAAACAGCTCCCCTTAGCCCTGCCAATCCAGCAGTAAGTCTTAGTCTGTAAGGGAGGTGTGGAAGCTTCTTCAGATCTTTCCCCTTCTGTGGTAAAATGTTAATAATCCCCGTCTTGCAGAGGGTCTTGTGAACATTGACACAGTTGCAGTAAGCAACTCTGTTGTGACCAGAGGATACTGTCCATGTCCTTGCCCTGTGGGTTGCCTGTAGCCCAGGTCAGCCTCACATTGTCGATGTAGCCAGGAATGATCCTGAGATCTTGATCCTCCTGCCTTCACTTCCCAAGTGCTAGGATCCCGCGCGTGTGCATGAGCATGTCAGGTTCACGAAACTGGGATGGAAGCCAGGGCTTCGTTCATGCTGGGCCAGCGTTCTACCAGCTGAGCCACGCCCCCAGTTCAGTGGGGTCGTCTTAGCAGGTTTCTCGGATGGCCTCCATGATTCCTACCGGCCCTCACTCTAGTAAGGGTTCTTTGTTAGGCACAGGTCTTTCCCTAGCTTTGCTGTAAACCTCAAAACCATGGGCATGCGATCCAAACCCCTTCTGCTATCCCAAGGTCCTGGGGCCAAAGACACCATCCTGTGTCCTCAAAGCATTTGGTGCGGAGTACCAAAGCAAGCTCACCAGCTGCGTGGTTTATCTCCACCTGGAAGCATTCCATGATGACTGATCTCAGCTTCCAGAGGAGGAAGCCAGGGAGAGAGGCTTCGGATAAATTGCCCAGGATTGCGCAGCCAGTAAATAGCAAAGTTAGAACTGGAACCCAGGTGTCTCTGGTTCAACGGCACTGCTCTTGGCCACCTGCTCCTAGCTGAGTCAAGGGTCAAAGGTCAAGGTTTTTTTTTTTTTAATCTTCCCTACCTATTGCTTTGTTTGCTTTCCGGCCTTTATATAATTAATATGCGTATGCGTTGTTTTTCGTGTTGGTATTGTGTGTATGTGTGTGTTTTGCATGTGGGTGCAGGCATGCGAACAAGAAGGCACTTGAATGTGTGTGCCTATGGAGACCCAAGGGTAACATCAGGAATCATCCTAGATTGCTCGATGTCCTTATTGCTTGTTCTGAGGTGTCTAGCCCCTTTTTAGGGATAGAATTATAGGCAACTGCCATATCTGCCTAGCATTTTTTTAACATGGGGACTGGGGATCTGAACTCAGGTCCTTTTGCTTGCAAGGCAAAAGCTTTAAGCCTTGAACCATCTCCCCAGCCCTCCTTTGATTCTGTGGGCGTGTTTGCATGTGGGCGTGTGTACATGTGTGCACAGGCATGTGCATAACTGGGCACTTGAATGTGTGTGCCTATGGAGGCCCAAGGGTGACTTTGAGAAGCATCCTGGATTGCCCTACCTCCTTATTGCTTTGCTCTGGGCTTCCCCAGGCTCCATCCTCCAGTGCGGGAATTACGGGGCTCTGTCATATCTGCCTGGCATTTTTACCTGCGATCTGGGGATCCAAACTCAGGTCCTTTTGCTTTCGAGGCAAAGACTTTTTAACCCCCAAAGCATCTCTCCGGTCCAGCTATTGATGTTTTGAGACAGGGTCTCCTTATATGGCCTGGGCCACCTTAGCACTCTCATCTCTCTGCCTCAGCCCCCTGAGAGCTAGAATGGAAGGTGCGTTCCACTCCCAGTTGACTTCTCCAGTTCTGAGACACCCCCCTCTCCCCCAGCCCACAGGGGACAGAGCTGACCCCAAACCCAATCTCTCTGACCCCAAACTCTGCGTGGTGCGTCCCTTGGCCTCCAGCATTCATCCTAAGTGCTACCGAGCACCTTCCCAGAGGATGTTACAGGATCTTACAGGATCTTAGCTGGTAGCTGAAGAGCGAGAGCTGCTCCCCCTAGACTTTGGTTCGTCCTCCTCTGCAAATGCCAGCTGTCACCTCTGATGCATCTTTGTCTCTCTGCGCCCTTGCTTCCTGTCTATCACGGTGGGGTGACAGTAGCAAGAGCTCCCTCACCAGCTCACTGAGTAAGTTGTGAAAATGAGCTTCGGGCCATCACCCACTGTGCTGCCAGTGCTGAATAAATAACAAATGCCAAGGCCGGTGCCAGCAATGCCAGCAGCCAAAGATGGGCAAGGACATTGATGTCATGGAGCCCGGAGTCCCGTGGAAGGACACGAACACTAAACAAGCAGATAAAGAATGTGACTGGTGATAGGGAAGGAAAACACAGGGTTGAGGAAACAGATGACCGGGTACTGACTCAGCCGAGTGGCCATGCAGGGAAAGCACCTCCCTCCCTCCCTCCCCTAGGAGGTGGCATTCTGGCCTGGAATGAGAAAAAGCCTCCCAGATAAAGAGCAGACAAGAGAGAGGCTCAGCACATGCAAAGGCCCTGAGGCAGGGGTCCCTTGGCTTGCCACAGAACCATGGCCAGGACTGGAGGATGGAGGAGGAGAGGTGGGAAAAGCAGACCAGGGAAGGATCAGGGTTAAGGTCTGGATTCTAATCGGGGTGCCGTGTGGGCAGTTTCAGAGCGTGTTGTGATATGGTTTATGTCCAGCTGTGTGTGAAGGTCAACTATCTATGAACTCATCTAAATGCTTCACGAAGCCACTAGTATTTTTAGCCAGTGCCCATTCGGTGCAAAGCAAAACTTCCTTTTATCGGTCTTAAATTTACTGCTTTTGGGTTTCAAGGGGAGCCCCCTTCTGCCTCGAAGCTGAGGGTTGGCGTGGCGGTGAAAACTTTCCAGTCAAGAGCTTAAGGGAGGAGGGTAAGAGAGCAGGCAGACCCGCTCCCCAAGGGACAAGGAGAGGAATTGCAGCCCAGCGTGGCTCAGGAGCTGAGGCCCAGGGGATCACAAGTTCGAGGCCATCCTGGGCTACGAAGCAAGATTATGCCTAAAGAAAATACACCTGGGGAGATGGGTCAGTGGTTCAAGCGCTCGCTGTGTGAGCAAGAGGATGGAGTTCAGGTCCCTGGACTGCTAGTGGGCATGGCAGCCTTCCTATAATTTTAACTTCACGAGGCAGAGACTGGAGTTCCCCAGAGCAAGCTGGCTAGTTGGATAGTCCTATCTGTGAGCTCTGGATTTGATTGAGAGACCCTGCCTCAGAAAGAATAAGGGGGAGGAGCAATCAAGGATGAATGCCAATATTAACCTTAGGTCTAGACACACACACACACACACACACACACACACACACTCTCTCTCTCTCTCTCTCTCTCTCTCTCTCTCTCTCTCTCTCTCATGCACACATTCTTTTTTCAAGATTAATGTTTTATTATTATTTGTGTGTATGTGTGTCTCTGTGTGTGTATCTGTGTCTGTGTCTGTTTGTGTATCAGAGGTACCATGTGTGCCTGTGGATGCCCAAGGGTGACTTTTGAGAATCACCCTGGATTTCTCTGCCCCCTCTTTGCTTTGCTCTGGAGTTCCCAGCTCTATCTTTCAGAGCTGGAAGTGCAGGCTGCTGTCATTTCCACCTGGCTTTTTTTTTTTTTTTTTTTTTTTGGTGTGTGTGTGTGTGTGTGTGTGTGTGTGTGTGTGTGATTGTGTGACCTGGGATCCAGAATTCAGGTCCTTCTGCTTGTGAGGCAGAGACTTAAACCCTGAGCCATCTCTCCAGCCCTAAGGTATCTTCTACACCCCCCCCACATGCCAAAACAAAACAAAACACCCTGAAAACTCATAAATCAAAAGAACGAGTGATCAGAGGATGCCACAGACTCAAGCTCATGGCAGGGAGTGACCACTCGAGTCAGTAGAGGTGACACTAGAGATAAGGACCGGCTGACAGGTGACAGAAAGTCACTGGGGACACACGGGCCCATGTCACGCTCGCCTGTAAAATAAACGATGGCATGGAGCCCGCCCAGTGTGATTCTAGGTTTCCAGGCCTGCTTCTTCTCCTTCAGGCCTGGTTACTCTCTTCCTGTGGCTCGCTTCTGACAAGTGACAAGAGGCAGTGTGTCCGTGATGCGGTGACTGGAAGGGGCTAGGGGGGCATGTATCTGGTCCTGCTCTGCTCTCCACCTCCGTGGTAGGTTGAGACAACTCTAAAGAAAAAGTTGAGATAGATGGACGTGGTGTATGCTGCCTCTCCAGCGATCAGAGGAGGAGGCAGGGGGACTGTGAGCGTGAAGTCAGCCTGGGCTACACAGCAAGAGCCTGTCTCAAGAAGGGAGAAAAGAAAAAAAAGAAGAAGGAAGGAAGGAAGGAAGGAAGGAAAGGAAGGAAGGAAGGAAGGAAGGAAGGAAGAAAGGAAGGAAGGGAAGGAAGGAAGGAAGGAAGGAAGGAAGGAAGGAAGGAAGGAAGGAAGGAAGGGAAGAAAGGGAGGAAGGAAAAAAGGAAGGAAGGAAAGGAAGAAAGGGAGGAAGGAGGGCTGGAGAGATGGCTCAGGGGTTGTGACTCTGTCTCACAAGCAGAAGGTTCTGAGTTCGGATCCCAGGTCCCACATTTAAAAAAACAAAAAAAAAAAAAAAGAAAGGGAGGAAGGGAGGAAGGGAGGAAGGGAAAGAAGGAAGGAAGGAAGGAAAGAAAGGAAGAGAAAGAGAAAGAAAAAAGAAAGAAGGAAGATGGGGCTAAATATAGCCTACACATCATTTAACATGGGATGAGAGGGATTTGGGAAGAAATTTTTAATTTTTTTTCTTCTCGGTATTTTTTATGTGTGTTTTTAAGCTTCCCATGATGAGCGCTTTCACGCTTTTACAAAGGGATGGCTTCGGTGGTGCGTCCCTCTGCAGCCCTGGTGCGTGGCCTTGGAGGATGGAGTGAGGCCTGACCTCTGCCGGGATGGGAGAAGGAGCTGACTTCAGGGTGCGAAGTAGCGGCTGCACGAAACATCTTCCGGGGGAAAGAGAGAAAGAGAATACTTTCTCTGATCGTTTTAAACATTTAAAACACCACACAATAACTATAAGTAGAAAATTGGCTAAATAAATGGTGTGTGTATGTGGTGTATGTGATACAAATCCTGTGCTACTATTTAAGAGTGTTACAGAAAATAGGGTTGTGTTTTGTGTGTGTGTGTGTGCAGGTGAAGTGAGTCTGTTCTGACCTTCTACTTTCTTGAAGCTAGTTGAATCTAGTGGGCCGTGAGCTTCTTGGTGATTCTCCTACCTCAAACTCTGCTTCCAGTCTCGGTGCAGTGTGGAGAGCACAGATGTGCGTCACGGCTCAGAGCGTCAAACCTAGGTCACCAGCTGTGAGCATCTCCCTAATTCCCTTCTTTTCCATTCCTTCCTCTCCCTTCCCTTCCCTTCCCTCCTTCCTTCCTTTTCTCCTTTCCTCTTTCCTTTCTCTTCTTTCTCTCCCTCCCTTCCTCCTTCCTTCCTTTTCTCCTTTCCTCTTTCTTTTCTCCCCCTTCCTCCCTCCCTCCCTTCCTTTTCTTTCTTTCTTTTTCTTTCTTTCTTTCTTTCTTCCTTTCTTTCTTTCTTTCCTTTCTTCTTTCTCTCTTTCTCTCTTTCTGTCTCTCTCTCTCTCTCTGTCTCTCTCTCTCTGTGTCTCTTCTTTCTTTCTGATAAGGTCTCATTCAGCCCAGGCTGGCCCTGAATTTTCTATGTAGCTGAGGATAGCTTTGATCTTCTAGTCTTCCACCTCCACCTCGCAGTGCCAGGATTGCAAGCAGGCTCTAACATACCTGGTGGAATTATTGTGATTGACATTTTAGTATATCACAGTAGGCAAAATTGAGGGAAGACCAGAAAAAAGAGATCATTATTCACCTGGGACATTTGCCCTCTTCTGCTGAAGTTCCAGTGGGTTAGAGGTCAGTTGGGAAGACAGCATTCGATGGTGGCTTTTTCCCTGGGGACCTAGAAAGGAGCCGAGGGTGAGAAAGACACAGGAAATGACTGAGGAGGTTGATACTCATCAGACAGCCACTCAAACCTATAATCAGAGGCTGATATGGGCTCAGAAGAGGAAATGCAGATTGCAGGGAGACATATCACACTTATTTAGTGCTGATGGATACATTGCGCAGCCGAGGTGAGGGGGGAAGGGGGGGAGATTCGTGACCAATGAAGGGATGCAGGTGTGCGGTGGTGAGAGGAGCTTGCATTGCGGATGGAGCCTCGGAGGGGCAGAGCGCAGGCAGGGCGGGCACACGGCAGCTGGTGTAAGGGGGCAGCAGGAGAAATGACACGTGAGAACTGTTTCTGGAGGTACAAGTGCCTGGTAGACGGCACGTCCGTGACCAGGACGTGCAAACCGAGTGCCCTGGAAAGGCAGTGTGACGGGGAACTTGTGGATCACAGCGCCCCTAGTGGAGAGAAGAGGGGACTGAGATGGGTTGGAATCAAATCCCTAGGGCTGCGGGTGACAGCGCGGGGACCTCTGGGACCTATCGCAGCAGAGTGTGGAACGCTTCTTGGGGGAAAGGGATTGTTGAGGTCACGAGTAGTTTTCTGAAAGCAAAAAAAACAAAGGGGCGGGGGGGGGGCATTGAAGCAGGAGCAGTAAGTACCGGGAAGACCACAGCCACTGTAAAGGGCGAAGGTTGAGTGGCAGCAGTGGGCCCCATCAACAGGTGTCTGGTGGGATACAGGAGAGGAGACTTCAGTTCACCGACCCAGATGGCGCTGGTTCTCAGTCATCCCAGCTGAGCTTCTATTAGGGTTAGGTGGGATTGGACTAGGATTAGGAGACTGAGAAGGAGCTTGGGAAGCCCCAGGAGAGAAGCAAAGTGTGGTTGGCGGCCACTGGGGAGGGACTGGGTGTGGCCAAGGAGCACCATCCCAAGGGCAGCTGGCTAAAAATGTGCTGTGACTTGGGAAAGAGGTGGAATTTGATATGTGGGTTTTTTTTTAAACTTTTTTTATTCATTCATTTAGTGGTTGTGTATCAGAGGGCACCTGTGTCCCTGTGGAGGACCAAGGGTGGCTTTGGGAACCATCCTGGATTGCTTCTACCTCCTTGCTTCGCTCTGGGATTTCCCAAGCTCTGCCTACCACAGCCGGAAGTGGGGGCTGCCGCCTTTCCACCTGGCGTTTTACCCGGGACTGAGATCTGAACGCAAGACCTTCTGCTTGTGAGACGGAGTCTTAACCCCCAAGCCATCTCTGCAACCCCTCTCCCTCCTTTTTTTTTTTTTTTTTTTTTTTTTTTTGAAACAGAGTCTCAAGTAGCCCAGGCGGGCCTCAAAACTCCTTCTGTAGCTGGGGCTAGCCTTGAATTCCTGATCCTCCACCCTCCACTTCAAGAGCGATGGTCTTGAAGACATGTGCCACCCTGGCTGACTTGAAAATTAGGTTTTTGCAAATCAAATCTCAGGCATAGCTTGGAAAACCATTCTATCATATGATTAAAATAGCAAATTTTATGTCCTATAAACTATACTTTGTTGACGTATTACATATACAACTAAGGGGGAGGAGGGGAGAGTCCTACATAGACAGCTCATCTGACACCTCCATAGGAACTTGACCCCAGGTTCAGTCCTGGCCCCACATGGTGGAAGGAGAGGAGGACCAAGTTCTCTGACCTTCACTGGCTCTCTCTCTCTCTCTCTGAAATAAATGCTAAATAAATAAATTTAAAAATACAACTAAAGGGGAGAGGGACAAGATGTCTAAAATTTTCTAGGAAGCCATGCCACGAACCAGGGAAAAGAAAATCCAGAATGACGCAAGGAGAAAGCAGAGACCTGCCGGAGAGGACCTGGTTCTCCATAGATATGTCCTAACCAGACCAGCGCCAGCAGGAGGCCATCGTCATCCTTGCTTTCCGCCGGGGAAACCGAGGCCTAGAGGTCTCACGCAGGTCATCCAGGCCCATGGCCATTAACAAGTAGACGCAAAAATGATGGGGTGAATTCAGACTTCAGCAAATGGTCCAGGAAGAGGCAACCCACGCGCTGGCGCTTCTCTGACGCCACCTGCTGGTAGAAACACGGAACTGCCGATAAATGACCCCCTCTCCCCTTCTTTCTGTTCTCTCCTGCCAGGCGCCCAGGGAGGTCCCTAGGTAATAACTGTGTGACTACATCTTCCCAATACGGAGACCAAGAGGATCTCTCTACACCTCCCACCTGCCTCTAGAATGGACATGCCCCGAGAGTAGCCACACTAAAGAGGACCCATCCCATCTTGGGTGGGTTTACATCCAGGGGTTTGCTTTGGATTTGCTAACACAGTGTTCATTGTGTTGTCCAGGCTGTGTTATGTCCAACTGGCCTCTGCCACCCAGCTTCTTTGGTTTACAGGTGTGGGCCCCCACACCTGGCTCAAAATAGGGATCTGAATTGCAGGTACAACTTTGGGGTCTTCATGAGTTAGGCTGGGTTTCCCAAGACTCTACTAGAAGGCAGGGGAGATAATTCAGGGGTAAAAGTCTTTGCCTCCCAAGCAAAAGGACCTGAGTTCAGATCCCCAGATCATACATAAAAATGCCAGAGGCCTCTACACTGCTAGAAGGTAGAGCCTGGAAAAATAAAGAGGTAGAGCAATCTTAGATGGTCCCCAAAGTCACCCTTGGGCCTCCACAGTGCTCAAGAGCTCTCACGTGCCCACCCACCAACACACAGGCAAAGATTGCTGGACAAGACACCAGGCGATGTTTCCATTTTCTTTTTCCTTTCCTCAGGAAGGAAAAAGAGGATTTGGAGTTCCAGGCACAGATGAAATAAAAGGTGGAGCCCCAGCAAGGCCCAGGAGAAGGAAATGAAGCATCCCCCCATCCCCGCCAGCACCTCCCACTTCAGAGAGCTGGGTGCCAAGAGAGGCTTCTGAACAATATTACGCTGAAGCCAAAGGAGTGAGGGTCGTGACTGCTTAGAGTGGAGAAGCTAGGTCAGAAAGCTTGAGCAAGGGACCTACGGTCACACAGCCAGGGAATGTGGACTCAGGAAGGAGGTCCCTGTCACAGTTAGGCACAGGTGCCAACTTAGTTGAGGGTTTGGGCTCTGGGCACATTTGTAGAGAAGTAGTGGTTGAATTAGGCCCAGAGCGAGCCTGCAGGAAACTGTCTAGCTGATGGGGAAGGCTCAACCTATGGTGGGTGGGACTAGGCCCTGGAATAAATCACAGAGAGCTGGTTGAGAGAGTTGGCATCCTTCTGTTCACTTGGCCAGACATGCTGGTCTGGCAAGTAAGGATTGTCCCTCTTTCAGCTGTTATGTGGTGATGGTGTGGCCAGTTCCCTCAGCCCTGGTGTTGGTGGGTGCTCTCCCATCAAGCTGGACTGAGAACTGTAACCAGGAATCGTAAGCGAGAATAAACCCTTGTTCCCTTAAGCTGTCTGATGGTCATTTATCAGCAACCATGCAGGCGAACTGCAACAGTCCCCAAAGAAAGGGACCAACGGGCAGCAGAGAACAAAGAGCCCTGTGACCAGTGTGTGCGTACAGGAGTGAACATGTGCCTCAGAATGGGGGGGTAGGGTAGGGGGATGTCCTGAGACAGCCACATCATTAGCAAGACAGGACCGGCAAGAAGTCTGAAGAGTCTCTTTGGGCAAGTCGGAGCTGGCTCCTGGCCACCCATCCCAGCTCAGCCTCAAAGCGGCCTCCAACCCTGGGTGGAGGTCCAGACCAGTCTATGCCACACAGCGAGACGCTTGTCTCCAAGAAGAAAGAGAGGAAGGCAGGAAGGCGGAGAGGAGAGGGAGCCAGGGAAGAAAGAAAAGGAAAGGGCACAAGTCGCCTCCTCCAGGAAGACCTCCCACACGGCTGCAGTGTTTCTCCTGCCTGGCGCTCACCCTGGTGTAGGGGTGATGATGACTCCTTCGCTCTGTAGAAGTCCCGCGTCGGGTCCAGGTAGCAACCAGAGTGTCCGATCACACTGGACACGCACAGGCTCGCAGGCCAGGGAAGGTCACTGCCTCCTGAGCCCCGGCTGTGGGTTCTTCTGGCATCTCTCAAGAGAGGGCAAGTTGACCGAGCCAGTGTCCCCCGTGACTGCTTCACATCTGTCGCTCCACCTGCCCCTGGCTGCCAAAGGCCTAGAAAGGTCTCAGGTGAATCCCCAGAACATGCCACCCAGTCTCATTCCTGCTTTGCTCTTACCAAGAACTCGTTGGAAGCAAGAAGGAAGAGATGAAGCGTGGCTTACAAAAAAATGGGGGGGGGTGATTGATAAGTAAAGGTTGCTTCAAACTCTTTACCTGCCTTCAGCACCCCACAACTCAGCTGTCCAGAAGCTTCCCACAATGGCAGTTTGAGAACAACTATCCCTGTAATTGCATTTTCTTTTGATGGGACCTAGAGTCGAGTTACAGCTATCAAAAGATCTTAGATTCATGTTTCCAAAATTTCCCAGCAGAATTTATGAAGCGTCGCCCTACCAAGTACACATATACACATTCTTCTTCATCTTTGTTGACCATGCATTTTATGTTTCCATTCTGAAAAGCCAGCAAGCTGACTAATAAAAAAAATGGCATGCTAAGGGTTAGAAGATGCCTCAGTGTGTGAGAGAGTCTGCTGCATAAGCGTGAGGACCAAAGTTCGATTCCCCAGCATTCATGTAAAAATAATGGCAAAGGGGCCAGCAAGATGGCTCAGTGGACAGAAGAGCTTGCTGCTAGACCTGATGACCTGGGTTTGATCCCCAGTATTCGCATGATAGAAGGAAAGAACTGACTCATACACGTTGCCCTCTGACCTCCACTTACATATGGCCTATGTGTCTCCACACATAAAGACATGTGTGCACACACACACAGAATCAATAAAGCTACAGATATTTATTTATTTATATTATTTATTCAATTGTGCGTGTATGCATGTGCGTGAATGTGTGTATGTATGTATGTGTGTGTGTGTGTGTGTGTGTGTGTACGTGTGTGTAGAACCACGGACGAATTTGGGAACCACTATGGACCGCCTCCACCTCCTCGTTTATTCTGCCCCGGGATTCACAGGTTTCGCCCTACCAGGACCAGAAATGCAGGCTGCCCCCACTTCCGCCAGGCTTCTATATGTGGGGTCTAGGATCTGAACTCAGGACCTTCCGCCTGCAAGGCAGAGGCTTAACCCCTGAGCCACCTCTCCAGCCCCCCAGATATTTATTTTTTAAAAGGTAAAGTAATCTGCTATTTTTATTTATTATTAGTGGGGATTCCTGTTGTGAGGCTGGTTTTTATTTTGTTTGTTTGTCTCCAGATTCTTGTGTTTGGGAGTCAAAGTTTGAAACCAGAACACGCATGAGGATTAAGAATGGGTTTATTAGAGGAGGAAAAAAAAATTATACTCACAGACGTTGATTCCACGAGGGGCAAGAGAGCCATCTAATGGCTGCTCCAATGTGTGCAGGGATTGAAGTGGGGACGCAGCACAAGAGGATTACAGGAGAGGAAGAAAAGGGGCTAGGGAGCTGAAAAGAACTCACAGGCTCCACACGTGGAGTCCAGGAGGGAAGAAAGAAAAGCCAGGAAGGAACCATGGATTCCAGACATGGAACCCATGAGGAGCAAGGGAGCCCACAATGGCTGGCAGAGCCAGGGGTATCTACAGGGTTACTCAGGCCCTGGAAAGGTGGCTTTTCCTCATTGGTTAGCTCCAGTTTCTGCAAACCTGATTGGAGCATTTGGTCCTCTACATCTCGTTGGTCTGTTTATGTTGGGCTCTGCCCACTAAAGCTTGAGGCCTGCCACGGGATCCTGCTGTTTGTTTTGAGGAATTTAAGCTTATCTGCAAGGGAATGCTCATCTCCATATCCTTTCATAAACAGAAGATTGGGGGCATTGGCAATCTTATTTCTGTGAAGGATTAGAGTCAGTTCCTCCAAATTAATAAAGTGTGTTCCTTCAGGGTGATCCCCAGCAGTGGAGATGACCTTGGAAGACCCTCAAAGACCTCCCAGCTGCTCGAAAACTGCCTGATTTCTACCAGTGAGTTGTAGCCCAGCCCTCTCTTTGCTTTTTTTTTTTTTGGAGACAGAGTCTCACCAAATTGCCCAGGCTGGCTTTAAACTCACTCTGTAACCCAAACTGCCTTTGGACTGTTGTTCTCTTGACTTCACCTCCCAAGTGTTTGGAATTACAGGCATGAGCTGTAAGACCTCCCCGTCATGTGTCGAAAAATACTTTTTTGATACCTACCAGTGTTCAATGGTCTCTCTTGGAGTATTGACTATTGATTCGTTGGCAGGGGCTCTTTTGGATTTGGAAAAGATATTTACATATGAAGGCAAATGACTGCAAAGTAAATTCTATTCCAGAACCAGCCTTGACCCCTTCCTCTTTTCTAGGCAGCTAGGAGACAGGATTTTTACTCATTCCAGAAATGCTTTTTGTTGCAGGGAAACGGTTTCGACCGTCCCAATGTTGTGGGGTTCTTGTGTTCTGGAGTCTAAGATTGAAACCAGAACACAGTGTGGAGGATTAAGGTAGAGTTTATTTGAGGAGAGAAAGATAGGACTCCAGATGTAGAATGCCATGAGGGGCTAGGATGCCCTGGAGAACTCATGGTGCCTAGGCATGGAATCTATGAGGAGCAAAAAACAAGGAATGGACTTTTATGGCACTGGAGTGCCATGAGGGGCTAGGGTGCCAAAGATGGCTGCCAGGGCCAGGCATATTTATACACCTAGACAAACCTGGGAAACTGGCTTTTTCCCATTGGTTAACTCCCATTAGGCCCATCCCAGTTGCTCTTGGGCCCATGTGGGCTAGAGGTCAGGTTATTTGATGTGGAGAGCTCATCTCCATAATCCCTTCATAGGGAAGTTGGCCATCTTATCTCTGGGAGGATTGGAGTCAGTTCCTCAGCAGGAGTGTTCCCTTAGGGTGATTCCGGCAGTGGGGGATGACCTTCAGGAATTCCAAAGACCTTCCAAGACCTTGAGAGACCCATCCCAGCATGGCTGCTCTAATCCTGCCTCACTTTTCACAGAGAAATCTTGAGAAGAACAAGAAATAGCAAGAGGTTCCGTGTGGTTTTTGTTTTGTTGTTTGGCACAAGTGCTCTATTGATGCGGGTCACTCTGGGGTCTGTATGTGTCCAGGAGTTGAAGACTGAAACCAGAACTTGCGTAAAGGATTAAGGCAGAGTTTATTAGAGGAGAGAAAGAAGAGAACAGATGTGAATCCGTGCTGGGCAAGAGAGCCCTGGAGAACTCATAGACTCCAGGCATAGAACCCATGAGGGCTGAGAGAAAAGTACCAACTCAATGAAGTCCACATGTGTGTGTGTGCGCGTGTGCATATGTCTGTTTGTGTGTGTGCCCTAGGATTGCCCCCAGTTGGCTGCGGAGCATCTCCAAACTGTGCCTGGGGAAGGGAACTGAGATTCTGGGGCTGACAGCGAAGTGTCCCAGGCAGTCAAAAATAAGGGCAGAGGCCATTCCTAGAGCTGGAAGCAATTGAAACCTGAGACCAAATCACAATGTCCAACAAGACAATGCAAAAAAATGAGCATGGGCGATGGCTTGGGATGTGGTCCAGTTGGTAGATTGCTTGCCTAGCATGCTCAAGGTCTTGGGTTCGATGCTTAGCATCGCTTAAGACAGGCACGGTGGTGCACACCTACAATTCCAGCACTCCTGAGCTGGAGGCTGGATGCCCCCACCAACCAACTGTCCTGCTGTAAGAAGAGTCTCTCTCCTGTTCAGAGCGCCCCCTGGTGTTTCTGCCTTGTCTTAGGTCTTCTATAGAATCAGTCGATAGGACCCTCTTTAGCGTATAGAGATACTGACAGGTAAATAGGGACCAGGCAGCGCTGGGACTCTCGCCATTCAGGCCTGCTTCTCCCGGGAGCCCATCTGCCCTGAGTCAGGCTTCTTTCCAGACATAGAGCCTGGTCTTCAAGAATTGATGTGGATTGTTCCAGAACCTCCAGAGAATACCCCATATGTCCTGCCCTAAATGGACACTGGACACAGGAATGAACAGGCAGGGGTTGAGTCTCCCAACATTCCTTTCTTCTACCGTTTGTTCAGATATTAATTCACCGGGAGACAGAGCTGGGTTCTAACATTCCAACCATGGCTATTTACTAAATTTATTTTAGACAGGATCTTGCTATGTCGCCCAGGGCTAGACTCGAACTCAAGACCCAATTGCTTTCGCTTCCCCAGGGCTGGGTTTATAGACTGCACCACCACGCCCACCTCTGAGCTCTTTTGCTTTCTAACGGTGGTCTTACCCTGAGCCTCAGTTTCCCCTCTAGTAACGGCATAGAAAACCCGGAGCGCTGAGGAACTAAAGTCTGGGCTGGTAGGTGAGAAACTATCTTTCTCTCTCCGTGGCTCGGTTCAGGCCTCTGGAAGCAGCGGGATCCCGGCGGTTGATGCGACCCAGAAAGACCCCGGGGGCGGCACTAAACTGCTGGGCAGGTCCCTCTCCCCGTGTCCCCTGCTCCTGCGCCCACTCTCACCGCACACTGTTGGTCAGTGCTTGTGCACCGAGCCTGGGATCCGTCCAGCCCTGGCTTTCCAGCGGGTCCCAGATGCGGAGGGGACCTCAAGTCGCGGCGCCGCCTCCCGACTCCCGGACCTTGCGTTCACGCCTGCCCGGGATCCGCAAGTGGCACCCCACCCGCGGGGGTAAGTCAAGGAGGGGCGGTGGGAACCCGATTCCTGCTCGTCCACGGCTGGTGCTCCGCCGCGCACCTGACGCGGCGCTTTTCCCACGCTGCGCGGAAAGCCCGCGGGAGCCAATCAGGACCAAGCGATGCGAGGGGCGGGGCCCGTGAGGGGCTGGGAAAGGTGATGGAGGCTGGACGCGCAGAGGTTCAGCCCCCAGAGCAACTGGACGGGAGGAGGCGCCCTCCTGCTGCCCTGCCATCTGTCTTTTCTTTCTCGCTCCAAGGCCGGCTGTCCTTTCTCCGAGCAGCGGTCTCTGTGGGCGCGAGGGGAGATCCACGGCCACGGTGTACGCAGTTACCTGGGCTCCGAGTATTGGACGCCCTGGCTGCAAACGCCAGCCATGCAGCAGAGGACAATGAGTGCACTGGTGGGAAGAGGAAGCCTGGAGGCCAGTGCACTGAAGCTGTTGACATAATGCATAAAGCGAATGATGGGATTTTCGGTGTTATCCTGAAGAGCTGAGTATATATGTCA
Organism: Typhlomys cinereus; assembly: GCA_023101885.1. Lineage (NCBI taxonomy): Eukaryota > Metazoa > Chordata > Mammalia > Rodentia > Platacanthomyidae > Typhlomys > Typhlomys cinereus. The sequence continues at coordinate 379,392 of JALPQD010000663.1, forward strand.
ACTGGAGAAAAAAAAAAAGAATTGTAAAAAAAGAAGCTAAACAAACATACCCGTGCACACATATGCACACGAATACACATGTACTCATATGCACACAAATATACAGAGACACACACATACACCAAAAACCAACTGAATGGCATTCGATCCTCAGTCACTAGCTTGATGAGTTTTTATGAGGTCAGGCATGGGCGACCTACTGCCTTCTACACCCCACCTCGCCTGCTCTCCGCTCCAGAGCTTGGGAAATAGGTAAGATTTCCCCAGCTCAGAGATGAGATAATGGAGGCACAGAGAGGCTGGAGGACTCGTGCAAGGACACACAGCAGCCAAGTAGAGAGCCAGTGGAGTCGGGTTGGAAGATGAGATGACCGCAGCTGGGTTTTGCCGCATCAGTACACGTCATGAGGAGGAGACTCCCCGGTGGGTGTCTTAGGTGGGGCTCCAGTTGGCTCAGAGAGGGCGTTCAACCAGAAAGATCGGTTTCCTATCATGAGGGTGTGATTTGGCATGTACCACATACCAGACTTGAATGTGTGTGTGTGTGTTTTTTAATGCATGTGTGTATGGTGTGTGTGTGTGTGTTTGCATGTAAGTGCTCACTCCATTCAGTTACTGCTTTACTCCAAATTCTGGAATAGCACCTCCCCCCATCTGTCCTTCCCAGGGGTCTGACGCAGATCCAGGTTCTCGGCTAGCCAATGGGTGCTTGATGGAAAAGGCTCAAAATGGAAGTCTTTCTCTTCGACTTTTCTATCAGCACAGCTCCCCACAAAGTGCCTTCTTACCCAATGATTAAAATCTGAAAGACCAGTGAGATTGCACTTGCTGCCAAACCTCAACAATCGAGTTCAATCCCCGGAACACATGTTGTGGAAGGAGGGAGCCAACTCTTAGAAGTTTCCTCTGAGTTCTACATACATGCAGGGCATGCATGCACATGTACACACACACACACACACACACACACACACACACAATAAATAAATATTTTTAAAAAGCAAGAAGAGACTGGGGGAATCCTCCTTCCCTATATCGAGTAGAAAGGGGAATGTGCAGGGGCTGGAGAGGTGGCTCAGGGGTTAAGCCTCCGCCTTGCAGGCCGAAGGTCCTGAGTTCGGATCCCAGATCCCACGTATAGACGCCAGGCGGAAGCAGGGGCGGCCTGCGCTTCTGGTAAGCCTGTGAATTCCGGGGCAGAAGGAGGTGGAGGCGTCCATGGTGGTTCCTGATTCGTCCGTGGTTCTACACATACACATACACAAGACACACACACACACACACACACACACACACACACACACACACATACGCGCGCACATGCGCACAGTTGAATAAATAATAAAAAAAAAATTAAAAAAAAAAAGAAAGGGGAATGTGCAGAAGTAAAGGAAGAGGCTTGGCTCTTTTCCCACCACAGCTGCACTGTTGTCGCCCCAGTTGTTCCGGAGGAATGGGCTGACTCAGGGCTACCCTCTGCCTGTGAATCCTGGTCGTCTCCATCCTCGGGTCCTGCTGCTGAAATTCAGAGTAAACCTGGACACCCGTGGTTTTACTTGATGTTTTCGTTTCAGATTAACCTGCGAGCTATCTTGCAAGATGTGTTTTCTTTTTTTTAAGATTCCATGTCTAATACTTATTTTGGAAGATGGGGGTTACTTGAGTATAGCATGTTTGTATCAATCACAAAAATTCCAACTTATTTTGGCGTGTGTCCCGGAGAATTCATTGACTTTTCACAGCAACTCATGACACAGAGATCCTGTTTTTACACAAGAGGAAAATTGAGGCTGGAAGAATTATATTTAGTAAGTAGCTGGCTGAAACAAGACTGTGTCTGTCTGTGTGTCCAGCCTACTTGGATTAGTATGATTTCTCTGCTTATTTATGTTTATAGTTTATGCTTATATGTTTATATTGCTACAGAATGAGTTGGCTCCATAATTTGCACAGCTGACTTGGTGGACTCTGGGTTAGTATCATCACACAGGAACCCACAGGACCTGTCAACAGGGTCACAGAGCTCAAGAATGTCCCAGTCCAGTGAGCCATCAGAATAATTTGGGACACTCTTCTACTGCTCTGAAAGCTCCTGACTGGGACAGACCAAGGCCACATTCAGTCTTAGAGAAGCATCTCTTTGAAATGAACTGGGGTGAATGTAAAGATGCAAGACTGCTCAAGGGCCTGAAAAGTGAGGGTTGAGTTGTTCAGTCCTATGCAGGACTGTTCATTTCTATCCTGTCTATGACTCGGGGAACATAGCAGAAGAGGGGGTGGAAAGAATGTAAAAAGTCAGAAGACAGAGGACAGGGCTGTTAAATGGCATTTTCTGGGCATGTCACAGCCAAGACAATCAGAACTCACAACACCTGGGCCGGCTGCAACAGGCCTGCCCTATACTGGGCCTGTCCATACTCAACAGTGTATCAGAAAGGGACTGGCAGGGCCCTGCCCATTTCTTTAAATTTTTTTTATTATTTATTCAATTGTGTGCATATGCATGTGTGCGTGTGTGTGTATGTATGTGTGTGTGTACGTGTGTGTAGAACCACGGACGAATTCGGGAACCACCATGGATGCCTCCACCTCCTCCTTGTTTACTCTACCCGGAGATTCACAGGCTCTGCCCTACCAGGACCAGAAATGCAGGCCGCCCCCGCTTCCGCCCGGCGTCTATCCGTGGGGTCTTGGATCCGAACTCAGGACCTTCCACCTGCAAGGCAGAGGCTTAACCTCTGAGCCACCTCTCCAGCCCCGGCCCTGCCATTTCTGCTGAACTATTGGCTATTGATGGATTCTGAGGAAGGGAAAAATCATAGTCTTCAGCTGCGGTACGCACTGACAAGGACACCAGGTGTTCCAAACCCATGGTCACACTGATGACCCTGGTTAAATTCAAGGGGTCTCTAAAGAATATGTGAATATTGGAAAGGGACTGGTGGACGGCAGCTATATGAGTGGAAGGGAGATTTAAAAAAGGGTGTGGGGGATCACAGTTGTTAGAATGCACAACATGTATGTATGAAATTGTTTAGAAACAAATTTAATGAAAGTTACTTTAAAAAAAAAAAAAAAAGGGCCTAGTCATTCGCCCGCGGTGGCTGCAGTTGCCTGTGCTGTCCACTAGGGAAAGTCGGCGCTGCGCCGCGCCTCGGCCCCCGCCCCTCCCCGCGCCTCTCTGCCCCGCCCTCGTCTCTTTGATCAGCCGGGGAAAACAACCCGCCTCCTTACCCATAAGGCCCCGGACCGGAAACGCTGCTCCCTTTTCCTGTCCTTCATCATGGCGGTGAGTAGCCAAGAGCTGGTGGTGTTTCTTTCATCCGTTCCCATCCGCGGCCGGTGCACCCTGCGGGGGCCGTTTTGCCCGCAGTCCGAGGGGCACGGAGCGCGCCGTGATGGTCGCCCCGACACTGGCCAGGCCGAGGGCGCGGGGCCCGACAGTCACGTCTCCTCCCGTCCCGGGAACGGGCTCAGGTCAGCCGCCCCGCGGGCCCCGAGGCACGGCCTGGGGGCCGCGGCGAGGGCGAGGGCGGCGAGCGGAAGGTAGGGGGCCCGCGCCCCTTCCCGACCGGGGGGACTTGCGCTTCGCCCGAGGTTTGGGGTCCCGGGGTCGGCTGCTCGGCTTGGCAGACAGCGCCACCTTGGGCTTTGGGGCGCAGGCAGCTTCGGAAGCGAGCTGGAGACGCCGCGCAGACACGTGTTTCCTCGGCTAAATTCCCCTCTCTGTCACCCCCCACCTTCAGCCCCTTAGGGTCCATCCTCGTTACCCCCTTTCTCTCCATCTGTCCCGCGCGTGGAGGAAGCAACATGCTCCCGCGCTAACTTTTCCCTTTGCGCGCTTCCCAGGCGCGAACGCTGGTTCCTTTTTTAGGGTGAGGGGTTTCCTTGGGGTTTGCAACGGTCAGATGCGAAAGTAGGAAGGACGTTGGGCTTTTGAGCCGTGGCGGGATGTGGGGTGTGCTGACGGCTGCTGGGCTGTCCTATTGCAGCAGGATCAGGGTGAGAAGGAGAACCCCATGCGGGAACTTCGCATCCGCAAGCTCTGCCTGAACATCTGTGTCGGGGAGAGCGGAGACCGACTGACCCGGGCTGCCAAGGTGTTGGAACAGCTCACAGGCCAGACCCCTGTGTTTTCCAAAGGTGAGTGGTGACCGGCGTGCAGGAGGGTGGCTAGGGGCATGGGGTCTTCTGTGTATGCCACCTGTTGGCCAGATTTGTTGAAAAGGTTGCAATTGGCCCGCCTCATAAATCAACTAAACAAAAGGTATGGGCAGCCCTTAAGCTGACAGTAGTTCATACAGAATTTTCAACTAATTAGGATGTGAGAGAGAGAGAACAGGGATGTAGTGAGGTGTCAGGCCTGATGGATTGGCAGGTTAAGAACAAGGCTACAGTAGACTGCCTGCGTTTGAATCCTAGCCTCACTTATTCTCAATTTAGCTGTCTGGGCCCCTTTTTTTCTCTCTCTCTCTTTGCATAAAAAGAATCATAATACTTGCTGTTGGGTAACATTTGAAAGGGGTTAAAAAGTTAATATATGCTCGTTTTGTTGTTTTGGGATCGTGGACTATAACTTAACTGGTCTATGAATCCAGATCGTTTTTTGCCACTAGGCGAGCTTGTGCAAATTAACCTCAGAATCTTGTCTGTAAACTGAAGATACTAATATTTTAGCAAATAATACATTTTATCAACAGTTGTTTTCTTTATTGTGTCCCCCTCCAATCCCTCCTGTGCTACGTATATTGAGTCCACATACCTGGTACAGTGTTTGTTTTTTAAAGATATGATCACCTGGGCATGATGGCACCTACAGAGATCATAGGTTGAGATAGAATAGTTGTTGCACATTTAGGACTAGCTTGGGCTACACGGTTTGAAGCCAGTCTGGGAAACCCTGTCTCTGAAGCATGCGGCAGGGGGACGCAGTACAATTGTTTCCCAAACCAAAGTTTGTCCTTTGGAGACATTAACATTATTGATGTGTAGCTGGGTAAATTAGAAACTTGGAAATCTGTTTTCACTGTTACTGATGAAAATGATGAATGCTTAGAACGTGACTTGGGAGAGGGGACGTTTAGTTTCCCTGGGTCGTGCAAGCAGTGTTGTGGGGAAGAAGTGACTGGGGGTGAGACAGCACCTGACCGCTTGTTCCCCCTCCCTACAGCCAGGTACACTGTCAGGTCCTTTGGCATTAGGAGAAATGAAAAGATTGCTGTCCACTGCACCGTCCGTGGGGCCAAGGCAGAAGAAATCCTGGAGAAAGGTCTGAAGGTGAGGATGACACCCACCTAACATGTAGATGATTACTGTGGCCGTGATCTACCTAAAAATGGCCTGTTCTTTGCTGCCCTGTGTGTGCATTTCAGTTTCTAAAAGACTTTATGCACTCAACAGGGTTACACTGTTTTCTTTAGTGGTTTTAAAGTTGCCTGGGTGTTTGATGCCTATGCTTTTCTTGGAGTTTTCTCTGCCTTTTAGAAGTTTAGAACATGGACTGTGGGAGATGACTTGGGTGTGAGGAAAGTGTCTAGCCAGCTGACGCTAAGCTGTGGTGTGTGGTCTGGAGTGCTAGATTTGCAGCTTGGGCCAGTTTTTTTGGGGAGGGGCCTGAACGTGCAAGTAACCTGCTTGTTACATTTTCCTCCTCAGGTGCGGGAATATGAATTAAGAAAAAACAACTTCTCCGATACTGGAAACTTTGGTTTTGGGATCCAGGAACACATTGATCTGGGCATCAAATACGATCCCAGCATCGGCATCTACGGCCTGGACTTCTATGTGGTATGAATCTTCAACCTTCCTTCTCTGCCTGCGAGGAGGGGAGTCTGCTTCTTTCTTGTGCTGTCTTGGCGCTGGGTGCAGGGTTGAAGCTCGCTTACTGTCCGCCCGTGCAATCTCCCCCTTGGGAAGAGCTGCTTCCAGGTGTCAGATGTAGACGTGCAGCGGACCAGGATGCACATGATCGCTGCTGTTTTCCGGGATGGCTGTACTGGGGCTGCTTTATCTCCCTTCTTACTCATAAGTCCAAGGACTGGAGTCCATGCAATGGGCATAGAAACAGACGTGCTCAGGACAGGGTCATCACATGGAGTGCTGTGACTGCGCTGTGTTTGCTTCAGTCACAAATGTGAATAGCTGAAAATGACAAGTGCAGGCCCTGGAAAGTGGCAGCCATGTTAGTACTCAGGCATCCCCATTGGAACTGAAGAGGAAGCTAGGGAAGCAGACATCTGGGAGGCACGATTTGAGCTGAAGAGAAACGGAAAAATGTATCTGTTCCTTCATGCTACTCAGAATTTAAATCTTCACAAAATCTGCACAAGTTGCAGTGGATTGTTTATCTTGTTCTTTTGAGACAGCTTCTCACTTCATAGCCCAGACTGGCCTTGAATTCAGCGGTGGCGTAGGTTGCAGGAGCACACCACCACACTCAGCTGGGTTTTCCCGTGTGTGTTTGTGTACGTGCACATGTACCCCTGTGTGCTGGAGGGTCTTGGAGATCATCATTGCTCTTCTACCCTGTTTTGAACCTGAGCGTTCTTGGGCTCTGCATTCATGGCTTCTTAGGCGTGATTTGAGGTTGGAGAGCAGCATTCAGGATCTTCAGTGCCTTGGAAGTCGGGAAGGAAGGCAGCCCCAGCTCCTTCAGAGCAGACAGGCATGTGGTCTGTGTGCTGTCTGGGAGCTAATGACAGTTCTGCCAGACATTGAGGTGCTGGATCTTGTTTCAGAACTCATTAAATTGCTCAGTGGCTTTTGAAGATCATTCTCAGTGTGAGTCTAGTCTGTTGATCTTGGGGTGACTGTTGGTAATTTCTGGGACAGGTGCTGGGTAGGCCAGGTTTCAGCATTGCTGACAAGAAGCGCAGGACAGGCTGCATTGGGGCCAAGCACAGAATCAGCAAAGAGGAGGCCATGCGCTGGTTCCAGCAGAAGGTAAGGTTGATTTATCTCTAGTGATGTGGATAGTGCTGCAAAATACAGTGCTATTTTGGTGGGTAGCTTCATAAAGAGTATTTGGGCAGCTTGACAGATGGGGGCTCCCAGGGTTGGTGGTTGAAGAGTGGCCAGAAATGACTGTGGGCAGCTGGAATCAGACTTGAATTTTTTTAAATTGTGTGTGTGTATCAGAGGGCACATGTGTCCCTATGGAGGACCAAGAGTGACCTCGGGGATCATCCTGCATTTTTGCTTTGCTCTGGGATTTCCCAGACTCAGCCCACCAGGGTGGGAAGTGCAGTTCACCCCTGTTTCTGCCTGGTGTTTTTCATGGTACCTGGAATCTGAACTCAGGACCTTCTGCTTGGGAGGCAGAGTTTTAACCCCTGAGCCATCTCCCCAGCCCCAGATTTAAATTTTAAACATTAGTCTTTGCTGCTATCATTGTTTTTGCCTCCTGTTCTGAAAAAAATAAAATTTCTTCTCTTTCAGTATGATGGGATCATCCTTCCTGGCAAATAAACTGTCCAAGTGGCCAATAAAATTTTCTCAGTGAAACATACATTGCTGTCCTGTGTTTTGTGAGGAGCCCTGGACCTCAGGCCCTATAAAGCTTCCATGGTAACAACGCCGCCGACTCGATGTATGCCAGCAGTTCTGGCAGCTCTGTCCAAGCACTGCTCAGGCTTGGCGCAACCTTGCCAATTGCTGTGTCCTGATGAAGCTGCTTTGGGGCTGAAGAATGTGGTTGGGATAGGGATTTGATCGCAGCAACCTCCTGTTCCAGCAAGCTTCCCTTTACCTGGTGATCTGGTGTGTGGCCAGTGTATTACAAACTTCTGGTGCGGAGTAAGATAACTAGCATCAACGTTCAGCTTGCTGTAAAGGAGACTCTGCAATGCTGAGAGGCAGTGTTGATAGGGGAGCAGTTGTCAGCATTTGATTCCACCCCTCCCTCGTATTGCCTGTGTTACTTTGAGCAGATTTGGAGTGTTTCATTCTTGCGGAGGCAGCATTGCTTAGACCAGTATCGGACACAGTATTTACAAGGGGCTTTTGTGTATTTTGGTATGTGAGAAATGTTACTTTTAAAAAGTTTATTTCCTTTGCAAAATTTGGTTGGTTGATTTTTGGTTTGGCTTACAGTGGTTTTTCCAGGCTGTTGAAAGCTGTGATGAAGGCAACCATTAGGTGGGGGCGTGGTTTATAGATAAGATATTATTGCACAAAGTATGAGGACCGACTTGGATTCCATCCCCAGCACACACAAAAATCCAACAAGTGCGTGTTTGTAATCCAGGGTTGAGGAAGTGGAGACGGGCAGATCTGGGGAGTAACTTTTTTTTTGGGCTAAGGTCTAATATCAGGTTGACCTAGAAGTTGTGTGACCAATGGTGGCCTTGAACTTCTGATCTTCCTCCCCCTCTAAGTGCTTGGATTACAGTCTGAGCTACCATGCCCACCTTTTGCTAGGAGTCGAACCCAGGTCTTTGTGCCATGAAAGCATTTTACCAATTGAACTTCATTCTGGTCTCATATTTACTAATTCTGAATTAAATAACTAGCTGGAGTAAACATGTTTGAAAATTTGGTAGTGGAGAGCAAATTGCAGTGGGAGCCAGTGTTCTGGAGGAGACAGCACATGAATCAGGAGAGAAGTGCAGGGCCCTCTTAACACAACAGCTGTATCCCCCAACATTGTTAGCCTTTTGCTCCAGATTTCTTAATGTTTGTATGATATGGGAGGCAAGGCTGCTTTTTTTTTTTTTAATGGTGTGCCAAATGTGTTTTAAAACTGACATGGACTGGAGAGATGGCTAGGGGTTAAGACTCTGCCTTGTAAGCAAAAGGTCTGAGTTCAGATCCCATGTAAAAAACACCAGATGGGAAGAGTGGCGACCTGCACTTGAGCAATCTTGGAAGAAAGGCCAGACCTGGGGAATTCAAAGCAGAGGAGATAGCATGCTCCAGGATGATTCCCAAAGTCACCCTTGGGCTTCTGCAGGCATGCATGTGTGTACATGCGCACAAAAATTAAAAAAGACTTCAGATAAAATGGTGACATTTTCATGTGCTTTTCCTTCTGTCCCTCGCTCGCAGTTCCCCATTTTCACATAGTTCCACTTTCACATCTTTTTATGTGTGTTATCAAGTCTAGATCTGTGTTTGATGTATTGAAATATAACTATAAGGGTGTTGAGTTTACTTCCTACTGTATTAAGTTTACTTCTTTTTTTTTTTTTTTTTTAATTAAAACTGCCCTTGGTTCTAGTCTAGGGGAAGAGGCGCTGTTGGGAATTCAGAAGTTAGCCCTGGCTCTAACTAGCAGTGACTTTTTTAGGAGAGCTGTGAAATCAGCCAGTTGAACACCCGGTGTGTTTGGGGTTGAGCTTAGAGCAGGTGGGTGGGCAGGATTGCCTGGGGTTTTTGACACCCCTCCCTACTACTGAATTGGTCTGCTTTTAACAAAACCTCATAGATAGTGCTGAGAAGGGTGGGAAGGTGCAGTGTCCACGTGATATTCTTGGTGGGTTTTCTTCATTCCTACAGCTCTTGGCCATGAAAATTTGGCATCAATCTTTGTTGGGTGAATTGGATGGTTCAGGGGTTAAGACTCCCCCTTAATGGGGCTGGAGAGGCGGCTCAGGGGTTAAGCCTCTGCCTTGCAGGCGGAAGGTCCTGAGTTCGGATCCTAGACCCCATGTATAGACACCGGGCTGAAGCAAGGCGGCCTGTGTTTCTGGTCCTGGTAGGGCGGAGCCTATGAATCCCGGGGCCGAGTAAACAAGGAGGAAGTGGAGGTGGTTCATGGTGTACACACACACACACACCACACACACGTGCATATACATACACAATTGAATAAACAATAAAAAAAAAAAGACTCCCCCTTGGAAGCAGAAGTTCAGATCCCAGGTGGAAATTGACAGCAGCCTGTTCTTGCCCTTGTGGGCGGAGCAAAGCAACCCCTCATGATTTCCAAAGTCACCCTTGGTCCTCTACAGAGACACAGTGCCCTCTGATACACATACGTATACAGATGACACACAAAAAATTGTAGGGCTGAGATTTTTTTTTTTTAATGGTGCTGGAAAACAAGAACTTCTGTTAGGTAATTGCCACTGAGCCACATCTCCAGCTTTGAGGTGGAATTTTTTTTTTTTTTAATTCAATTGTGCATGTATGTGTGTGTGTAGAACCATGGACAAATTCGGGAACCACCATGGACCGCCTCCACCTCCTCTTTGTTTGCTCTGCCTGGGGATTTACAGGCTCCGCCCTACCAGGACCAGAAACTCAGGCCGCCTCCGATTTGAGGTGGAAGGTTTTTTTTTTTTTTCATTCTCTTTATTTTATTATTTATTCAACTGTGCGCGTGTGTGTGTATGTGCCCACACGTGTGTGTGTCTGTGTAGAACCACGGACGAATTCGCGAACCACCATGGACGCCTCCACCTCCTTCTGCCCCAGGATTCACAGGCTCCACCCTACCAGGACCAGAAGCTCAGGCCGCCCCCGCTTCTGCCCGGCGTCTATACGTGGGATCTGGATACGAACTCAGGACCTTCCGCCTGGAAGGCGGAGGCTTAACCCCTGAGCCATGAGGTGGAAGTTTTTATCTGGGCAATTTGCTAGTGTGCCTGGTGGTCAGCTGTCAAGGGTACTATCACTCCATCCACTGAATACACAGTGTCATAGAGGAGGTAAATCTGTGAAATGATGGAACTTACTAGATGGTTACTGCGTAGTAGATAAACAGACCCCACAACTGGAGAGCAAGGGGAGGAAATGGCAAGGCTAGCAGGGCCAGATCCATGGTGTAGTCGGCCTGCCACTGTCAGGCTCTGGCTGTTTCAGAAACAGAAAACAATGAGGCGATTGTGTTTTGCACAACTGTTTTTATCTAATGGAGCAAAGGGAAGATCAGGATTCTTGGAAGAGCTGTCCAGGGATCTTTTAAAAGATCCCCAACCAAGTCTTACCACCTGAATTTGGTGGGGGACCCATGTAGTAGAGAGAACTCCCAAAGTTGCCCTTGGGCCCTCCATCCACATGGGTACCCACATACAAATTGTTCAGAATAAAATGTCATGTTCACAGAAATGAATTTGTAAGGATTTATGCTAAGTTAATAAAGACAATCCCAGTGTTACAGGTGATAGTTACCCAGGCTGGCCTTCGATGTGCTGTGCAGTTCTTATGCCTCTACCTCCTGAGTGCTGGGCTTGTGGGCCTGAGCCACCACTGGATTAGGCCTAGTTATCCCTTTAAGTTTTACTTCCTGCGGTGTATGAGTTACCTGTTCCACAGAGGTCAGGAAGACGCTGGTTCTGGGGAGAATTGTCAGCCTTGTGCAGCAAGCACCTTTACCTGCTGGACCATCTCTCAGGCCCTAAATTAGGCTTGTAATTATGTACTTTTAAAGAGTTAAGGGGCAATAAAGAATAGTCATAATTTGCGCTTTCCCCTGGTGTAAATTCGCGTCATTCCTGTGGCTGTGTAATGCCTGATGTTAAGAACACGTAGGACTCCATCACCTCCAGTTTGCAGGACCCATGGAGGCTGCATTCTGTCCTGTGCTCTGGCCAGGGAGAACTTGTTAGGTCCTTGCAAGGGGTCTCAGCTGCTAGGTGCTGTGGTGTGAGAGCGCCCAGTGGGAAAACAGCTGCACACATTCCGATGCCCACTCTGCTTCCCCTGCCAGCACCAGATGTAGGCAAGAGCCTTGGTGGGCTGCAGAGCCCTTGCCCTTCTCCTGTGATGTGGTCTGGGCAGCTGGTGGGCAAAGATAACAGGTTGGCAGCCACAGGGCCCTGAGTCCTAAGGGTTAAGGCTCAGGCCTCAGTGAGTGCGAGGGCAGGGCCCAGAAACCACCTACAAACAGTTTAAGCTGTCGGCCACTGGGGACCCAGCTGGTGCCTGGGGGTACCAAGCTACTTTCAGAGCAGCTTGTTATGGAAACCACAGGGTGGTTGTCAGGGGGAATGCAGCCTGGGGCACCTGGGGGCACCAGACTGAACCTGATTCTGCTCAAGGCGCAGGAAAGCTTGAAAACAAGTGCAGGTGGCTTCTGTCCTCTCACAGCAGTGAGCAAAAAGGAGTTGTGTTTGTTCCAATTGAGGACTCGAATGCAGCTTGATCTTGGAGTTTTATATAGTTGTATTTATCACTGCTGTTGAAATTTCACATAATAAAATTTCAGCAATTACCTGAAGCCAGAAGTAAACTTGAAAAGTAAATAGGCACTCAACAGCTTATGCACAAAGTTCTGAACACTGCTCCTCCCAGTTTTCTGGAATACTGTTTTAACTCTTAAGTTTTGCATGGCCCACGTTGGCCTGGAATCGCAGTATGCCTCCCACCTACAGGCCTGATTCCACACACCTGGCTAGGAAATATGTTTCCTGATTTTTGTTTTTAAACTTTTGGTCTGCTGGGATACTGCACAGTTCGTTATAAATGCACAGATGTGGCATTTAAGCATCTGAAATCTTTCGTGTGTGAATGAGCTGAAGTACCCAGGGAGGTACTTGACATATAGTAGAGATTTCCTTTCTGTGAAGGGCTGCTTGCTACCTAGTCCCCCTTCCACTTGGACATTAGGAGGTCAGTGTGCACTGGCTCTTAACTTCAGACCACCATCCAGGTAAAAACACTTGTGGGTTTCCCAGGAAGCTCACATGGCAGAAGGGAAGAACTGACTTCTGAAGCTGTTCTTTGATGTATGCAATAGCATGAATGCACACTTCCTGAGTTGACCTCCACATTTCACCGTGGCACATGTATACTCACACATACAAGATAAAATAAAAATAATAAAAATTACAGATATCAAAAGTTGAAATATCTCAAGTTGAATGTGCTTTATCACACACCTACTGAACTATTATGTGCCATTGAGTCTGTCCTTTGTGCTCTGGCAGAGTAGATGTGGGCTTTGTTCTGTGGCTGGAGGAAGAAGTGATGGAGAGATTACTCACTGTCATTGTGTCGAATAAACTTTCTTATGCAGGGAGTCATTTACTGAACCTCTCTTAGTTCCATGGGCATTGGGGGTTACGTGAGTACGGCTTCCCGACGGCCTTTCAGCATCCCTTGTTTCTCCAGCATGTGAGTGTTTATCTGCATCACTGTGACCATTCTTCAGGGGTGAAAAACCCAACACCTGCCTAGACTGACTTCACACTTACGATGCCCCTGCCTCTGCCTCTGCCTCTCAAACGCGGGGCCACTAGGGATGTGCCACTGTGCCCAGCTGTCATGCTGCTGAAGGTAAACGCGCCTCCTCTGGTACAGCACAGTGACCTGGCTGCACGCGCATAACTTCCTTTTGCACCACCACTAGCGAAAACACAAGGTTTGCTCCTTCGAGGCCCAAGCACTGCAGAAGTTGTATCTTGGGGACAAACTAAAGCCCAGCACAACATGCTTCTCTGAGGATAGCCTGTGCTGCTCAGGGATAGCCTGTGGATTTCATATCCTGGGCTCAGGAGTTCATGTTCTTGCAACTTCGAAGGTCCCACTCATCCCACTGTGTTGTGACTCAAGTTTCCATTTTTTTTTTCCCCGAAGGCACTTATTTTGGGTGCTAGATTAAACCCAGGACCTCATGTTAAGCACTCACTACCACATACACATGCTTACTTCTGAAGTTTCATGAAGCAGCATCTTACTACAGATGTGACCTTTTTCACCTCAAGATTTTTTAAAAAAATTTTTATAGTCTTTAACATTTTTTATTTAGTTATTTTATTGGGGCGGGTTCATGTGTGGAAATCAGAGGTCAGCTTTTTTGGTAGTTGGTTTTCTTCTGTCATGTGGGTTCTGGGGATCAAACAGGTCACCAGGCTTGTGTGGTAAGTGCTTTTACCCACTGAGTCATCTCGCCAGCCTTGAAATTTAGTTCCCTCCCTCTGAGTGCTTCTGACCCACTAAGTGGATTTCATTCACACTGCCATTTGAAAAGCTCTGCTCAGTAGTGGAGTAGACTGGATTTCAGCCACAGAAGCAATCTCAGAAATCAGGGGTTCAAATCCCAGCCCTGCAAAAAATAATTAACCAAATAATAACAGTTAAAGAAGCTTGAAAGAGAACTGTCATGTGATCTGTTTTGAGGATCCACCACGCACAAAGTGATGGAAGCCAGAAAGAACCGGAACATCTACTGCACGCAGAGCAATAGTAGTGAGACATATGTGTCTGAAAAGATGCTGGGGACACGAAGGACACGCAACTGAGCTCTCCAGTGTTAGGAAGGCCCTTGAGCAAGCACCTAGAGACCTAATGTGGAAAACCATGTGTGGCGGGGGTGAGGACACAGGCTATAGAATCCTGGTTCTTTGGCCGTGGCATCTTTGATTTTTGTAGTTTCCTATGGATCTCATTTATTTGGTAAATAGAATAAGTATCCCTGGCTGACTTGGGTAGTGTGAGAAATAAGAATGTCAGGGGGCTGCAGAGCTGGTGAAACATGTTCCATCCCCAGAGCCCACAGGTGGAGGAGAGAACAGACTCCTGAAAGTTGACACCCTCCTCCTCTCAGGCACACAGAATAAATGTAAAAAGAATAAATAATGCCCCTGGTATCTGGGTATCTGGATGATTAATTAATCATCTATATTTTAGAAACCCTGCTCAATAAACCAGAAATAGAAAAAGGAAAGTTGAGCCCCAGGACTCGGGGACAAGATGACAGGGCAGAGACAGACACAGCAGGGACATTCTGCCTCCTCCACACACAGAATGCTCTGCACTGACACAGCAGAGCGGAGACGGCTGAGTGACATCTGGTTTGTTTCTAGAGTTTGCAAAACACTCCAAATGTTCAAAATTTATGCTTAATAATTCTGCTGAGACATGCTTAGGTGACTTGGGCGAAAGGTGCTGGTGAGGGTGGTGGAGGCGAAAGAGATGATGTGGGCTCAGGAGGTGGTCCTGACACATACATACCGCCCACCTCTGATAGACTGTAGTGTGTATTAGGGACAGTAGAAAGATAAGCAATAACTTACCACTGCAACCTCAATGCGTGATATTTTATTTTCTTCCTCAATTAAGCCAAGAACTTGTGTCTTTTTGCCTAAAGGGAGCACATCTGGCTTCTCTCCTGCACATCTAGATCTCCAGCATCCCTTCTCTTGTGCCCTGGGCAGGCCATCAGGTCAAGTGAGGGCTGCTTGAACACAGGCACAGGCAGTGTGCACGGTGGGCAGCGAGTGCTGTGTGGACAGTGCTGGACAGAGGCGTGATTTATAAGGGGGATGGAAAGGGTCAGATTCATCATGCTGCTCAGAGAACTTCAGGACTGTACAGGTTGGGATTGTCGATGGGTAACTGATACAGGCAAAGAGGGACATTAACTGTAACATACGGGCAGTTTCCAAGCAGTGCTTCATTGTCTGGTTATCCATCTAACAAATGTTGAAGACTACCACATTTCAGACAGTATTAAGCACTAGGTATTTTTATTTTAATGTTTGAGAGAGGGGGAAAAAGAAGAGAGAAAGAATGCTCAGATGCATGCATGTCACAGTGCATGTGTGGTGGTCGGAGGAAATTTCCAGAGTTGATTCTCTAGGGACTGAGAGATGGCTTAGTGGGTAAAAAGCCCCTGCATGCAAACCTGGTGACCATGACGTCAGGCATAGCGATCTGAAGGTAAATTTGTGAAGCGACTTGGGGCATAGGCTGTGGTAAAACATGTATTAGTATACACAGGCTGGTTTCAGTCCCCAGAGTCGAAAGGGAGGAGAGGATATGTACAGAGAGTGCAGGTTAAGAAGGGTGGTCCAGGGAGACCTGGGAGTGCTGCATTGGAGTAGACGGAAGAAAGTGAGGGCATTGGGAGAAGTTCAACAAGGTTTGGGGACAGCCAGAGGAGGGGCCAGAGAGGTGCAGGGCACGCGGCTTGGAGTACAAAGGCCATCACAGAAAGTCTGGGATTTCTGGTGGGATATGATACTGCACAAGACAGTCTGATACTTTCCCCTCACACTATGACATTTTATTAATTGTCTAACTCTTATTTTTTTTTTTTTTTTTTTTTTTTTTTTATTATTATTTATTCAACTGTGTGTATGTGTGCGCGCGCGCGTGTGTGTGTGTATGTGTGTGTCTGTGTATGTGTAGAACCACGGACGAATTCGCGAACCACCATGGACGCCTCCACCTCCTTCTGCGCGGGATTCACAGGCTCCGCCCTACCAGGACCAGAAGCGCAGGTTGCCCCCGCTTCCGCCTGGCGTCTATACGTGGGATCTGGGATCCGAACTCGGGACCTTCCGCCTGCAAGGCGGAGGCTTAACCCCTGAGCCACCTAACTCTTATTTTTTAATCGCCATTTCTACCTGGCATGTTTTACATAGGATCCGGGATCCAAACTCAGAACCTTCTGCTTGCAAGGCAGAGGATCAACCCCTGAGCCATCTCTAGCCCTAACTCTACTTTTCTGTTCTCATCTCTCTCTGAATAATTTTAGACATACACAAAAATTATTTGAAAGAATAGAAGTTACACACATGCGTGCAAGTAAGTGAGAAGGATGAGTTGTGTCACTGCTGGAGTTCTGGTTGCGATGCTACACAATTGTGCAAAATCTTTTCATTGGCAGAAGCTGGGCCAGGTACACAAGCAAGCTCTTGTCTCGCCAACTTCCCCCAATATATCTGTCTGTCTTGTGTGACCACAGTAGGACTATCAGAACCAAGAAACTGAGGTGGGTGCAGTGCTACAGGTTTTATTTAGATTTATTTAGATCGTCAGTTTCTCTGTCAGTGCCCGTTCCTTTCATGTGTTGGTGTGGGTGCATGTGTGAGTATGGATGCATGTGGGGAGGATGTGGGGGTGGGGGACGAGTGTGTGTATGAGTGCCAGTGTGGGTGTGTGCCAGTGTGGGTGTGTGCCAGTGTGGGTGTGTGCCAGTGTGGGTGTGTGCCTGTGTGGGAGCATGTGGGGGGGGAGATGCATGTGCGTATGTGTATATGGGTGGGGGGGTAGGGGTGAGTGCCTATGTGGGAGCATGTGGGGGTGTGGGTATGTGTGTGTTGGCGCATTTGTGGGTGTGCGTGCATGCATGTGGATGCCTGTGTGGGTGTGTGTGGGTGTAGGAGTATAGGTACATGTGTAAAGAGAAAACTTGAGGGTGATCCAGTGTGTTAGATCAGAACTGGGATAAGTATGTATGTACAGGAGTGTATGTAGCCTGTGTGGTTGCTGATAAATGACCATCAAACGGCTTAAGGGAACAAGGGATTTATTTCCTTATGACAGTCTAGTTACAGTTCTCAGTCCAGCTTGACGGGAGAGCATGCACCAACACCAGGGCCAAGGGTCACACCATCTCTACATAATGGCTGAGAGAGGGACAATCCTTATTTGCCAAACCAGCATGTCTGGCCAAGTGTACACAAGGATGCCAACTCCCTCAACCAGCTGTCTGTGTTTTATTCCAGGGCCTAGTCCCACCCAGCACAGGCTGGGCCCTCCCCATCAGCTAGACAATCTCCTGAAGCCTTACTCTGGGCCCAACTCAACCAGTAATTCTCCACAAATGTGCCCAGAGCTCAAACCCTCAACCGTCAGGTTGACACATGTGCCTAACCGTGACACTCCACACCTTGTCAATTTGACACAAAAACAAAGCACTTTTAAACTGCAAACTCAATCTTTGCTCCCATAGGTGTTAAAAGTTATCTTAAAAATATAGATACATTTAATTTTATTAATCCTAAATCTTTAAAAGTTCTCATAGACAACTTCAGTTCCAATATTTTAAAAGTTCAAAGTTTTTTTAACCTTAAGAGTATATCAAATCAGAATAAGTTAAATACTTAAAAACAGATAAAATATTAAAATAGAAATATCTTGATGTAATAAGAAAGCATTAAACCAAGATCAAAGTCCAGCAAGTTAAGTACCACATCCTTTATTTCAATGTCCATCTTCTGTTGCTCATCACGTAGTCATGGTGGCTCAAAAATTCTAGGCAATCCCAGTCCCTGTTCGCAGCTCAAAGTTGTAGAAGCAGAGTTCCTCTGAACCAGGCTGAGTCTCCACTCCCAGTTGTCCTCAGCATACATCCCATGGCCTCTCCAGCAATACTCTGGGTTCACCTCTGCAGCTATAAGCTTCACCTTTTCTTGCAGGAACTTTACATGTGCTACTTGGTGACAAACTTTTGCTGTTCCCCATGAACCCCATAATTGTACACCAAAACCAGTATCACCTGGGGGATGTTGTCAGATTCTGAAGCGAGGTTGAAAGGTAGCTTGGTCCATTTGAGCCACAGCTGTACCAACTTTAGCGTGCTGACTCTGGAAAAGCCCCCTTTTAGGCAGCTAAAACCTCCAAAGGGCAAGAAACTGCGTCAGCTTGGAATTTTGGCCCCTGAAGGAATCCGGGTTTTCAAACCATGGAATTGCCACACGGTGGTGTTCACAGCTTCCATTGTCCCAATGCAAAGCACTAGGCGACACTCCTAACTTCAGTGATACTCCTAACTCCAACAGTTGCTGCCTGCCCTTTCCTCATCCAGAGCTTCATGGCCATCAACACAGCTCTCCTCTATCAAGCAAACCAGTCTATCATCTTTAAATTCAACTTTACCAAAGTCCTTGTTCCCCTTATCACAAACTGGGCCCAAACAATCCGCAACACTCTCAGCATTTTCATTATCCAAATGGCCCATTAAACTCTGCAGAACAGTATTTGTAATCCACAAGCTCAAAAGCTTCGAACGTTTCAACGTTTCTCCAACGAAACCGTTCAGAATTCACATAGCCAGATTTATCAGCAACACCCCACTTCCCGGGTACCAAATTCTGTTGCAGTCTGCCTGCGTGGTTGCTGATAAAATGACCATCAAACGGCTTAAGGGAACAAGGGGTTTATTTCCTTACGACAGTCCAGTTATAGTTCTCAGTCCAGCTTGATGGGAGAGCATGCACCAACACCAGGGCCGAGGGAACTGGCCACACCATCTCTACATAATGGCTGAGAGAGGGACGATCCTTATTTGCCAAACCAGCATGTCTGGCCAAGTGTACACAAAGATGCCAACTCCCTCAACCAGCTGTCTGTGTTTTATTCCAGGGCCTAGTCCCACCCAGCACAGGCTAGGCCTTCCCCATCAGCTAGACAATCTCCTGCAGGCTTACTCTGGGCCCAACTCAACCACTAATTCTCCACAAATGTGCCCAGAGCTCAAACCCTCAACCGTCAGGTTGACACCTGTTCCTAATCATGACAAGGAGTTTTTCAAACTTTCCTTCTGCTGGGAAGTCTAGAAACAGCCTAGTGACACCTCCTAATCAAGCTCCATTAGAATCGACATTACCCATCATAAAACACCCCAATATCACGATGTGTGCTTTCTAAAAGCTAGTGAGCAGAGCCAAGTTGTAAAGGTAAAGAATGGATGTGGAGAGAGGAGGGGGGGTCAGGTTGGTCATGATGGAGATAGGGTGGATGAGTGGGGTGGGGCTGGACAGTCTGAACACATGTTGATTGAAGTGAGAAAATAAGGCCTTAGAACAGCAGCAGCCGGCCACCTGGCTGTTGATGCAGACGTCAGTGAAAGCCCAGACTTGTTCCCTCTGGGGAAAGACTGCAAGAGGAGCAGGTCAAAGGCAGATGGCTCAGTTGGGCTTTAAGGCTCCTTGTGTCTAAAAAGCCCTTTTGTCATCTAAAAGGGGCCATCACATAAGCCGTGGGACAAGTGTGGGAATTACTGTGGTCGAGGTCGGTCAGTTCGTACTTTATGTATGACAAAGTGCTTCTCAGGTCCTAGCTGCCTTACAGAACTATGGCTCCTAAGAAACAACCCCCCCTCCTGCCAAGTTGGGAATGGAACCAAGAGCCCTCTACCACTATTTTGCATCCCCAGCCCTTCGCAAAAGCATTCTCAAAAACTCCGATAGAGAAATTGGCCCCGGGGGAATCACATGATGGATGGTCATGCCTGTCAGCTGACCACAAACTGGCTGGGGCAGCACGGAGACTTAGAAGGAGTTAGGGAGCACTGATGTTGATTGGCAGCTCCTTTCCCGGGCCTTTGGGCACTGGATTTCCCTTTACTGTTGCCTGTGACTTGTACCATTTCCACCTTGCTGAGGAGGAGGAGTCACTGCCAGGAAGTGGTAGAGCTCGAATTCTAGCTCCAGTCAAACTGGTCTGTCACCTCGACAGTAAGTATGAAGCACAGAGACTTGGGCTCATTCATCTGAGTCTAAAAGTTTCCAGGGCATGGCCACCAGAAGAGTGAGCCCATGTAAGAGAAAAAAAAAGTCAGAAAATTGAAAACTGGGAGAGAAACATTTCTTTTTATGTCTTCTCCAGGCCTCCGCCTGAACTTCACCAGCTCAGCTGAAACACTGCCCTCCCCTCCCTTAATAAGTGATTGGAGCGCTGTTCCCAAGAGGGCACCCTGGTGGCTCTGCTGTCTTGGCAGTGCAAACTGCACTGGAGGAGGGGAGGGCTTAACCACCACAAAAAGTAAACCCCCAAATCACACATATTAAACACCTATAATAACCTATAATCACCATATGGTCTGGCAATTAATTCCACTTCTGCGTCTATTCTCAAAAGATCTGAAATAGGGGAAGAGATACTTGTATTCCGTGTTCATAACAGCATCGTTCACAGCAGCCAAAGGTGGAAACAACCCAAATGCTCATCAAAAGATGAGTGGGGAAGGAAGCAGCAAGATGGCTCAGCAGATAAAGTGCTTGTCACACAGCCCGATGACCAGAGTTCATCATGCACAGGTGGAAGGAGAGAACCAGCTCCACAGAGTTGTCCCCTGACCTCCGATGCGACACTCATATACTACCGCCCTCACTAATCCCCCACACTAAAAATGAGGATGACGGATAAACAGAATTACACGCTTATCCTCTAAGGAATGCCACTCTCATTGGTGCTGCCGTAGGTCCCTAAAAGGCATTTTCCTAAACGAAATAAGGCAGTCCCCAGAGGGAAACAGTACTTAATGCTTCTTGGTCTGAAGCACTAGAGGGACCCAAGCCGGAGAGCCAAGTGTGATAGAACACATCTGCAGTCTCAACACCTGGGAGGCTGAGGCAGGAGGGTCGCCATGAGTTCCCAGCCACTCATTGAAGTTTAGGCTGGCACTGGAGACGTGAAGGCAGAGGGCTTAGGAGTTTCAAGGCATTCTTGGCTACAAAGTAAGTTTAAGACCAGCCTAGGCTACATGAGACACTTTCATAAAACAAAGCATTCTGAAGCTCAGGATGTGTGGACCTGGTGTTGAGAGCAATGTCTGAGCTCCGACTCTGGTAAGTGGCCAGCAGCAGGCCCAGAAAACCAGCTAGGGGCTTCGCTCGGATTTGCATATCAGAACTCTCCGAAGTGACAGGTGAGTGTGGCAGGGACCCAGGAGAACTGAGGTCAGGTGGTCGCAGCACTTCACTGGGGAGATTGAGCGTCCCGCCGAGGGGATTGGGTAGTGAATGGCCTTCCAGAGGGTTTAGGGAGGTGCCGTCAATAGGCTCTGTATGGAGGTGCCATGAGGGCAGGACGGCCTCTGACTCCCTGGGGCACTAAACTCTCGGACAAAGAACCCAGGGCAGGGCCTGTCCAGAGCTGTCAGATCTCTGCTGGCCTACGGATGTGTCCGCCCGGGGTCTCCTCAACATCGAGGTTTACGGGTGCATGCCACCACACCCTGCTTGATATGTGTCTGCAAGGCCAGTGCTTTAACTAAGGAGCCATCTCCCTAACCCTCTTTTCCTCTTTGAGCCTGTGAAAAATGTTGATGATAGTGTCTCCTCCAGGTTCTAAGGGTGCCTGTGTCTCCCTGGAGAGATTTCCCCTAACCCCACTGCAGAATTGGTAATGCCAGTCTGTGAATTCATCCCTGGCAGTGGGTC
Organism: Typhlomys cinereus; assembly: GCA_023101885.1. Classification (NCBI taxonomy): domain Eukaryota; kingdom Metazoa; phylum Chordata; class Mammalia; order Rodentia; family Platacanthomyidae; genus Typhlomys; species Typhlomys cinereus. The sequence continues at coordinate 401,228 of JALPQD010000663.1, forward strand.
CCACTGAACTCCTGCAGTCCAGGAGGGACACATTTTTGTGCTTCTAGGGCCAGAGGTGTGGGGGTGAGGATCTGGAGAGCCCACCCCAGCAGGAGGGCTCAGTGCCAGCCCCTCTGGATATGGCCATTTTTTTCAGGAGCTGTGAAAGCTCCTGATTCCACGTTCTTGGTAATTAGTTCATACACACTGGGAGGACAAACCAGCAGCCATGGTCAGCTGTCTCGCTAGCTCTGCTGCAGCCGTTCTGTGTCTGATGCTGCAAAATATTGACCAAGTGCCTGCTAAACATGCAGAGGTCATTCCTCGGCTTCAGGCCTGCTGGCTCAGTGCGTCCTTCAAGTACTGAATCAATCCGGTAGTATTTCATTGTGACTTCAGTGTACACTCCACTGATCACTGCAGGGATTGAACATCTTCTCATATGCCTATAGAATCTTCTTCCCCAGTAGAGGTTTTTCCTTTTTCCATTTTCACGTACGTGTGTGTGCATGCATGCATGTTCACATATGTGTGGACATATGCATGTGTATGCATATGCATGCGTGTATGTATGCATCTATTTGTGCATGTGTACCTACGGTTAATATTAGGAATCATCAAAAATAAATTAAAAAAATATTAGGAATCATCAATCACTCTTCCACCTTTTTTTTTTTTTTTAGTATTTGTATTTATGAGAGGTGGAGAGAGAGAGAGAGAGCACACATGCATGCCATAGTACACAGGCGGAGGTCAAAGGAAGTCGTTCTCTCTTTCCACCATATGGGTTTCTGGAGGTCCAACTCTGATCTCCACGTCTGCAAGTAGACGCCTTATCTACTGAGCCGTCCCGCCACTGTCCCTCATCTTTCTGAGGTAGGTTCTCCAGTTAAGCCAAAAGCTCATCAATAGGACTAGTCTGGCTAACCAGGTTCTGGAGACTCCCCGATTCTGCCTTCCAAGGCTGGAGCTACAGGTGTGCTGCTGCGCCCTTCCAGCATTTTTACATGACATCTGAGCTCTAAACTGCTGTCCTTATGCTTGCACAGCAAAAGCATTACCTGCTGAGCTATCTCCCCCAGCAAAATAAAAAAAAAAAAAATTTATTGAAGTCAAGCTGAAACTCTTGGCAGTTGCCCTGGGAATAGTGAGGTAGAAGAGAGAAAGTCACTCTTTCCTTTTTTGAGTTGGGTGTAGAAGTCGGCAAACAGTAGAAAGCAGAATTTGTTAGGTAAATAGTGAGAAAGCCCAGAGTGTCGGGGAAAGTATGCTTAGTTAAAAATAGAAAGAAGAAAAAGGAGAAGTTACAGAGTTGGAACTCAGAAAAGCAGATGGCACAGTAGTGAGCAAACAACTCTTCACTTATTTCAGGTCTTTAGATCGTCTTGTACAGTTGGATTTAAGGCAGAATTCTCACTGGTTGACATCACACCACTGGACCAAACTACCTGTTTAGGTTTGGGGGCTGCTTAGCTCAGGAGGTCCAGTGTCTAGGCCAGGTCTGCCACCCAGTAATAGTCAGGAATGCATGTGTAAATGGGCCGGGGTTGTCGCTCAATGATACATACATCCTTTGACCAAATTAGAATTTGAAGAAAGATTAGCAGGATGGCTCCACCGGTTAAAGGTGCTTGTTGCTAAGCTTGAGGACCTGAGTTAGGTCCCTTAACCCACATGGTAGAGGAGAGAACCAGCTCTCACAACTTATCTCCGGACCTCCTTGAGTGCACTTCGATGTCTCCCCTCCTCAACCACAAAATAAATAAATAAGATTTAAAAAGGAAATGAAAAAGGAAAACATGTGCTGGCTCAGAAAGAGAGAGAGAAAAGAAAGAAAGAAAAAAAGAAAAAGAAAGAAAGAGAAAGAAAGAGGGGGAATGGATTTCCTCCCTAGGATGTGTGGATGTGTGGTATTTGTGTGTGTGTGTGAGAGAGAGAGAGAGAGAGAGAGAGAGAGAGAGAGAGAGAGAAGCTGGGCACTTCATTTATTTGAGAGCAGGACAGAGGTGGGCATGCCATGGCACACAGGTGGGGTTCAGAAGACAACTTTCAGCCTTCCACCATGTGAGCTTCTAGGAATAGAACTCAGGTCTCCAGGCTTGGGAGCAGACAACCTTCCCTTGTAGTGCTGGTCCCAGTACTCCTTATTGTGGAATTCTTGGCACAAGTGTTCCTGATTTAGCCATCAGCATATTCAACAGTTACCACTTTGATGGGAAAGGAAATGGAGAGGTGAAACCAGGAAGTAGAAAGGGAGCTGCGAGCCTGAGAGAGTCAAGATTCTTCTAGGTGAAAGGAAGTGTCTACTGAACTGGCAGTGGCACTTGAGGGGGCCACTGGGAGTCTGGCAAATGGTCGTGGAAGTTATCCTAGCAGAGTGCTCCCCCTCTCAGCCAGTTACAATGTGAAGCTCCTTCAGGGTGAAGTGGGAGGATCGTGTTCACAGCCACTCCAGCCTGGGTTTCTTTTTCTGTAAGATAAGGGAAGTGATGCCCACCTAAGGCTGTCCTTGAAGTCCATAAACATTTAACAAGCCATCTCTGCTGATGGCCTTCCGTCCCCAGGAGTCAGAGGGGCATGTAGATGGTGGGAAGGGCTCTAACAGCATACTTGTCCCCATAAGGCAGCTCTGCTCCCTGAAATAGTCTTTGCTTGGTGTGTGCTTTGCATGTGTGCAAGCCTCTGGGTTCAGGGCAGCTTATCGAGGAAGTTCCTTGAGGGCTGTGGAAGGTCACGCTGGCTTGAGCACAAGCTGTTCTGCACAGCTAGTTTGCATCTGTGCTAACATGACCTGGCTTTTTGTCTTCAGAGGAGAACACGCTGTGATTGCTACCCCCGGAGGATGTGTAGATGTTTTATCAGTGGTGGGACATTTTAGTCAAGGTTGAGTGCTGTGCTGTAAGCATCCCTCTCTCCCCTACCCCAAGCTATCTACATACCCTCCACCTGAGCAGCATGTCCATGTCTTTCCTGAAGGTTCTCAGCTCTGCAGCCCTGCGGCACTGGTCAAACCTGGAATAATCTCCACCCATAGCTGACGCATCCCACAAGCTCCATCCTCTGGAATCTAGGTCAAAAGGTCCCTCCTAAGCTCCCGCCCTCCAAGCAGCCAGGCTCCCATACTTCCCTTTGCACACTCACTCACCAGTTACAAGTCTTTGTTTGTTTGTTTGTTTTTCATTCCTAGAGATGGAAACCAGGTCCTCAACACCAGGGAAGCATTCTGCCATTGCACGATAGTCCCAGCTCCAACGGCTCCTAGATCACCAGAGGAGAGAAGGTTGAAGTTCTATCTTGAACCGACTGATTCTTAAGAACATGGTGGGGGAAGCATGGAAAAATGAATGAATGAATGAATGAATGAAGTACCTCTCCAGGAACAGAAGCAAGGCAGCTTAAAGTTCAAGAGTTTGAGTAAGCTGGGCATGGTAGTAAGCCTGTAATTCTGACTCCCAGGAGGCAGAGAGAGGCGGTTGGGCAAGTTTGAGGCCAGCTCGTGCTACATGTTAAGTTTCAAACTAGCCTGGGCTGCACAATGAGACTGTCCTATAAAAGCAAAACCAAAACTGGGATCCAAGATGACTCACTGGGTAAAAGGCACTTTCCTGCAAATCTGGTGATTTGTGTTCAATTCCTGGAGCCCAAATAGTCAAAGGAGAGAACTGACCTCTGAAAGTTGACCTCTGACCTTCACACAAGCACCTTGGATGGTATTCATGGTTTTTCTCAAAGAAAGAGAGAGAGAAAGAGAAAGAAAAAGAGAAAAAAGAAAGAAGAAAGAAAGAAGAAAAAAGAAAAAGATTGAGCAAGCAGGTTGATTTTAGGGGCTCTTTTTTGGGGGGAGGGGGTTTACCAAATTGGAGATCTCTCTGCCTTTCTAAGCCTTGTACATTCCATCCCTCAAAGTCCTTAGGAAGATGGCCAGGGCTCTAGATCATCAGTAGAGTGCTTGTCTGTCTACATGACACCCTAGCTTCAATCTCCCATACTTAAAAAAAGAAAGAAATTGACTTGAGGTTGCATCCTTGCATCCACAACCCATCGAGACTGGGGCTTCAGCGAGGCTGTAGAGTGCTGGCCTCACACACATCCATCTTTAATACCACTTAAAACTGGGCATAGGAGCACAGGCCTGCAGTCCCAGCACTTAGGAGGTAGAGAAAGCAGGATGCTTAGAATTTCAAAGTCATCCTCGTCTACATTCAAGGCCAGCCTGGGCTATGTAAGATCCTGTCTCAAAATAAATAAATTAAATACTCTTGAGGAAATGTTGGAAGGGTGAGAATGACATATATAAAGGTACACAGGGTCAGGTGCCAGGAAGGCACTTGCCAACAGCTGCTGCTTCTGCCCTCTTCTGAGGTGCAGAGGTGTTTGCTCTGTTTCTTTTATTCTGTTTTGAAACAGGATCTCAGATTGTAAACCAGACTGGTCTGGAACTCTATCTGTAATGCAGGCCTTGAACTCCATGTAATCGTCTTGCTTTAGCCTCCCGAGTGCTGGGACCTACCACATCAGCAATTCAGGGATGTTTTTTTTAAAGTATAAAAAATATTTTTATGTACTAGAAAAAGAGAGGAAAGGAAGGAGATTGGAGAGATGGAGATGGGGGGAGCAGTCAGAGAGAGAGACAGAGAAAGAGCAATCACAGATACCACGGTGCATGTGTAAGAGTCACAAAGCATCTTTTAGAGGTTTGTTTCCTCCTGCCATGTGAGCTCTGGGAATGAAACTCAGGTCGACAGGTTTGTGATGGGCCCCTTTATCCACTGAGCCATCCTGCAGGCCCCGTGTGACCTACCACAGCTGGCTTAGTGGCTTTCAATCTTTTATCGTCATTTTGTTTGTGTGGGTATGTGTGCATGTCTGTGGGTATGAGTATAAAAGAGGCACTTAAGTATATATGTGCCTGTGGAGGTCCGAGGGTGACATCGGTGTCCCCTGGATTGCTCTACCTCTTTCTTGCTCTGCATTGGGCTTCCAGGCTCTGCCTTTGATTCTGAATTACAAGTTACCATGCGTACCTTTTGCTTGCTAGGCAAAGCCTTTAACTCCTAAGCCATCCCTCCAGCCCTTATTATTTTAAAGAGGGGAAGGAGATAGGGAGACGGCTCAGTAGGAAAAGTGCTTGATGTGCACACATTACCTGAGTTAGCTCCCCAGCACCCACACTTAAACCAGGTGACCAGCGCTGGAGAGTAGAGCTAGGTGGATCCCAGGGGCTCACCAGCCAGCCAATCTAGCCAAGTCAAGGAGCTCCGGGCTCAGTGATAGATTTTGTCTCAAAAAAACAGGTGAGGCTGCCAGGAAAGCTCAGCAGGTAAAAAAGCATTTGCCACACAGACCCGGAGCTCATGTAAAGATGGAAGGAAAGAACTGACCCCACAAAGTTGTCTTCCAATCTGCACAGAGCATCATTTTGTTGAGGAAGCTGTTACCTGTAGGCTCTTGCACTCGGGGCTGAAAATGATGCAGCAAATATCAGTCACTCCTTCCTCTCCTCCCTCCACTCTTGTCTCTTTGCCTCCTTCTTGTCCCCAACAGTTCCAAGTTCCCTACCTGTAGCTTACATGTTTTCTAACTTCACCCAAGGGCATTCCAAGCAAAGACCATATCCACGTTCTTGGTTTCCAGGAGCTAAGACTTGGCTCCTTTAGCTTCCTAAATATCACTTTCCTCATCTATATATAAACAGACAGTGAAGATTGAATAAGATACCTTAAAAAGTAGTAGCACTCTGGGCTAGAGAGACGGCTCAGGGGTTAAGATTGTGCCTCACAGGCAGAAGGACCTGAATTCAGATCCCAGATCCCATGTAAAAGTGCTAGGCAGAAATAGTGGTGGCCTGCACTTCTGGCTTGGGACTCCACAGTATACACAGTTTCCCAGTACACACACACACACACACACACACACACACACACACAAAATATTTTTTAAAAAGTAATAACACTCTATGTCTTCATACAATCTCTTTCAAGCTGGGAGGGGACATGTTATTCAACTCAGCTATTGAGTATCTAGTAGTTAACTGGCATGGGAGTTTACCAGATGGAAGAGAATTCAATCATGAGCCTCTTAGTAAAAGAAAACAGGATGAAGAGCTAAGTAAATGCATGCAGGCTGCTATCTGGATATGATGTATATAAATGTGCAACATTTAAAAGTATCAAATTGGGGCTGGAGAGGTAGCTCAGGGGTTAAGCCTTTGCCTTGCAGACAGAAGGTCCTGAGTTCGGATCCTAGACCCCACGTATAGACGCTGGGCGGAAGCAGGGGCGGCCTGCGTTTCTGGTCCTGGTAGGGCGGAGCCTGTGAATTCTGGGGCAGAGTAAACAAGGAGGAGGTGGAGGCGTCCATGGTGGTTCCTGAATTCACCTGTGATTCTACACACACATTCATACATACACATACATATACACACGCACACACATGCATATGCACACAATTGAATAAATAATAAAAAAATAAAAGTATCAAATTATGCTGGTTACTTTGAATGGTATATAGTTAACTGGCCTCACATAGGAACAGTTCCAGCCCAGGGTCTCCCAATAGGCTAAGCACACAATGTTTCCTCAGAACTAAAGTTCTTTTTCCTTTCCCTTCCCTTTCCCTTCCCCTTTCCCTTCCCCTTTCCCTTTCCTTTCCTTTCCCTCCCCTCCTTCCCCTCCCCTCCCTCCCCTCCCCTCCCCTCCCCTCCCCTCCCCTCCCCTCCCTCCCCTCCCCTCCCCTCCCCTCCCCTCCCCTCCCCTGTTTTCTTTTCGTTTCTTAGTGGTAACTTCCTCTACTCCAGGAAAACAGAAGACAGAATGTTGCAGTCTGTGTGGAGTGTCGGGGTCTGATACCTTTCCATTGCTTGTGCAAAATTGAACCCATCTTTAAGACTGGGGGTGAAAGATGAAGATTTTGAGTTCCTGTCACCACTTCCTGTGGCTGCTCATTCATCTCTTCTTGGCATTGCTGCATTTGAGGAAATGAATGGCAACATGTGAAACCATCCGGTAGGAAGGTGCTGTTCTTTCTTAAGTATGTGGCCATCTGTGAAGCAAAGATGAATGCAGGCAGTTTTGAAACTTGAGCCCGTTATGTAAAACAAAACTGCCCAGCTGGGGTAATTTTTATGATGTTTACAGAAGAATACAATATTTCTCTTTACTAAGACAATGCTTTCTTTAAAAACTTTTTGCGGCGGTGGCGGCGCCCGTGGTAGCGCATAAAGGGGCCGGCGCCGGGTGATGCGGTGAGCGCTGCAGAAGGGCCCAGCAGCTGAGTCGGGCCTCGGCCCTCGGCCCATCGCAGCCGCGCTCCCGAGCTCCGGCTCGCTCCGATCGGATCGACTAGAGTCCGCCAGGGCGGTCTCAGGCCCCTTGTCCCTTCCCCATCCCTTCCCCGCCCCCCGTCCCCGCCCCGGGGGCCGCTACCACCGGCCTCCCACCATGGCTCTAAAGAGAATCCACAAGGAGTTGAATGACCTGGCTCGGGATCCCCCAGCACAGTGTTCAGCAGGTCCTGGTGGAAATATGTTTCATTGGCAAGCTACAATAATGGGGCCAAATGACAGTCCCTATCAGGGTGAAGTGTTTTTCTTGACATTTCATTTACCAACAGATTATTCTTTCAAACCACCTAAGATTGCATTTATCACAAGAATTTATCATCCAAATACAAGCAGTAATGGCAGTGGCAGCATTTGTCTTGATATTCTACGGTCACAGTGGTCTCCAGCACTAACTATTTCAAAAGTACTTTTGTCCATCTGTTCTCTGTTGTGTGATCCCAATCCAGATGATCCTTTAGTGCCTGAGATTGCTCGGATCTACAAAACAGATAGAGAAAAGTACAACAGAATAGCTCAAGAATGGACTCAGAAGTATGGGATGTAATTAAAGCAATTATTGGATAACCTCTACAAATAAAGATAGGGGAACTCTGAAAGAGAAAGTCCTTTTGATTACCATTTGACTGCTTTCTATGAGCCCACGCCTCATCTTCCCCTGTGCACATGTTTACCTGATACAGCAGTGCTGCGGGTTGTCCATACTTAGAACAACAAACTAGAAATACTGTACTTCTGTACCAACATTGCCTCCTAGCAGAGAAGTATGTGTGTGAGAAGCCAGTTCTCCAGATGTAACCTAGGTGTGAGACTAAAAGCTTTCCTTAAATTTGGGTAACGGCAAGATGTGACGGGTGGCGGGTACATGGTGTGTGCTTGGGAAAAAAAAGCTCCACTGACCTGTAGGAGATCGTTTTTAAGTGGAATCCATCTAATCTCAAAACAATTATAAAAAGCAAGGTGAAGAAAATGAAGCTGTTTCTGTATTCATTTCATCCCAAAGGATCTAGAACTTAGGTGAAAGTTATGACCAACCAGACTCTTCACACATCTGTATTTTAAGATCTAAGTTTAACTGGTCAACATTTAAGTGGATTGGAGCTATAAGTAACAAAGTGTGATGGGCTTTGTTCCCAACTCTTTTACATTGCCCTGCCATTTCAACTTTCCTCCTTTACCCCCTTTCCATAATCTTTGGTTTGTATGTTGTTTTTCAGTTAATAATAGCTAATAGCTCTTATTTTTCTTTTTTTTTTTTTTAGAATTAAGGTAGAGTTTATTAGAGAAAAGAAAGGTTGGAACTCACGGACTCCAGACGTGGAGTGCCATGAGGAGCTAGGGAGCTCATGAGAATTCACAGTGCCTAGGCATGGAATTCATGAGAAGCAAGGAACAAGAAACAGACTCATGGCACTAGAGGGCCATGAGGGGCTAGGGAGCCTCCAAGAGAAGTAGGCAGCTGGAACGGACTCATGGCACTAGAGGGCCATGAGGGGCTAGATCGCCCAACTCTTATTTTTCTTATGTTTTAACTGCTTTAGGTCTATTTGGATGTAAGGGTAAAAATTCATTTGATGGAAATACTTGTGTATATTTAAAGACCCAGTTGCTCCCCTGGAGCTTGTATGTTCAAGAATGATTAGTCTGTGCAATAAACTGATTCATACAGTCATTACATATTAAAAAAAAAAACTTTTTCTTTTGCTCTTCTTTTTATTTTTTTCCTTCTTCTTTTTACCTGTTATCTGTAGGCACCTTTCTTTTAACACAGGATGGCTTTTCATTACTATGTAGTCAGTCAAGGCTGGCCTTAAACTCCTGAACCTCCTCGGAAGTGCTGGATTACAGGCTTGGGATGCCATGCCTAGCTGAACTGATGCTTTTCCAAAAGACGACTGTATGTGCTCACTTTGGCAGCACATACTAAAATTAGAATGATACAGAGAAGGTTAGTGTGGCCCATTGCAAGATGACATGTAAATTCTTGAAGTGTTCCATATTTAAAAAAACTACTATATGTGACTACTATGGGCTTGTTAACATCTTAATGGGTTCACAAGAAGTAGAGAAAGTAAATAGGAGGAAACAGTTTCAGAGACTTTAAGTAACTTGGTTAGTGTAGTAGACCTCAATGCTTTTTTGCAGAGAGAGAGATGCCACAGTGTGCATATGTCTCTCCTGCCAAGCGACCCGTCAAGCTTAGCTCACTAGTCTTGTAGGCATGCAGGCCCCTTTACCTGCTGAGCCATCTCATAGGTGCCTACTCTGCTCTACTCCCACATCTAAGCAACTGCAGATGGTGTCCTGGTTAAGACAGTGTGGTTGAAACCAGGGCAGGAGAGGTTTAAGGCAAGACCCTAAAGAATGTCACTTGAGCCCTCTAGTTCTCTTCAGTCATGTGGGTTCTGGTTAGTGAATTTAGGTCACCGGATTTGTTCGTAGGCTCCTGTACCCATTGATCCATCTTATGGACCCTAGCTGTTTGCTTTCTTTTCTTTTTCTTCCCTTTCCTTTCTTCTCTCTTTTTGAGACAGTCTCATTTAACCCAGACTGGCTTCAGATTCACTAGATAGCTAAGAATGACCTTGAATTTATTCTCCTGCCTTATCCTGCATGCACCTCCATGCCTGGTTTATGTGATGATCTGAGCCCAGAACTTCGTGCATGTTGGGGTTGTATTTTGCCAACTGAGCTACAAACGATCTTTGTCTACTTTTTTGGGGGGCGGGGGACAGCGTTTGGGGGGCGGGGGACAGCGTTTTGCAGTGCAGCCCAGGCCAGTGTCTAACTCTTGGTTCCCTCTGCCTCTCTACTTCTTGAGTGCTGGGATTAAAGTCGTGTACCGCGCCCTCCTTAAGTTGAAGTTCTCAAGATTTAAATCTGCCTTTTCATTTCTTTCATGTTATGTGATCATTTGTGAGTTAACTTGGTCTCCCTGAGCCTTAATTTCCTCATCTGTAAAATGAGGCTCACTCATGTACTAGTAACTCACTTCACCGGTGTACTGAGGCGAAGTTAAACTGCTAGTCCAACTCCGCGGCGCGTTCCAAGCAGGATCGCCGCTGACGTCGTCCCGGCCCCTCCCACCCCCCAGGCGTTATTCGGCCGTCAGGTGTTAATGAGGGCGGGGCTCCGGTAGGGGAGGCGGGGCGCGCCTTAAGGCCCGGGCTCCGGTGCTGCGGCTCACTCGCTCGGGATCTGATCTTGGCGCTGGACGCAGGAGCTATCGGCTGATCCGGGGCGCGCGGACCGGAGCCCGGCGCGGTGTGGGGGCGGAGCCTGAGACCCGGGCGCGGCCTGCGGTCCCCCCCAGCGGCGGAGGGCCCGGAAGGGACCAGTCGTGCTTCCGTCTCCGCCGGGGCTGCACGGAGGGCGGAGCTGCGGCCCGAGGACGCGACGCGAGCCCAGTTCCGGCGAGGAGGCCGCGCCAGTGACAGCGATGGCGGCGGAGTCGGCGCTCCAAGTTGTGGAGAAGCTGCAGGCGCGCCTGGCCGCGAACCCCGACCCCAAGAAGGTTAGCGGCGGGCGGCGCGGGCCGGCGGGCGTTGGGGATGGCGCGGGCCCCGTAACGGTCGCGGGCGGTGCGCGGCCGAGTCCCGATCGGACGGGGTGCCAGGCCCCGCGGGTGGCGCGGGCGGGCGAGGAGTTCGCGGGCGGCGGACGCGTCCCGTGTGTCCGCGCGAGGAGCCGAGAGTGGGCGCCGGCGGCGGGGGCCGCCCCGCCAGCTGTTTGCCGTCCCAGGCTCTGTGTGCTCCCGCGTCCCCGCCACGCGTCCTCCGTTGGACACGGGCGCGTGGACCTTCCCGAACGAAACTGCGGAAAGCCTCCGGCCGCTGGGCTCGGCTCCGGGAGCTCAGGTCCTGGGTGCGAGCCCCGCCGGCGTGCGATGGGCTGACTTACGGGGAGGTGGGAGCTGCAGGTGCCCGCAACCGCCCTCAATTGTGCTTAACTAGTTGAGTTGCCGCTTTTAGAAACTGTTGCCGTAAGCACATTCTCTGCGCTGGCGGGTTGCCGGCGACCCGGTTTCTCGGGGGGTCTAACGCGCGGTCCGGTGCGCGTTCCAGGCACCTGGCGAGCGCACCGAAGGGTGTGTCGTCCCCTGGACGCTCTCTCGCCGAGCCTCGCGCTTCCTAAAAGGTGATCTCGGCTTGAGTCGAATCCTGTTAGAAGAGGAAGTAATGGAGCCGAGGCAGTGCAGATGAAGTGGGGTGAAGACTTGGGTCCCCATCCAGTTTCAAGCTCTGGACTTTGGGAGGAGTTCTTGATTGAACCCGTCTCTTCTCCAGCTTATTCCTGACATGCCAACTGGACGCCAGTGCTCATAGGGAATCGCCATTTTTCAGAATTTGTAGCGAAGGGCCCCTTTCACTGTTCCCAGTTCCCAGCGTGTCGCCGTGAGAGCTCTGTCTGTCTCTGAAGGTTGCGCAACAGTATCTCACCATAGTTTACTTTCGTTGCCCCTCGTGCTCACCCAGCTCAAAGATCCACTTCTTTAGGGGGCTGTGTCACAAATCAGTGAAAACTGAAATGTTGAGCTGTCTCTCCTTCTGTCCAGAATTCTGACCGTGGCTAGTCATGTTTACAAGTTTCTTTTACAATAATAACCCTTTGTGAACATCTAATAAATGGTCATTATTTCTACTACTATTTTGTCAGATTTGTGACTTTTAAAACCTTAAAAGTAACCAACCTTGTTTGATCTTTATGTGTAAGATAGTCTCCCCCCACCCCCCACTGAAGTTAATGTCAAGTAAGGAAAAGGTTTAAGTTGGATTTTTTTAAGTTATTAGTATTTTTTAAAATTTTGTTTGTTTGGGGGATTGGGGATTGAACCAGGGTGTTACATATGCTAGCAGGCTAGGCAAGTGCTCTACGACTGAAAGCCTCCATTTGGCCTTTCTTTTCCCAGATAGAAAAATAACCCTAGAGCTGGGGATGTACCTTAGTAGCAGCCACCTGGGCTTCTGGATTCCATATACAGCACTGCAGGGGGGAGGAGGAGAGCCGGAAGCAGGGAGGGAAGAAGGAAGAACGAAGGGAATGCGCTGAACTTCTGGCTTTGCCTGGAAACTTAGGATGACAGTCTGTAAAAGGCCCAGAGTTGACATTCACAACCCCAGTTGCAGAGTTGGAGTGCAAGCTGGTGTGGGGCTTCTCCTCCAACATTTTAACCCAGCAAGCTCCCACAGGTTGTTCTTGAAATTGCAAGGTGATTGATTATAGAGCAGTCTTGAATTTGCACCCAAATCTTGCTCTCAGACCTGTCTTAGCCACAAGGCTGATTCCACTCCTGTGTCTTCTGGCATTACATTTGAGTGTTGAGGTATAACTTAGTTGTTTGCGTTTTAAATTCATCCCTGATCTTGGCTTACTTGGGAAGGAAGGTAATGGCTTAGTTGGGAGGGCCACTCACTTCTGTGTCTACTGTTGCATCGGAAGTGATTTTTCGTGGCTAAACTCGCTAGTCCTGTGAGATGGTCACAAATAATGGAGAGTGCAGGTTGGTGCAGGTGGACAACACAGGCGGGGGTGTCACTGTCTGGCCAAAGGGTAGAAGCAGACGGAGTTGCAGCATGTCACTACAAAATGTTACTCTCTCTCAATCACTGGTTGGTTATCAGTTCCTGCAAGTTGCAGAGAGGTACTGCTGAGTTTCCAGCTACCAGAGATGCCCAGAATACTCTGCCTTGTTATTACTTCATTCTTCTTGGAATTTGCTGAAAACCATGTGACAATGGTGTGTATGTGTGGGGGGGTGAAGTCTCTTTTCTCTCGCATTGGACTAATCAGCTTGTGAGAACCTCAAGGGTTTTGGTTTCATCTGCTAACCCAGTGTGAAGGGGAAAGGCAGTGTTCATTTAGTGCTAATCTTTGAGATAAACATGCCCTCCATGACTTCTGGCCCCATCCTTCTGTGTTGGCCTGTCAAATCCTGGGACTCTGTACCCTTGGTGACCTCTCCTGCCATGTGGACTCTAAGTTGTCAGAATGGTGCTGGGGAGGAGCTCTGGCTTTGTTCTGGCGTGCTGAGCGGTGCTTATGTGAGTAGCTGTGTTGTCTTTTCTTAGGACAGTGGTGATTATGTCAGATGCTTACTCAGCTTGCCGGGGAAGGTAGCAGGCCTCCCGGACTCGGCTTTCTTAGAGAACACTGCCTGCTCTGTAGTGAAGAGCAGATGAGCTCGGTTTGTGTCTTGGTATAGAATATCCCCTTCTGTGGCTTCACGGTAGGAGAGAACCGCCCTCCTCGGACCTATCCAGTAATTCCAGATGCTTCAAGAAAAGGAATCGGCACTCACCTTTGTATTTATAGCCTAGGTAGCAAGAAAGACATACAATTTTTCTGAACTGGAATTTGAAGTACAATTTCCATCTAGTTATGAAGTTTCACACTCCCCAGATATACTACTTGGTCTTTTAATCCCTGGCACACAAGATTGTCACCTGTGATCCAATTGCTCTGCCTAGTGAGCATGTTAAGTAATTATGGGAGTGGAATGACCAGAACAACATACTCATTGCTCTGCCTATTATCATGTGCCATGCCAGGTATATATTATATATATGGCCTGACTACAGTGAGGGAAGAGCCAGGCTGGTTAGCCAAGATTTACATAGGCAGGCAGAGTAGTTCACTACTTTCATTTGTTTTTTAGCTTTTTGAGACAGGGTCTTGCTGTAGAGCTCAGGCTGGCCTCAGATTTCCCACATGCTGGGATTACAAGCTGGAATCATCTCAGCAAGCTTATATCCCTGTCCTGCAGCACTCCTTGTATCAGAAAGACTTGGCCAATCCTGATTTTGGTAGAAATAAAGTAAAGACCTGGCTGAGCACTCTCTGGCGCAGGATCAAGGTAGAACACTGAAGGAGCTGTCAGTCCATGAATAATTAGTAATAATTAGTAATAAGCATGTTGAGCCTCTGTGTGCAGACACTGAAAGCACTGCAGTGTGCGAAGCAGAGCAAATCGCCTTCTTGACCTGCCGATGGAGTAACTCGCTGCTTGTCCAGTATGACCTCTCACTCCAGAGCACCACCTTCCACTGTTCCAATTTTGACTTAGTTTTAGAGACTTTAGGTGGGAAATGGACAAATTCAGCTCTCCAACTACTTCGCATTTCTAGCATGCTGTCTGCCTCTAGAAGATTCTTTCGACTTTCCTCTCTTTGTGCCAACTTTGTGGCACAGGCTTAAACTTGGTGCCTTTCTCATAAATCCTCATAATTGATGGGTTGCTGATAACTTTTTTCCTTTGGTTTTACTAAAACAAGGTTCCTCTTTAGTTCACACTGGCCTTAAACTCCGAGTGACCCTCCTGCCTCAGCTCTCTGAATACTAGGATTACAGGCATGAGGCAACAAGCAAGTTTAGTAGGGTTTGATTCTCTTCTCTGACTCTTACCATCCCTTGGTGGAACAAACAATTGAAATCACATAATCTAGGTAGGTTTGATGGCACAGGTAGAAACAGTTCAAGACCAGGCTGGGAAATTTAGTGAGCCCCTGTCTCAAAAAGTAAAAAGAGGACCAAGAATGTAGTTAGGTGGTATAGGTAGAGCACTTGTGAACATGCATGACCACTAGGTTCAATCTCCAGAATTGCACACAGCAACGTAGGGAGGGAGGGAGGGAGGGAGAGAGGGAGGGAGAAAGGGAGGGAGGGAGGACAAAAGAGGGCTAGGGAGACAGTAAAGTGCTTGCCTGACATCAGTCCTCTAGAACCCACTTAAAAAGTACGGGGTATGTTGTACACTTGTAACCCAAGTGCTAGTTAAGTTGACAGTCTGGAGGATTCCAGTCTAGTCTAATTGGTGAGTTCCAGTTTGCCTCAGAGAAAGTGGATGGCATTTCTGAGGAGACTTGTATCATCTGGTCTCCACAGGTACATACATGAACCCCACATATACACAAACATGCACGTGCATGCAAACATGTACACTTTAAAACAAATGGTGCTGCTGGTGAGCTAGCTTAGAGTGTGAAAGTGTGTTACGCTATGCCTGATGACCTCAGGAACCCTGATGGAAGAAGGAAAGGATCCACTCCCACAAGTTGTCCGCTGCTGTCCATAAATGTGCACACATGTTAAATAGCTTATGAAAAAAATAGACACACAAAAGAAAGCACAGACTCTAAAGCCACAGAGCCACATGAAGCCTGTCCTATTTGTGTCCTGGAGCAAGTAGCAAGCTTTTCTGAGCCTGTCTGCACACTTGTAAAGGTTGAGACCATGATTAATACCATGAGCATCCAGGACCAAGTAAACCCTTCTCTAGCAGATGTTCCCGTCTGTTCCAGTGAGTCTGATTTTGACTTTATAAAAATTAATGTTTTGTTTTATCCTCTTTGCAGCTATTGAAATATTTGAAGAAGCTCTCCACCTTGCCTATTACAGTAGACATTCTTGCGGTAAGGATAGTGTGACTTCAACCCCTGTATGACTATAACCCGTGTGCTTCTCCCTAGAGAGAGAGAGAGAGCAGAGGGAAATTTAGATGGACTTTGCATATGGAAGAATCCAGACGGAAAACTCTCTCCTCCCTGCATGTGTCCATAGCAGCTCCGTAGACAGATAAATAGTTGTGTGACCTGGGGATTGGGAAGAATGGGGTTTCTTTTTATGTGGAATTAGTGGTAATTGTTGCACACTATTAGGAATGTTCTGGAAATCACCAAAACATACTTTAAGATGATGAATTTATGTTATGTGCCAGGTATGTGTGGAGGGTGCTGTACACACAAGCAGGTGCCCAGCACGGAGCTCCGTCCCCAGCCCTGTTCTGTGAATTTAAGCTCAAAATTAGAATAAATGAAAAAAAAAGGCTTTGTCATTTATTAATCCTAGTTTTAAATCCAAGCTTTAAACTGTACTCTTCACACTGGGAACACTGGGACTCAAGGGTATGATAAAGAAATTCAGAGCCTATATACCTAGCTTTTAGTTCAGCACTATCACCTACCTTATTAAACTGTTAAGGCTTTGTGCTGTTTTAATGGCATATTTCTCTGAATCTATACTTTATTACTTTGTCATTAGATATTTGGAGCTAAGGAACAAAGTAATTTAGTGTGAGGCCCGAAAAATAGTTTTCCTAGAAGTATTTGCTTTTTGCCTTTCTGAAAGCAGGAGGCCTTATTTCTGAGTTCCTTTGTTAAATTTGTAGGAAACAGGAGTTGGGAAAACAGTCAACAGCTTTCGAAAACATGAGCAAGTAGGAAACTTTGCCCGAGACCTGGTGGCCCAGTGGAAGAAGCTCGTTCCCGTGGAACGGTGAGAATGCTTCTCTTCAGTTCTATGCAGCCGTGGATTCTTTTTCATTACCGCTTCTTCATCTTGTCTAAAATAGGTTGCCTCAAATATAAAAGTACTCTGTGGGTTTGGGGGGAGTGGCACATGCCAGGAGCTTCTGGTTTTCATGCTTCTAATACTCTGACAGCTGGTGCGTCCTGTGCTCTGGCCTTGGCAACACATGCTGAATACTCCTAATTCAACTTTTTTCTAATGTGAGTCTTCCTGAACAGGATGATGGAATAAATTCATTTAAAAGAAAACCCACAATGCTTGTAGAATGGTAGAAATATTAAGGATTGAAATGTCCTATAATTCTGTCTTTGCAAGATAAGCAAAATAACCTTTTGGTGATTTAGGAGTTTAGGTTTTTGTTTTGGTGCTGGGAATCTTCCATTAAGTTATACTACCAGCCCTTCTTTTTTTCCTTTTTTCTGGGGTGGGAGTGGGGGAGAAAATCACATTCTGTGGCCCTGGTCACTCTGCAACTCCCAGCAATCCTCCTGTCTCATCTTCTTCAGTGCTGGGATTACAGGTGTGAGGTAACATTCTTGGCTTCTAATCTTTTTTTATTTAAAAAAATATTCTGGTTGTGTGTATATGATGTCTGTGGGGTGTGCACATGTCCCAGTGTACATGTAGAAGTCAGGACATTCTGTGGACTCAGGTTTTCCCCGGTCACACTTACCTGGGTTCCAGAGCTTGAACTAAGGTGGTCAGACTTGCACAGCAAGTACTTTTAACTGCCAGGCTATCTCAGGGGGACTGTGGCAACCTCGATTCTGCCTCAGTGCTGGAACCAGAGGTTTGTGCCACGTACCAGCTCTGTGAAAGAAAACATGCCATAGTCGGAGTGTTTAGGATTCAGTTCTCTCCTTCACCTGTGGGCTCCCCGAATTGAGTTCAGACCACCAGTCTTGTGTGTAGGTGCCGTCTCTGAGCCATCTCTCCGGGGTCTGGTCTAGTTTTGAACTCTTCATCTTCCTCTCTTTTGTGAGCTCAGGGTCTATAACCCTGTTGGCTAAAGGGGCTCGTGCTGCGATTCATTGGCGTTTGGCCTGCTTTTGTTTTACTTAGAAACAATGAGGCCGATGATCAGGACTTCGAGAGGAACAATTCCCGCAAGCGCCCTCGAGATGCTCTTCGGGGCGATGAGGAGGCCGAGGAGGACCACCAGGAACACTGGAGAGCCTCCAACAGCCAGTCCTACAGCCCCAACCACAGACAGAAAAAGCACAGAAAACTTTCTGAGCCCGAAAGGCCTCACAAAGTGGTCCACAGCCAGGAGAGGAGAGAGGACAGGAAGCGGTGCCACAGAGCCTCACCCCCATATTCTTCAGACCCCGAGTCCTCGGACTACGGGCATGTTCAGTCCCCACCGCCTTCCAGTCCTCATCAGACATACGTGGACCACTACAGGTCCCCAGAGGAGGACCACGAGCCCATGGCTCTGCACCAGAAGCCTGGCAAAGTCCACAGCAACACCTTTCAGGACAGACTGGGGGCTGGTCAGGAGCGACACCCGAGTGAACCCCAGGGGAAAGCGGCTGAGAGGCAAAACAAGGAGCACAAATCTTCCCACAAAGAGAAACGCCCTGTGGACCCCAGGGGTGACACTGAGCAGACCCTGGGCAGAGAGAAGTCACACAAGGCCTCGTCCAGAACGGAGAACCCCGGGCCACGCGCGGGGGATGGTGTCAAGGAGAAGCCCCCCACTAGTGCCGTCAAGAAGGACAAGGACAGGGAAGGCAGCGGTTTGAAGAAGAAGGTTTCTTCTGCCTTGGAGGTTGCTTCGGACAACCACCTTAAAAAGTCAAAACTCAAAGACACCGAGAAAACCAAATCAGACAAAAACAAGGCCAGTGTGGACGGCTTAGGAGCGGGAAAGGGGGCGGGAGTCTTGCTGCCTAAAGCCAAGGAGAAGGCTTCCAGCCTGAAGGCTCAGGAAGGGAAGGGAAGAACTAACTCGGACAGAAAGTCCCTGGGCTCCCTGGCTAAAGCGGAGGAGACAGATGTGGACGACGACTTTGAGCAGCCCACCATGTCCTTCGAGTCGTACCTCAGCTATGACCAGCCGCGGAAGAAAAAGAAGAAGGTTGTGAAAGCAACTGCAGCCCTTGGGGAAAAAGGACTTAAAAAAAATGATTCTAAAGGCACTAGTAAAAATGCAGACTCGGTTCAGAAATTGCCCAAGATGAATGAAAACAAGGCAGAGAAGCTGCAGCCGCCCGGAGCTGACCCTGTCAGGCTGAAAAAGGTAACCCCTGCAGCCCCCTGCAGCCCCCTGCAGATCCAGCACACCCAGCACCACCCTGCCGAGCACAGAGTCACTAGCCACGCTCCGGCCTGCTAGGATAGGTGGTTCCAAGAGGAGGATTTTTCTGAGCTGGGGATAGAGCTTAGTAGTGTGGTTCTTGCCCAGAGCGTATGAGGCCCCGAGTGTGGCTCTCAGTACCTCAGAAAAAAAAGCCAAAAACAGTCTCTTCTGAGGCACCTCATGGTCACTGCCCTGTCTGCACTTACTTCTCGACCTCAGTGCTGTTGTCCTGTTGTCCGTGACGTCTGGCCCCGCTGTGGCGTGAACCCGGCTCACACACTAGGGACCGACTCCAGGGAAGGAAGCTATGGCGGATCACACGTTCACTGTCTCTTCCCACAGGCCCCCACGGATGCATTGCCAGCGCTGCCGGATATCCCCTTGCCCACCATACAGGCCAACTACCGACCTCTCCCTTCCCTTGAATTGATTTCTTCCTTCCAGCCAAAGCGAAGAGGTAATTCAGATACCTTTTTTGCTTTATGGGGATAGAACTACAAATTCCTTCATGATCTAACACTATAGCTGGTTATTGTATATCTAATTTCAGCCTAGCCTAACAACATAGGCTTTGCAGTTTGATGGCTTAGCTGAATCTCAACACAGATTTCTGCAAGTTATTGTGACACTTAGTTTCTTTGAACCTCAGTTTCGTGTCCTGTAACTGACAGTTATAGCAATCAATGTTGAACTCGTAGGATTAAATGGCCTCAAAACCAATAATCATGCTAAAGCTTCAATTCAAGGTTTTAGTGTCAATAAATCTTACAGTTGCTGCTACTAGCAGCTTTTTATTTTGTATGTTACATGTGATTTTTAAAAATATTTATTTATTTTGTGTGTGTGTGTATGTGTGTATCACAGGGCATTGTGTGTCCTTGTGAAGCCCAAGGGCAATTTCAGGAGTCATCCCGGATTGCTTCTACCTCCTTGCTTCACTCTGGGATTTCCTAGGCTCCACCCATGAGGGCTGGAAGTGCAGGCCACTGCCCTTTCCACCTGGCATTTTTACATGGGAGCTGGGATCCGAACTCAAGATCCTCTGCTTGCGAGACAGTCTTAACCCCTGAGTTGTCTCTGCAGCCATTACATGTGATTTTATCCTCAAAGGAAAGTCTACCTGCATGTGGTAGCACAGTCCCCACACTAGGAGGTGCAGGTCGGAGGAGCAGGAGCTTGAACCTTCTGCTTGCAAGGCAGAGACTTAACCCCTCCCTGAGCCTTCTCTCCAGCCCTCTGCCTCACCTACAAGTTCTGGAGCTAGTCTGGCCTACATAAGGTTCTGTCTCAAAGATCCAAAAAAAGTCTAGTTTTGTATGTCTGTCAGCAGGAACCAGAACAATCATAGTTCATCCACACAGTGGTCTCTTTCACCACTAGCCTCTGTAAAAGGGGAAGGTTGATATGTACCAGCGTGGAACAGCTTCAGTGTGGTAAACAAGGCCAGGTGTGTTCGTGTGTGTCTATAGTCCGGCACTTCAGAGGAGGTAGGAGGATCTGGAGGAAAAAAGGACTCGCAGGATCAGAAGGTACAGGTCAGCTTGGTGGACTGTGAGACCCTGCCACGAATGAATGGAAGACCAAAAATTCCAAAATGTGGTTAAGTGGAAAAAAAGATATATGTAGTAATATGTAATTAGTTGGTTTAAAAAGGGAATATAGCTCTGCTTTGTTTCTTTCAGAAAGTCTCTGGAAGGATCTATAAGAGCAGGTGCATCGTTATTGAGAAAGGGACTGAGATTGAGGTCAGATGAGTCTTCACCATGTGCTTGGCCTTTTGTGATTTGCTTTTCTGGTTTTTCTCTCCCTGTAGCATTTTCATCACCCCAGGAAGAAGAAGAAGCTGGATTCACAGGACGCAGAATGAATTCCAAGATGCAGGTGTATTCTGGTTCCAAGTGTGCCTATCTCCCTAAAATGATGACCTTGCACCAGCAGTGCATCCGCGTACTTAAAAACAATATCGATTGTAAGTCTGTCATGCACGTTGTCATACTGGGACCTTGTCCCTGGGTGGCTTGGCTGCAATTCAACACTCTCACCTTTGATTTCTCTGCAGCAATCTTTGAAGTAGGAGGAGTCCCTTATTCTGTTCTTGAACCCGTCTTGGAGAGGTGCACGCCTGATCAACTATATCGCATAGAAGAATGCAATCATGTGAGTGCCCTGTATGGAAAAAGAACAGATTTCTGGTTGTATCTCTAGGAGATACTGCACTGGCCAAAGGGCAGGTCAAGGGAACATTCTGGTGCACAGCATCTGCCATCCAGGGAGAGTTGTGCTTTGTATTAACCCTTAGGTGTCTGGTGAGTGTGACAGGATGGGTAATTCTTAGGGACATCAGGAACTTCTAAAAGTCCTTGTTGGGCTAGCAAGATGCTCAGCACTTGCACATACACCTGGCAACCTTGGTTCAGTCTCCAGAGCCCAAATGGTAAAAAGAGAGAAGTGACTTCTTCTAAAAGTTATCCTGTCTGCTTGTCTCTCAATTGAAAAAGAAAAAGAAATTAATTCTTTCTGTAATGCGACGCTCATCTGGCTGCACACCGTCTCCTTGTGAGGTCAGTGCGTGGCCTCCTTAGCCAGCCCTCTTCCGTGGCTATGCAGTGTGGCGCTTCGTCCACATGAAGCGTGTGACTTCATCCCAGTTTTGCTCTTACTCGTCTCCTGAAGAGAAAGACTGAGTGGAGCACCAAAAAAGAAGTACGCCTCCCTCCCTTAATATTTCGTGCATGTGTGCGCCTGCATGCATGTGTCTGTGGAGGCCCAAGGGTGACTTTGAGAA
The DNA here is from genome assembly GCA_023101885.1 of Typhlomys cinereus. NCBI lineage: Eukaryota > Metazoa > Chordata > Mammalia > Rodentia > Platacanthomyidae > Typhlomys > Typhlomys cinereus. The sequence goes on from JALPQD010000663.1 coordinate 422,936, forward strand.
TTATCCTGGATTGCTTCTACCTCCTTTTTGTTTCCTGGGATTTCACAGGCTCCACTTTCCAGAACCCAAAGTGCACGGTGCTGCTATTTCTGCCTGGCATTTTTATGTGGGATCTGAACTCAGGTCCTTCTGCTTGTGAAGCAGAGTCTGATTTGTCTTTTTTTTTTCCTATAATCGTGTTGTTTCAGTTTTAACAGTACTCTTAAAGTAAACCAACATGTCCTGCCTGGGTGGAAAGGAATATATAGGAGTATTTACACAGGAGTGGTGTGTTGGTCTTGCTTTCAGGTATTGATTGAAGAAACAGATCAATTATGGAAAATTCACTGTCACCGAGACTTTAAGGAAGAAAGGCCAGAAGAATACGAATCATGGCGGGAGATGTATCTGCGGCTTCAGGATGCCCGAGAGCAGCGGTTACGCTTACTAACAAAGAATATCCGCTCTGCACATGCCAATAAGCCCAAAGGTAAAGGAAGTGGAGCCAGGCAAGGCAGCTAAACTCGGCAGTGTTCAGCAGCTGGGTCCTCTGCGGCATAGGGGGATTCAGAGTCATGGGCCTCTAAATGTGTCTTGCCTTTGCAGATGGGCGAGTGGTTTCTCCTGACACAGACCACATTTCTTGCTGGAGCTCATAGTCTTGCAGTGGGATACCTTTTGAACTTTTTATCATTGATTGATTGATTGTGAAAGGGCACTGTGTCCTTGTGGAGGACCAAGGGTGACTTCAGGAATCATCCTGGATTGCTTCTACCTCCTTCTTGTTTGGCTCCGGGATTTCCCAGGCTCTGTGTACCAGGCCCGGAAGTGCAGGCCGCATGGTGTTTTCCACCTGGTGTTTTTATGTGGGACCTGAGATTGTACTCAGCCTTCTGCTTTTGAGGCAGAGTCGTAACCCCTGAGTCATCTCTCTAGCCCGTGGAGACCTTTTGAAAGCCAATCAGTTATTTAACTAGCTGCAATATCCTTGTTCAACAAGACAAATGTTAATGTCCATATTTCTCCAGGCCGACAAGCAAAAATGGCCTTTGTCAACTCTGTGGCCAAACCACCTCGCGATGTTCGACGGAGGCAGGAGAAGTTTGGAACTGGAGGAGCAGCTGTTCCTGAGAAAATCAGGCAAGATGTCTGCTCCTGCTTTGTCATCACCCTGAAAGGAGCTATAGGGCAGGAAGTGACTCATTTTGGGGTGGAGGCAGGCAGTGTGAGTGTGGACTGGGGAGGCAGACCTTGCCCGGTGTGGACTCGGGAGGCCTAGTGTCCTAGACTGCTGCCCGAGTGGCTCACTCCTGCCTCTTGGGTCAACAGAGCAGGACCTGGCTCATGCGGAGGCTGCCCTCTTTTCCTTTTCCCGATTCCTGGGGCCAGGGAGAGAACTGTGGGTAAAGCATTTGCTCACGCATGGTGGTGCGCACTTGTAATCTTAGTGTGGAGGAAGTGGGGACAGACTCTGGGGCTCATTGGACAGCTAGCATGACCTACTTAGTGAACCCAGTATCTCAAGAACTAAGATGGACGGCTCCTAAGGAGCACACCTGCACTTAACCTCCACCCCACACATATGCACATGCATAAAAAACTATTTCCGGGATGCCTAGATTATTTCCTCTGGATCACATGAGCACTTTCAAAGTATATCCTGGAGCTTCAGCAGCCAAATGTCAGCCGAGATGATCGTCCTCACTGAAAGGCTGACAGTTGCCTCAGACTCCACCAGAACCCCAGGTGCCAGGCCCACTGCTCAGAGCCGCAGGAGAGTTGCCTGGCAACAGGCCAGCTTCTCACTATTGATTTAGAGGGCAGATTCCACCTCCCTGGCTGACCAGCTTTGTTCTGTGTTGCAGGATTAAGCCAGCCCCGTTCACAACAGGAAGCACTCAGGCTCCTGCCAGCAGCAGCAACAGCTTTCACTCCAGCCCTGAGGAGCAGACCTATGATGGCCCTAGTACCAGTAGTGCCCACTTGGCACCAGTGGTTAGCAGCTCCGTCTCTTATGATCCTAGAAAACCAGCTGTGAAAAGTAAGCAACTTTGGTGCCAGCATGAAAGAGAGATTACTGGGTAGTGACTTCAGGGCCTGTAGCAAGGTGGGAATGCTGACATAAGTGTCAGTTGGGCCTAGGACAATCAGTCAAGAACTACCCCTCAGTGAAATGCTAGGCTGGAGGCTGGGGTTGGGGTCCTGTCGCTGGTTTGGAGGTGGGGATTGTGGTCCTTATGGACAGCAAGGACGCCACAGACAGCGGCCATTGTCCCTGTTGTTGGAGGGGGAAGGGGAGGTGTGGGGGGGTGGGGGGAGGTGGTGATTCTGCACCTGCAGGGCCTCAGCAGTGGCTGCATTCTGCTGTTTCTGCTTCAGGATTAGCAGATCGTGCTGCCTGTGTCCATTTGTAGGTGGTGCACAGCCAAGAGTGGCAGGACCTGGCCTGGCTTTTCTGTCAGCCACATAGTGCACAAAGTTGCCACCTCAAACAACTACACAAACTACCTCTTTCTCTTCATAGAAATCGCCCCCATGATGGCCAAGACTATTAAAGCATTCAAGAACAGATTCTCCCGACGATAAGCTGAGGATTCTGCCTTGGGATGGACTTTGGGAGCAGGACTACAGGGACAAAGGGAACGGGGAGGAGGGTCTCCAAAGGAGACTGGCTTTATTGCTTTGTGGAACCTTCTGACTCCTGCATCCCTGCAGGAGTCTCCCTGCGTGCCACGCCCCGTGCCCCGCCGGGAGCACACTTCAGATTTCTGAAGACGATGTGAAACCTCAGTCTCACTGAGGATTTTAAGGTCAATTATACTTTTGTTGCTTACTAGCATCTTTGTAAACTCTAAGACACAGTTTTAATTAATAAAAATTGCCCCCAGATTGTATTTATAATACCCCAGGGTGTTTTTGTTTTGTCCATTCCCACATCCTTAGCCTTATTTCCTAGTGGAAGCCTTTCTTGGTCCAGGTCAGCTTTCTTGAGTAGAATGTAGTCCCAAGGTGGGTCTCCAGAGCCCACGCATGGCCCGGGAACGAGTGCAGATGCCTGTCTTCCAGGGAAGCCCCCTGCGGTGACTGTTCAGGGGGCTCCTCGCACTGAGATCCAGAGTTCCTGGACAGGTGCGTCTTTTTCTTCTTTACCTTCAATAGTATTTATTAAGGGAGGCTGTGGGTAAAGTCTAGAGTCCTCCCCCTTCCTCTTTAAGGTTCGTTACAGAACACAACCTTGAGAGATGAATTGGCCTAGACCTGAGTATTTTTAAATTTTCTAATTTCTGGCTTTAATAATCCCCACACCTTCCCTGGCTCGCTTTCTCCCCATCAGGCCCAGCAGGGCTTCTGGAGTTCTGAATGCAGCTTTGAAGTTTGCAAAACCAGCACTTCAGTCTCTTGTGTTCTATGAATTTCTCTAGGAGTGAATTTTAAAACTTGTAGTGTTCTATTGGAAATTGCTTTTGTTTGAAAAGAAAGATCATGTGACTGGAAGAATACTGGTTGGCCATGTCTGGTAAGAACCTGGCAGCTTCATCAACCTCTACCTTCTGCACGTGTAGGTCAGAGTTAGGAGTGACAGTCCGGGTGTGTCAGGATGCGGGATCCCCACTCCTACCAACCAGGGCGTTCTGGAAGAGACTTACTAGTCAACATGCGGGTAAGATCAGAGCTAGGACGGCAGTCCCAGATCCTTCCTGGCTGTCAACATGGATCTAAAAAATAGATAAAATGTAAAGAACATGGGACAGTAGGAAGCATTTGTAAGCCAAGTGGAAGAAGCTATGGGCTTGGGACACCCATCTTGCTGAACTTGGCCACTGGTTCTGCCCTCGAGCTTCAAGCTCACAGCCTGCGCCATGGTGCACTGTTAACCGTCACGGAGACCTGAAGCCCCGGAAACCTGGGTGGCCAAGCTCGGCCTTGCCTCCCAGTGTTGCTGAGCTCCGATTGGTTTGGTTTGATGGGGTAAAGCATTGTTTCTTTTGATCGCCTGTTTCACTTCCAATCTCTTCTACCCTGAACCGAGGTCTAACACTGAAAGCCTCATGCCAGAAATAAAGTGGACGTTTGCATTGGGAACCAGGCACCTGTTGCTTAGACTAATTTCCTCTAGGCATCCGCCACCTCAAAGTTATGCCTTAGCCGTGTTCCAAGACTGTCACCGAAGCAGTTTTCCATGCTGCAGATTCAGTCGTATATGGTGCGACCCCTCACTAGGCAGGAAGGGAACCAGGGGCACAGTTGTCCATCCTGTTGTCAGCATTGAAGCCTGTTCACACAGGGTCAGACCTTCCTCTGTCCCCCTCTGAGAGTGACTGGTGATGTGAGCAAGGGGGGGCAGCATCCTGACACGGCTGCAGAATAGACCCACACAATGTTCAACTTTTGGTCTCCTTTGTGAAAACTTGTGCAATTTTTTCTGTGCTACACTACATACGAATCTCCAAATTACAGGTTTGCCCTTTACGGTCTTTGGTGTAATAAACAGCTTCTCTGGGACTTCCTTTCTCTTTTGGAGGCAGGAGGGCAGGGTCAGCATCACCCTGCTCTGCATTTGTATTTTGGTCCCAAAATGTAAATACAATTTTCTATGTTACTTTTTTGTGGTAACTACAAGATAAATATTTTAATTAGATAAGTTATACAAAAAGGAAAATCCCATGTCTAAATAAAAAAGCAAAAAAATATACCTACTGAGCCTTTTTCTGTCATTTTGTCAGAGATTATGGTCACAAAATGTCAACTTCCTGGACTGTGGTGGAGATCTTAATCTTGAGGCTGGCTACAAAGGATTTTTTTTTTTTAAGTTTTATTTTGCATGTGTGTATATGTGTAAGAGGGCACTATGTGTCCTGTGGAGGACCAAGCATGATGTCAGGAATCATCCTGGATTGCTTCTACCTCCTTTTTGCTTCACTCTGGGATTTCCCAGGCTCCACCCACTTGGGTCGGAAGTGCATGCTGCTGCCATTTCCACTTGGCATTATTACATGGGACCTGGGATCCAAGCTCAGGACCTTCTGCCTGCAAGGCAGAGTCTTAATCCCTGAACCATCTCTCCAGCCCTACAAAAAAGTTTTGAGTTTGTGCTGATAGCCTAGGACTAGGGAGAGAAGAGTTTCAGAGACAACTGGGGCAGCAAGAGGATTTGGGGCAGCTCTGTCCCTTGTGACAAGGCCTGGAGCTCAGCTGGCGACCCCTCAGAGCAGTCCGAGTCTGTGGTTCAAAGGTGTGGTAACATCACTAAGCTGACTAGCTTGGAGGGGCAAAAAGAAGGATTTGGAACCCAGCATCTTGAGCCAGGTAGTTCTCAGTCCTCCACTGGCATCCTGAGACCATAAAGAACATTAATGCAGAATGCTGTCAGCAGACTTGGTAAGAACCTGCTGGGTGTGCCAAGATAGCTCACAAACCTGGTGACCTGAGTTTGAGCTCTGGAAACCCACCTGGTGAAAGTTGTCTTCTGATCGCTATCCATGTGCCAAATAAATATTAAAGGAAAAAAAAAGATCCCATTGCTCTTAAATTGTCAAATTTGGGAGAAATTTTAAAAATTTCCTCAATTGTTGGAAGAAATGTATACATAAAAACTGAAAGAGAGAAAGAGAAAGAAAAAGAGGAAGGAAGGAACAAAGGAGAGAAGGAACCTTTGCTAGAGAAGCAAAGGGTTCGACTTCAACCCTTCATGCTGGACCTTACATCAGACTTGCATCTCATAGCAATATAGTTCTATCAGTTTTTCTTTCCTAAAGAGGCATTCTTATCTAGACTGGTTTTCCCCTGTTGAGCTGAGTGGAGACTGATTTTTTCCTGTTGCTTTACCACATCTAGTTCTCATGTTGAGGAAACTGTCACATATCTGACAGATGAGTGTGTGGAGTTTGTAAGTTCTTTGCCCTTTTTTTTTAAAATTATTATTTATTCAATTGTGTGTGTATGTATGTGTGTGTGTGTAGAGCCACGGACGAATTTGGGAACCACCATGGACGTCTCCACCTCCTCCTTGTTTACTCTGCCCCGGGATTCACAGGCTCCGCCCTACCAGGACCAGAAACGCAGGCTGTCCCCGCTTCTGCCCGGCATCTATACATGGGGTCTAGGATCCGAACTCAGGACATTCTGCCCGCAAGGCAGAGGCTTAATCCTTGAGCCACCTCTCCAGCCCCTCTTTGCCCCTTATTGGGATGTAGCATCATACACTGTTTCCAGTGCTCACGGCTGGGGAAGATGTAACTCAGTCCCACCGACGTGCATCCATTCTGCACACAGTCGGTTCTCACAAGGTTCCTGCCAGGTGGGCAGCCAGTCACGACTCCATCTTATTTAGCTTTTTGATGGGGAGGGGGAGGCTGGCCTGGAACTCGAGGTCTTTTTACACCAGGGTCCTGACGTCTGGGATGACAAGACGTGTACCACCACGCTCAACTCCATTTTGAAAAATGAAACAGGTTGGAGGGCACGTGTTCGATTCTGGGCTGTAGTGCTGGGTGATCACCTGATTCCAAAGCACATGCTGTCACGACATGTATCACTCGGAACATAAGCATGTCTAGCTAGTTGGGCTTCTGAAACAAAGTCAAACTGCAAAGGGAAAGATGCATTAGTCAAAACCAGTATCACCATTAAGAATTTTTTTCTCTGTGTGTGTGTGTGTAACTGATCCTGATGGACTCTTCCATAGGGCTTTATGTCTTGCAGATGTTTCTCTTCCCCTGAGTCTCCCTGACTGGTTATCTAAATAGATAATAGTTCCTCTTTAGCACTCTGTTTTAAAATTAATTAATTCGAGGCAGGATCTTACTTGGTAGCCCAGGCTGGCTGTGAAATCATGCCTCAGGTCTCCTGGGTGCTGGGATGACAGATGTGAGTCACCACATCATCTCATTCCTGTCTCTACTATCTTTAGACACTAAATGGGGGTGGGGATATGACTCAGCAGGTAAAGTGCTTGCCGTCCAAGTGTGAGGTTCTGGGTTCCAATTCCCAGAACTTGTGTAAAGCTAGATCCAGGGAGGTGGAGACGGGAGACTCCCTGGAAGCTCGTGAGCCTGCTAGCATAGTGTACATAGCCGCAAAACAATGAGACCCCGTTTCAAACAGGGCGAAGGTAAAGACCAACACCTGAGATTGTCCTGACTGCCAGGGGTGACTGGAGCACACACGTGCACGTTCAGACACGTGTGTGCATGCACACACAAAGATTTTAAAAAATAAAAAGGACCAGCAAGATAGCTCAGCAGATAAGGCAACTGCTTATAAATTTGGCAGGCTGACTTCAATCCCCAGAAGCCACATGGTAGAAAGAAGAAAACTGACTCCTAAAAAGTTGTCCTCTGACCTCCGCCCACGTGCCATTTCTTTCTCACTGTCAAATAAAATACATTTGAAAAAGACTAAGCAAAGTTCTAGGCATCCAAGTTTTATATATGTCATGGTCTGAAATGTGTCCCCCACAGTCTCATGTGTTTGGCAAGGTCATGGCACCTTGAGAGGTGGAGCCTTGCTGGAGGAAGGCGGTCACGAGGGGTGGTCCTTGAGGTGGATGAGTCCCACCTACCTCCAGGAGAAGTCTGCCTTTGCAGCAAGCAGTTTTGCAGCTCTCAGCTTCCAAGATGTCTCCAGTGACTTAACCTCCTCCAGCTTTGGCCAGCCAGCCATGCCGCCTCCACTTTGAGAGACTGTTTCTCCCCTCTGGAACCATAAACTGAATAAATCTCCCTTTCTCCTTTAAGTTGCTTGACTTTGGGTGTTCTCTCACAGCAATAGTTAAGAGTAACTACTACAATATAGCTACATCTTTGTTTCTTAAGCATATTCTTTGTGTTTTGGAGACCCAGCGTGTACATTTTAAAAATTGAGCAACCTCAATGTTTTGGACTGGATGTTTCCCCCACCCCCAGTTCTTATGCTGAAATCCTGAAGCCCAGTATAAAGGTGTTAGGGGGCATGGTCTTTGTAGGTAATCAGTCATGAGAGTTTCAGCTTTGTGAAGGGAATTTTCCCTTATAAGACATGTGGGCCTGGTGTGGTGACACTTGCCTATAATCCCAGCCTTCAGGACACTGAGACACAGGGATCAGAAGTTCTAGGCCAACTAAGCTACATTATGAAGTTCAAGGTTAGTCTGGACTTCATGAGAACCTATCAAAAAAGAGAGAAGAAAGAAAAGGGGGGGGAGAAGCAAGCTAGCTTGAGATTGCTCTAGAGAGACTGTGGTAAATGGTCAGTAGGTCGCACTGTGGTTGGCGCGGTGTGCTGCCGCCATCTGCGGCCCTCGCACTAGAGGGCGCAGTGCTGAAACACCTTGGGCAATCACTGTTCAATCTTCCAGCTCTCCCAGATGGGAGTTTGTTTGAGTAGAAGTGGGAGGTCTAGGAACAGGAGCTCTTCTGCAGGCCTCCCCAGTGAGCTTGGTGAAAGGTCTGGCTTGGGACCACCTCAGATCCCGAGTCACAGCCCCCTCCAGGCAGTCTGCTGCTTCTCAGTAAGATGACAATACACATGCTCCTGTCTTCTCCCTCAGGAATCTTTTTGTAAGGAATGAAGGGAAAAAAGTGTGCGTGTGTGTATGGTGTGTGTGTGTATGTGTGTTTCCTGATGGGGATTGAATCTTTTATTTATTTATTTACAGTTATTTTTGGCTTTTTGGGACAGGTTTCCACTCTAACCTAGAGTAGCCTCAAGTTTGTGAGTCTCCTGCCTCTGCCTCCCCAGAATGGGATTATAAGCGAGCAACACAACACGTGACATTATATTAAAATCATTATCATTGTTTCATGGTGTGTGTGTGTGTGTGTGTGTGTGTGTGTGTGTCTGTGTCTGTGTGTGGTGTATGTGCCAGAGGCACTTGAGTTGTGTGTACCTGTGGGTGTCTAAGCATGACACCTGGAATCATCCTGAAGTGTTCTACTTCCTTATTGCTTGTTCTAGAGTTTCTTAGGGCCTGAATTGCAGCCATCACCATTATTTGCCTGGCATTTCTGCACGGAATCTGGGGATCTGAACTCAGGTCCTTTTGCTTTCGAGGCAAAAGCTTTAACTCCTGAGCTATTTCTCCCGTCCCAATGTCCTTTCTTTTTAATCATGTCTGCCTTATTTATTCTCTTTGAGACAAGGTCTCTCACCGAACTTGAAGCTCTCCAGTTGAGAGCAATGCTCCTGCTTCCACGCCTCCCCTTCTCCCTACATTGGAGTTATAGAAGTCAGAAATCGGGCCTTCATGTTTGCATAGTGTTGCAGTTTGCCTGCATGGTTGCTGATAAATGACTATCAGATGGCTTAAGGGAACAAGAGGTTTATTTTCTTACAACAGTCTGGTTACAGTTCTCAGTCCAGCTTGACAGGAGAGCACGCACCAACACCAGGGCCGAGGGAACTGGCCACACCATCTCTACATACTGGCTGAGAGAGGGACGATCCTTACTTGCCAGACCAGTATGTCTTGCCAAGTGGTATAAAAGGATACCATAGGCTGGGCCTTCCTCACCAGCTAGACAATCTCTTGCAGATTTGCTCTGGGCCTAACTCAACCACTAATGCTCTACAAATGTGCTCAGAGCTCCAACCCTCAACTGTCAAGTTGACACCTGTGCCTAACTATGACACTCCACCCCTTGTCAACTTGACACAAAAACATAGCACTTTTAAACTGTAACCTTCAATCCTTGTTCCCACAGATGTTAAAAGTTATCTTAAAAATATAAATCCATTTCATAGACCAATTTAAACTGTCATTAAAACTTCAATTCCAACATTTTAAAAATTCAAAATTCTTAACCTTAAAAGTGTATTAAATCAGAATAAGTTAAATACTTTAAAACATATAAAACATTAAAACAAGATATTAAACAATAAGAAAACATTCGAAAGATCAAAGTCCAGCAAATCAAATACTTAGTCCTTTACTTCAGTGCTCATCACGTAGTGACGGCGGCTCAAAGATTTGAGGCATTCCCAGTCCGTTTGCAGCTCAAAGTTGTAGAAGCAGAGTTCCTCTAAACCAGGCTAAATCTCCACTCACAGTCGTCCTCAGCATACATCCCACGGTTCTGGCATCTCAAACAACACTCTGGCTTCACCTCTGCAGCTATGAGCTTCACCTTTCCTTATAGGAACTCTACGCCTGCCACTTGGTGCCAAGCTTTTGCTGCTCCCCATGAACCCTTCAGTAGTACACCAAAACCAGTATCACCTGGGGGATGTTGCCAGATTCCAAAGTGAGGATGAAATGCAGCTTGGTCCACTTGGGCTACAGCTGTACCAATTTTATCGAGCTGACTCTGGAAAAGCCTCTTTTAGGCAGCCAAACGTTCAAAGCGCAAGAAACAGTTTCAGGGGGCTTTCGACCCCTGAAGGAATCTGGGTTTTCAAACTATGAACTCGCCATGCGGTGGTTTTTACGTCTTCCATAGTCCCAGTGCAAGTCACTAGGTTCTCCTTCACTGATGTTCATTTCTCCAACAGCAGTAGATGTTCTCCTGCCTGCCCTTTCCACATTCAGAGCTTCATGGCCACCAACACAGCTCTCCTGTATCAAGAAACCAGTCTATCATCTTTAAATTCAACTTCACCAAAGTCCTTGTTCCCCTCATCCCAAATTGGGCCCAAACAATCCATAACTCTCTTAGCACCAGCATTATCCAATTGGCCCACTAAACTCTGAATATTTTGTAATCCACAAAGTGAAAATCTTCAAACATTTCAAACTTTGTCCAGCAAAAAGCCACAAAATCCACGTAGTCAGATTTATCAGTAACGCCCTGCTTCCCAGGTACTAAATTCTGTTGCAGTTCGCCTGCATGGTTGCTGATAAATGACCATCAGACGGCTTAAGGGAACAAGAAGTTTATTTCCTTATGTCAGCCCAGTTACAGTTGTCAGTCCAGCTTGACAGAGAGCTCACACCAACACCTCTATATAATGGCTGAGAGAGGGACAATCCTTACTTGCCAGACCATCATGTCTGGCCAAATGTACAAAAGAATGCCAACTTCCTTAACCAACTCTCAATATTTTATTCATCTGTTCAGGGCCTAGTCTTACCCACCATGGGCTGGGCCTTCTCCACCAGCTAGACAATCTCCTGCAGGTTTGCTCTGGGCTTAACTCAACCACTAATTCTCTACAAATGTGCCCAGATCTCAAACCCTCAGCTGTCAAGTTGACATCTGTGCCTAACTATGATACACAGCAAACACTTTTAAGAACTGAGCAGCTTCTCTATTGTTTTTTTTTAATATTTTTATTTATTTGAGGGGGAGGGGAAGGAGAGAGAAGGAGGGAGGGAGGGAGAAAAAGGAGGGAGAGAGAGAGAGAGACACCATGTTGCCTGACAGAGGACAACTTCTCGAAATTAGTTCTCTCCTTCCACCATGTGAGCTTCCAGGGATCCAACTAGATTTCCAGGATTATAAGCAAGTACCTCACCTGCTGAGCTCTCTCTCCAGCCTCTACTGGGTTTTTGGGATAAGATCTCAGGCTGCAGCCCAGACTAGCCTGGAACTCACAACAGCTTTCCTGGCTGGGCCTCCTAAGTATCAGGAACAGGTGGGAACAAACTCCATTTCCTTGTAGTATTGAATCTTTGTAGTCACAGGCTGGGAACTTGTTTGCGATGAGAGCATTCTTTCTAATAAGGTCTTAGCCCTGCTGTCCACGCAGTTTGTCCCGCCCTTCTGGTTTTGGACCCCCTTCTTATTCTCTTCAGGTCCCTCCCACCATGGTCTGCTGCAACCACCCCAAATCACACTCTATAAAATCCTGCCTGGGGTTTGGTATGAGGCAATGGGCAGGGTCAGAGAAAGAAAGGACAGCTGCGAACATCCCATCCCCTTGGATCTAGAGCTCTTGGTCACTGAATGTGAGTTTCAAAAACTATGTCAACTTCCCTGGCGTTTACATTTGATCTTGTCAAAGAGTGAGGCATGATACAGCAATAGAGGTTTTCTGTTGTTTCATTAGGTTACCTTTCGTTATCCTAGGGAGTGACCTGAACCTGGGTCTTGCGTTGCTGGACGAATGTTCTGCCACTTAGTTCCGTCCCCAGCCTTAACTTTTCCTCAGTGTTTAGAATCCTGTGCCAGATCTATACATGTGACATATGTAAAAAAAAAAAAAACAAACAAACTATACAATGTAAAACATGGGGCTGGAGAGAGGGCTTAGGGGGTTAAGACTCTCCTCTGCAAGTAGAAGGTCCTGAGTTTGGAACCCAGGTCTCACGTTTTAACGCCTGGTCCTAGAGTGAAGCAAAAAGGAGGTAGAAGCAATCCAGGATGATTCCTGAAGTCACCCTTGGTCCTCCACAGGGATACACAGTGCCTTCTGATACACACACACACACACACACACACACACACACACACACACACACACAAAATAAATAAATAAAATATTTAAAGTAAATATTTCCCTGGAGAAACAATTTGCCCCAGTTAATCCCTATAACAGTGGCAAGGCTAGCACTGGCATGTTGGGCTGTGCAGCCCTGTAATCCTAGCACTCAGGATGCTGAGGCAGGAAGATCAGGAGTTTCAAGCCAGCCTGGCCTACAGAGAGTTCTTGTCTCAAAATACCAAAATATCCAAAAGGGAGACTAAGGAGATAACTCAGTCCAGTCGGTAAAGTGCTTTTGGTATAAGCATTAGGAGCCCAATTCAATCCCCAGAACCCACAAAAAAAGCCACCTGCAAGGACCAATAAGATAGCTCAGCTGGTAAAGTGCCTACTTATAAATCTGAAGACCTGAGTTCAACCCCCTGAACCCACAGGGTGGGAGGAGAGAACCTCTGACTTCCACCCATGTACCATGGCACGGCGCATGCATATGCAGTCTCTTTTTCTTAGTGAAAATCACAGGTTACAATATATTTCAGAACAGCAAAACCATTGAGTTCTTGTGATGACTGGCTCTTGTTGCCATTTCTGATATGTTTTTTTTTTTATTCAACTGTGTGCATGTGCGTGTGTATGTGCGCGCGCGCGTGTGTGTGTGTGTGTCTGTGTGTGTGTGTGTGTGTGTGTGTAGAACCACGGACGAATTCGCGAACCACCATGGACGCCTCCACCTCCTTCTGCCCCGGGATTCACAGGCTCTGCCCTACCAGGACCAGAAGCGCAGGCCGCCCCCGCTTCCGCCTGGCGTCTATACGTGGGATCTGGGATCTGAACTCAGGACCTTCCGCCTGCAAGGCGGAGGCTTAACCCCTGAGCCACCTCTCCAGCCCTCTTGTTGCCATTTCTGATAACCTGAGTTAGGGCCCGTGGTGCACCCGGGGGGATACTCACTCCCCAAATTGTGCTGTGACCTCCACACGTGCCACCTCTTTCTCTCTTAAATTAATATTAATAGTAAAGCTGGGGATAGCTGTTTGCTCTTGAAATCCCAGCACTGGAAAGGTAGAGATAAATAGGCCCTTGAGCTTGCTGGCCTGGTCAGACTACCTAGTTAGTAAGCCCAGGTCCTAGGGAGAGACCCTGTACCAAAAAAAACAAGGAATATAGTTCCTGAGGAACAAGATTTAAGGTTGATCTCTGGCCCCCACACATATATGCACAAATGTGACTGTAGACACACACACATGCACACACACACAGTAAATCTAAACAGAGCAATCAGACCCTTCTTGTGAGAAATCTGCAGGACAAGGTGGCCTCAGGGGAATTCTCTCAGTCTTCACAGATCAATGAGACCAACCAACCCAAACAAAGAAAAACATACTACGAAAACCAGCATATCGGGTGCCCTAACCCCTCATGGTACTCACGATGCCATGAGTTTCTTTTCCAGCTGCCTGCTTCTCATGGAGGCACCCTAGCCCCTCATGGCACTCTAGTGCCATGAGTCTCTTTTTTGTTCCTTGCTCCTCATGGATTCCATGCCTAGGCACCATGAGTTCTCCGGCATCCTAGCCCCTCATGGCACTCCACATCTGGAGTCCATGAGTTCCAACCTTTCTCTCCTCTAATAAACTCCTTAATCCTCAAAAAAAAAAAAAAAAAAAAAAAAGAAAGAAGGAAAACCAGCATATCATTGAGCCAGGAACTGGATAATTAAGATCTTAGCCCCACAGAATGTTATAGACTGATTGGCACCATAACAACCAAAACTGTCTCCAGACATCACCAAGCGTTTTAGAGAAGGCAAAACCACCACTATAACAGAGTCTTATTGTCCTTTGAGGCCTAATTTGACTCCATTTTGGCAAACCCTGAGCCTAACAGGCAAGCACATATCACTGAGCAACACTCCCAGCCCAGGCAAAGTGTTTCCCCAAAGCAGGTCGTACGATGACATCATAACATAAGTGAACAATGTAGGAACCCAGCCATTGCATTTTGGAACCACAAAAAGAATAGTGACATGATAGTTTTTTTTTTAAGTGTACTGTGTAAGATTCTGTAGACACTTAGACTAACCGCATCAAAGTTTGTTTTTGAGAATGGGTTTTTCTTTCATGTGGATGTATGGGGTGCATGCATGTGTGTTTCCATATGAATGGGTGCACAGGTGCGTCTGTGGAGGCCAAAGGTGACATCTGACATCATCTTTGATTTATCTTCTGTTTTATTGTTGTGAGTTTAGGTCTCTGATTAAACCCAGAACTCACCATTGAGCTAGTCTGGACAACTCGACTCCCTGTGGGGATTGCCAAGCTCTATCTTTCAGAAAGGGCTAAAATTGGAGGCAGGCTACCACATCTGCCTGGCACTTTTATGTGCAATCTGGGGATCTGAACTCAGGTCCCTTTGCTTTAACCACTGAGCCAAGTCCCAGTAAGGTCTTGTTAAGATGCACATGACAACTTTGAACTTTCCATCCTCATTCCTCAGCCTTGGGAAGGCTAGAATTAGGAATTCCAGCACCCACACCACGTTGCCATCTTTAATTTCACTCCTTTTAATCTTTTCCACAGCATAGCTGAGGCAACAATCTTGGAATAGAAAAAATAAATAAATGGCTTTTTTTTTTTTTTTTTTCGGGAGTGTCACACCGTCGGCTGACAGAGAACCAGCACAAAGCTCACTATGGAGAAACTGGTCGGGTCCGGCACGGTGGCCTCACGCCTGTCATCCCCGCACTTGGGGACACTGAGGGAGGAAGATCAGGAGTTCAAGGCCATCCTCGGCTGCAGAGAGTCCAGCTTGGGCTACACGCGACTCAAAATATAATAATGAAATCTCAAAACATAATAATGAAGTTCATAGACACGAAGTGGCTGGGGAGCTGTGCGCGTTCGGCGCTCTCGGTCCCGCCTTTCTCCAGGGGACGGAATTCGCGTCCGGCCCCGAGGTCCGCTCGGAACACCCGCGCACTCCTCTCTGCCCACTCCCAGGGTCCACCTCGGCGACCCGCCGCGTCTCGCGACCCGCCGGGGTAGCCCCGACGCCCGGCGGAGGTCCCACGCCCCGGCCCCGCCCCCTCGGCCCCGGCCCCGCCCCTCGGCCCCGGCCCCGCCCCTCGGCCCCGGCCCCGCCCCCTCGCCTTTTACGACGCTTGGGGCCGCGGCGCTTGGCGGCAGCAGCGGAGCCGGGCGAGCGCGGCGCGAGTGGCGGCGCGGCCGCGGGAGTCGCGGGCCGGCGGGAGGGCGGCGTCCGCCATGTCGCACGGCCACAGCCACGGCGGGGGCGGCTGTCGCTGCGCCGCCGAGCGAGAGGAGCCGCCGGAGCAGCGCGGCTTGGCCTACGGCCTGTACCTGCGCGTCGACCTGGAGCGGCTGCAGTGTCTTAACGAGAGCCGCGAGGGCAGCGGCCGCGGCGTCTTCAAGCCGTGGGAGGAGCGGGCCGACCGCTCCAAGGTGGGCCGCGGCGGCGGCGGCGGCGGGCGGGCGGCGGGCGGCGGGCGGCGGGCGGCGGGCGGCGGGCGGCGGGCGGGCGGGGGCGGGCGGGGGGCGGGAGCCGCACTCCCGAGGGGTCGCCTGCCCTGTCTGCGGGGAGGCGAACGCGGTCGACTCTCCCTTCGCACTTTGCACATAGGGAAACTGAGGCCCAGGCACGTTGACGCTACACAGCCGACGCCCCCGCTCGCAGGCGGCGAGGGCGGCTCCCCTGCACCCACCATTGCTTCCCGTGGCTCCCCGACTCTAACCTCCGGCCTAAGAATGCGATAGGTGTTTCCGATCTGGAACTTTGGCCCCGGTAGAGAGAGCCCGCACCTTCTCCCGCAGGACGCACCTGAGCAGCGATCTTTCATTGCTGCCCCTTTAGTGTCCCCTCTAGTTGGAGGGTCTACGGCCATCAGAACGCTGTGACTGCGATCACTAGCTCCAAGCTAACAGGTCCTGGAAATCAGGAGGTTTTGATTATTAGCGATGCACACAGGCTTAACTAACCCCGTGGGCTCTCCAGCCCCGCTCTTGATGATTTGTATGGCATCCCAGTTGGTACACCAGGGTGGCAGACACCTGAAATTGCAAATATTTATGACTTTTTCCTTTCCCTTCTTCCGCTCCTTCCAGTTTGTTGAAAGTGATGCAGATGAAGAGCTTCTGTTTAATATTCCGTAAGTATCTCCTTGGTGCAGAGGCTGGACCGGCTTGTCTCTTCAGAATTGCATCCAGAGCACACAGCTGTTTCTAGAACTAGGGTACATTACTTACTTTGGCAGGTTTGTGGAAGAAAGCATCAGAGTTCCTTTTTTTGGGGGGGTTGCAGATTGGAAACACATGTATTTGTTGGAAAATGATTGAGAAATTGAGGTTAATATCTTAGAATTGTACAATGACAGGATCTTCAGAATTGTACAAGTTGACAGATAGTTACACTGAGCTAAGAAAGGGAGGAAGGGTCTTGCTTGGGATCATGGAACTGCATGGGATTTAATCCCAGGTTGACAGCGTTCTCTTTTGCGTTTTGGCAGATTTACCGGAAATGTCAAGCTCAAAGGCATCATTATAATGGGCGAGGATGATGATTCACACCCCTCTGAGATGCGACTGTAAGTAGCTTAGGCCCTTGTAAAACTCCCAGTTTTCTTTCTCTGGTAGTACTTTATTGCATAATAAGATTGTTTTTCTTTCACCAAGTTTAATAGTCTTCCCTTTTATTTATTTCTTAATTTCATTCATTTGTTTACTTTCGTGTGTGTGTATCAGAGGGTGTTATATGTCCCTGTGGAGGACCAAGGGTGAATTTGGGCGCTCTGGTATTTCCCAGGCTCTGCTCGCCAGGACCAGAAGTGCAGGCCGCCACTGTTTCCATTTGGCGTTTTTACGCCTGGGATATGAACTCAGGACCTTAAGTTTATGAGGCAGAGTCTTAACCTCTGAACCATATCTTCAACTCTAGTCTTTTTTAAATAGGTTGATCAGGCATGGTGGCATACACTTGTAATCCTACACTCAGGAGGATTACTATGAGTTCAGTAGGTTGACTTTGTTCTCATTTGCATTGAAATACATCTCTTCCTGCATGAGTTTTTTTTAGACAGAATCTGTCCTGAAGTTATGGCTGATCTTGTACAACGGAGCCTCTTCCTTTTACCTTCTAACTGATAGGCTCCTGGCTGATGTCATTATGTCCAGCTGACTTGTATTTTTTTTATGTATTTTTGTGGGGTTGTTAAAAGAACAACTGCACCCCATCACCAGCCCTGTAATTTTTAGATTAAGCATCTTAAGGGTCAATAACCTATCTCTTTAAATTTTTTGTTTATTATTATTATTTTGCATGAGTGTATGTGTGTGGGAGTATGTATGCATGCCATGGCGTGTATGTGGAGGTTAAAAAAGAATTTTTTATGTTTTTTATTAGCACATGCACGTGTGTACCTGCAAGTGTGTGTGTGTGTGTGTGTGTGTATACAAGAGGGCACTTGAGTGTGTATGCCTCTGTAGACCCAAAGGTGTCAGGAATTATCATTATCGTGGGTTGTTCTATTGCCTTGTTGCTTTGCTCTCTCAGGCTCCACATTCCAGGCCTGGAATTACATGCGCCATCATATATCCCTTTGACATTTCCACATGGGATCTGGGGACCCAAATTCAGGTCCTTTGTCTTTGGAAGTGAAGGCTTTAACCCCTGAGCCATCTCCCCAGATCCAGAGGCAACTTTCAAGAGTTGGGTCTCTCCTTCTACTTTGTGGGCTTTGGGAATTGAACTTAGGTCACTAGGCCTGTGTGGCACACTGCATTATCTACTGAGCCATCTCTCCAGACGAGCTCTGGTCATTTATTTTCCCCTTAGTACTTACTGTGACACCATTCATTCAGACAACATTCTTTGCAGTTTTCTTAATAACTCAGCTGCGGGTCTCAGGTGTTCTTCATGGATTCTGCTCTGGGTGTAAGCTTCACATTTCCTCCCACTGTTTTTAATCCAGCAGTGATCTCTTGCATGACTGTGTTCGCATGGAATTGTTTCATGAGTCTGCACAATCTGGGGTTAGCAAAGTTCTGTGTGCCTCTTGCAATACTAAATCTGTTGTTGCCACCACAACTAATGCTCTCTTCTGGACAGCATATCTTATTCCAGGCTAGCCTTCCTAAAAGAAGAGGAAATCTGTTTTCCAAGTGCTGGTGGAAATATCACAAGAACTTTACATTAAAAAATTTCAAACCAGGGCTGCTGATATGGTCCAGTAGGTAGAAAACACTTGTCATGCAAGCCTGACAACTGAGTTGGATCCTCAGACCCTACATAAGAAGCTAGATGCGATTTGCATCTGTAATCCCAACACTCCTGTGGTAAGACAGGAGGTGGAGACAGAATGAGCCAGAAGCTCTTGGGCCAGGTAGTCCACACCCAGCACAGGGAAAGAAACAAGAGAGACCCTGCCCTAAACAAGGTGGGAGGAGAGAACTGACTCTGAACTGTGCCCTCTGACCACTACGTATTCTTGTGGCACATGTGTGCCTCCCCAGTAATAATTATATGAGTAATAATAGTAGAAAATTTCAAGCCAGAGCTGGGAGATAGCTCAGTTGGTAGAGTGCTTGTCTGGCAAGCGTGAGGACCTGAGTTCAGTCCAGTATCCATGTGAACGTGCTGGTTATGTATTGTGCACTTGAAATCCCAACCCTGGAGGACAGGAGCAGAAGATCTCTGGGACTTGGTAGCCAGCTTCGCCTATTGATCAGCCTCAGGCCGGTGGTGGTGAGTTATAGGCCAGTCTGGGCTACAGAATGACTTCCTGTCTCAAGAAAACAAAGAATTTAAAAAACCGTTTTTAAGTAAATAAAAACCCGATCTAAGGATGTAGGTTAGTGGCAGAGTGCTTGAGGGACATATGCAGTCCCCAGGTTTATCCCCAGTGCTGCAGTCAAGTTCTTTTTTGTTTGTTTGTTTGTTTGTTTGTAAAACTGAGCAGTCTTAATAGATTTTAGAGACTCAAGAACTTAGTACTATTTTGAATACTAGGAACATGGATTAAAAAGCATACTCATGTATCTAGTCACTTTAAGGAAACTGGATATTTGCTGATACTCTTCCATACTTAGTTGCCAGGGAGATTCCATCGCCACAATCAGTTGACTATCCTTCTTACAGCTCTGTGGCTAAGAGCAACGACCGTGCATAGACTGGGTCATTCTGAGTTTTATGCTTTTCTTTTTTTCTGTGTGTGTGTGTGTGTGTATCAGGGCACTGTGTGTCCCTATGGAGGGACCAAGGGTGACTTTGGGAATCATCCTGGATTGCTTCTACCTCCTTTTTGCTTTGTTCTGGATTTTCCAGGCTCCGCCCACCAGGGCCAGAAATGCAGCTGCCACTCTTTCTGCCTAGCATTTTTTAATGTGGTGCCTGGGTTTCAAACTCAGGACCTTCTGCTTGGGAGGCAGAGTCTTAACCCCTGAGCCATCTCTCCAGGCCTAGTGTTATGCTTCTTAGCTACGCCATGACTTTGGAACATCATTTATCTTTGCTGTTTTCTCATGTGTAAATCTCATTTTGTGTATGAGAGAGTACCTCTGAATGGGAAGGCTTAAGCGAGAGTGATAGGTCACATGCTTAGAAATAGATCTAGCACAGAGGTGTACCCAGTTTTCAGCAAACAGGTACAAATATTTAATAATTCTCTATCCATATGTGGATATATATATATATATATATATATATATGTATGTATTTGAGAGGGGGAGAAGAAGATCACACATGCATGCCATTGTGCACAGGTAGAGGCCAGAGGACAACTTTCAGAAGTCTCTTCTTTCCTTTCACTATGTAGACTTCCAGGAATTGAACTCAGGTTGCCAGGTTTATGAGCAGGTGCCTTACCTATGTGCTATCTTAGTGGTTCTGACTAAACAGCTCTAAGCACTCTACATATATTGTACTTTACCTTGCAAGTGCATGTCACCATGCCCGAGAAGTTTTTCTTGTTCTTCTCTTTTCCTTTTTTAATGTTTTTTTGAGGCAGAGTCTTCTCACTCTGTAGCCTAGGTTGGCCTCAAACTCATGAAATCCTTTTGCCTCGGCTTCTTGCATGTTGGAATTGTAAGTGTTTGAACTTTGCATGGGCAAGTTTGTGCTGCTAACCATAGCTGTGCTGTGCTGGGACATTAGATGTTCCTGTTTGCCAGCTGCATCGGATGTCAGCCAGCCACGCCTTCTCCACACTTTCCTTTCTCAGGCTCGAGCAGCCACTGCACCACTCATTTTCCTTCAGACACATGTGAGGGGAAGTGGGATGTCTCAGTCTAAGCTCACCCACGTTGCCTCAAACAACCCATAGCATGTATGCGCCACGTTTTCTTTATCCATTCATCCATTTGCAGATGGTGGTAGGGTGGATGCTTCTGGCTGTGGCGAGTAGTATTGCGATAGCAGCAGGTGGCAGAATTTGCAGGTATCTAGCGCATGGTGTCCTTAGGTCGGGTGGTATTTCCGTCTTGTTTTTTGAGAATTTTTATAATGGCACTCCTAATTTACATTCCTATCGATAGTTTCCTTGACATCCTTTCTCTGCTTTCTCTTCCTCATTTATTTCTTGTCTTTTTGTTAGTTGCTGTCCTTTTGGAGTGAGAGGAATCTTCTGGTTGAGATTTGCATTTCCTTCATGACTAGCGACCTTAAACATTTTTCCATATTCTTGTTGGTCGTTTGTGTGTGTGTATTTAGTTGTGGGTGGGCATGCTTGCCAAGGCATGCACGTGGAAGTTAGAGGACAACTTTGTGGAGTCAGATCTCTCCTTCCATCTTTACGTGGGTTCCTAAGTTTGCTTACCCGCTGAGCCAGCCTGCCGGCTCTGTTTTTTGAGACTGGGTCTTACTGTGTATCCCAGGGAACCTCAAAGTTACTATCTTTCTGACTCTGCCTTCTCAGGGCTAGAATTACAGGCACATCCCGTCACAAGTTGCTTGTGCTCCGTGTGTTCTGGATGTATTTATCCTCATTGAGCAGGCAAACATTTCCTGCCACTCTGTAGGTCGAGACCCTGGTTTTAACTGGAGTGGTGCGCTGCCTTGTGACGCGCCTCAGGAAAGCTCACTGTTATTATGCTGCTGTGTGTCATTCTTAGAACACTTTGAAGCAGACACTTGCTGCTTAAATCACATGCATTTGCTGCAGTGGAAAGCTAGCCCCTTCCTTTGTGGGTGTGTCAATAAAACACCGTGGAGCGACAGGTGGCTTAGTCCTTCAGAATTGGTAGGCTGGAGACATGACTGTTGGATGTATTTTTTCTTTTTGAAAAATATTTTCTTCACTGGAGTTTTATTTTGACTTTCCAGAGCCTTTTGTGAGTGATGGATTATTTTAAGAAGAACAGAATGACTGTTTGGAAAGGTGACTGGCAACTTTTGGACAAAAAACTGCTTAAGTGTCAGGTTACCTGATCTTATCTAATGTCTTTCTGCCAGAGCAGTGTTTTCCCCGTGAGTAAGCCTTTTCATTCACACCCTTGGATTGCTCTGAATGTGCTGAGCCGATGGTTTTCCAGACACGTGACCCCAGATTGGGCCGTCTTTTTGTGTATTGCTTCTCAAGAAATCTTAACCCACTCACTTAACCCACTCAAAGACACTTGGTTGTGCTTGACTCTTGTTTGTGTTAATTCAAGGTCTTGTTACGTGGCCCAGCGTGCCTCTGAGCCGCTCAGCTCAAGCAGCCTCCTTCCTCCACTTCCCTGTGCGGTTAGTTACACCTGCCCTTCGGCTCTTCCTGTTGTGCAACAAATAGACACATACGTGAATGCTCTGAAAATGCTATTTTGATCTCTTTTTGTTGGAACTGACACAGTTAAACCTGTTTCTTGACTTTTCTTCCTTTTTCTTTCTCAGATACAAGAACATTCCACAGATGTCGTTTGATGATACTGAAAGAGAGCCAGATCAGACCTTTAGTTTGAACCGGGATGTTACAGGAGAGCTAGAGTATGCCACAAAGTAAGCACGGGTCTTTCTTCCTTTCTCTTCTCTCCTCTTTTTCTTTTCTTTTTTTGAGACAAGACCTCACTCTGTATCCCAGGACTCAGTCCTCCACTTTGTTTCCCTGGAGTTGGGTTTTAGGTGCACTGTCCTGCTCTGTGCATGTGGTTTCTTGGAAGCCTCAGGTCTCCTCACTTGTAGTAAGCATTGCCCGTGAGCCCGTTGCTGCATTTTGGCCAGTCTCCTGCCATCTGAGCGTTAGAAGTGAGTTAAAGGTTGGAGAGGTGGCTCAGGGGTTAAGCCTCTGCCTTGCAGGCGGAAGGTCCTGAGTTCAGATCCCAGATCCCACGTATAGACGCCAGGCGGAAGCGGGGGCGGCCTGCGCTTCTGGTCCTGGTAGGGCGGAGCCTGTGAATCCTGGGGCAGAAGGAGGTGGAGGCGTCCATGGTGGTTCCCGATTCGTGCGTGGTTCTACACACACACATGCGCACACACATACATACGCACACACGCACAATTGAATAAATAATAATAATAAAAAAAGAAGTGAGTTAAAACAGCAGAGGAAGTTTGATCCTTGGCGTGGTAAACTTGTGGCGGAAATTCAGTGCACATTGCAGACTTGTTAACTTGGAAGCTATGGACAGCTCTAGATGGACTCCAGGTCGGCTTTGGGAAACCATTTTTGGATTTTTCAGATAGTGCTGAGTTCTGTGGTTATCCATCCTCCCTCCCCTCTTCCATCTCCCCCGCAAAGGAGACGTTAACACTAAGCATGCCTTAGATACTCACTTGCTTAGATATTTTTCCTTATTCCTGGTCTTTGCAGTCAGGAGAACGGTTGAAGGGTGTATTGATTCTCTTTCCTCCCCTTTCTTTTCCCTCTCTCCTCCTCCTCCTTTTCTCCCTCGCCTCCCCTTCCCTCCTCTCCTCTCTTCTTCTGTCCTCTCCTCCTATTCTCTTCTCTCTGTAGCCCTGGGCTTCTGCCTTCTGGGATAGTGGGGTGGAATGTGCCCCCCTGCCTGATCTTTTGTTTGTTCATTCTCAACTGCCTTGGAGAGGGACTGGCAGATGTTCGTGAGTGTTAATTGAATTAATTGCTGCTCCAAAGGAGAATACCAGGAAGGAAAGACCCAAGTGTTTTCTGACATTTGGCTGAGTTGTAACACAAGTTGGAGCTGAACTACCATTTGTGTGGTGTGAGATGCTTTCTGCATGGTGACCTGTGTCTTCTTTTCCATCCTCTAGAATTTCCAGGTTTTCAAATGTCTATCATCTCTCCATTCATATTTCAAAAAACTTTGGAGCAGATACCACAAAGATCTTTTATATTGGTCTGAGAGGAGAGTGGACTGAGGTAAGAGGGTGAAAATCCGACTGCATCCCATGGGGACAGGAGCTCAAGGGAAAGGAAAGCAAGTCAGATATCAGTTGCTCCATCTATTTATAATTCTTGATTTCATCTTCATAAATTTTCTCATTTGAGAGACTATAGATATTTTTAAAGAGATTGTAATGACTATAACATAGCAGTTCAGCTTTGCAGTTTCCTATGTCAGGGGTAGAGCACTTGTTTAGCAAGGATCACGGGAGGCTGCGAGTTCCCTTCCAAGCACCAGCCCCTTCCATCGATTCTTGACAGTCTCACAGGCACTGTAAGATCTTAGACAAGTTCCTGTTCTCACCCCTCGTAGTAGAGAAATGGATATGAGGCTCCTCAGTAGTGGTCTTCGCTGGCTTGAAGTGGAAGTGTCAGCGTGGGGAGCTGGAGAGGGGCGTCCAATAGGCACCCTGAGTAAGGACCTCAGCATTGCAGTCGTGCTTTGGGCGAGGACAGAGCTCCTCGTGACCACTCACCCCGGCTCTGCCTTTCCTTGCAGCTTCGCCGGCATGAGGTGACCATCTGCAATTACGAAGCGTCAGCCAACCCAGCAGACCACCGGGTGCATCAGGTCACCCCACAGACACACTTCATTTCCTAAGGCCGGCCAAGGTCCCTCAGATGCGCTGTCGGTGAAGACGAGCCGCCCCTGTGCACAGGCCAGGAGCTCCCGCGAGACCGGCCCGCCCCAGCCTCAGCCAGGCTTTGTCTTTGAGGCTGCTGCGGGAACCTGGCCGAGGAAGATGCCTCACCAGCGCGAGTGGGGGTGCCGGGGACAAGCACAGTTCTCTAGGGCACCGCAGAAATTGGGTCTTAGGCTGGGTGGCCTGCGGCAGCCATGAATGACACTTACTTTCCAGTCAGTGTGGCCTTGGGGTCCCGTGTGTCTTGTTGCTTTGTGGCAGATTTTTGTGTGACTTTTTTTTCTTTTTTTTTTAAAGAAGGATTCCTGGACTGCAATAATCCTTCTGCACCAAGGCTTGTGTTTATGGTAGCCATCCAGAGTCTCCAGCTGGAAACACATCCCTCTTGCTTCTTTATTGAGCATTTTTGTTCGGGTGCCCCATTTGATCTGTCTGTCACACACACGAGTCCCGTGGTGACGGCTGGAGAGGCAGGACCCTGCTGGTGATGTGTGTGACTGCCTGCTTGGGAGGAAGTCTTTCCCACTCCTAGCTAAGCAGTCAGTGGGAGAACAGGAAGTCATTTCTTGTTTATGGGTAACCTGGTTGGGGCAAGATGGAGACTTAGTGAAATTCTTCTTGGAACCTCCCTGGTGTTTATTAGCTTCTGACTTGTGTTTTGAGCCCAGCGCCAGAATGTGGAGACTCTTACTCTTCTGTTCACGCTTTTATTCACTGTGACTCATGAGCTTCCTAATAAATTCCTTGCTAGACTTGACGTTTATATTTCCTTCTGTTTTCTGTATATCATACTAATGAAACTTACATTTTACTGGCAACTGAACTTGAAATTTTTTATTGTTTTAATCTTGGTTGTGCATAAATGCCACAATTAAACAGGCTTGATTCTTCCTAGTGCATCCTCGCCTCCACATGTGAAGGGGTGCTGAGGAGGTGTAACCTGTGCAGGGTGCTCCTGAGCATCCTCAGTGCAGAAAGTGGGCGGAGTTGGTTAGGACACTAGTGCCAAGTGACCTTGGAGAATTCCTCTGGGGAATTGTCCAGAGTTGTCAGGAGAAAATCGTCATTTTATCCAGCCTATCCTTCAGAAAACCTTGCCCTCTGCCTTGTTTGGCCTCAGAATTCTAAAATATGGCCTGAAATCAACTAGAGTGCAAGCAGGCTTTGTGCACTAAAGTTACCCACACAGCCTGTTTCAGTTGTATTGAGATTAAAAGAAGGGCTTTTGGAGGGCTGGAGAGGTGGCTTGGGGTTAAGCCTCTGCCTCCCAGGCAGAAGGACCTGAGTTCACCCCCAGATCCCAGATACCGTATAAAAATGCCAAATGAAAATGGTGGCCTCAGAACAAAGCAATAAGGAGCAATCCAAGGTGATTTCTAATGTCATCCTTGTGCCTCCACAGGCACACAGATTCATGCAATCTAGGTTTTTTTTTTTTTTTTTAAGGGAACCAGGGGTTTATTTTTCTTGCAACGGTCCAGTTATACATGGCTGTCTAGATTTGAAGTTTCAAGAATTAAAGTATCCTGTGTTCAGGTGGTTGGGGGAAAGAGCTGCATTTCTTCATAAACCAAGCCAGCAGGGATTGGTAGTGGGCCAGCTGTGTTTTTCACTTTTATCCCCTTGTGTGACATCCAGTCCTCTGTCCTTGGTTCCTTGTACCCAGTTTTCCTGCCCAGATCCTGGTAGTCCAGGCCCCATCTCCTTGACATGTTGAGTACAAGAATAAACTGCTTCTTGGCTTTGTCCAGCTTCCAAGCTTGTACAGCTTTTGGTTCACAGAAAAACCAACCAACCAACCAAAACTAGTGTAGGTTAAACTGGGAGAATGAGTCTCAGCTGCTGGGGGACACGTGTGACTCATTTCCTGTTTGCAGTCCCTGTGGCTTCAATTCCACATGGCTCCCAGCTTTTCTGTGGACCCTGAGCTCAATTGAGCCCAATTTCCACTTCATCAATGCCAAGAATGACTCAGTGGTGACCTAATGAAGTTCTTTGGTGCTTGGTTTGGTTAGTGGCATTTCGTGCCCCCCGCACATGGCATCTAGTCAAGGACCGCGCTAAGCCAGCACTTCCAATGCCATCCGGCTATCCTGATATGGCCTAGGTACTTTCCCAGGGTCCTTGGTCATTACGGCCTCATGTTAATTTTACTTTGTGTACAAAACACATTCACATGGCCTCATTTGAGCCGGACAGCAAAGTTTTGAAGTAGGCAGGGTGATTATTATCACTTTATAGCTCAGGAAGCAGGTCACCAAAGGCAGTGCTATAATCTGAGGTTACTGTTGACTTCCCTGCCCCTCCCTCCTCAGTTTCCTCATCTTCAAGATAAGACTGGAGGATTGGGTGAACTCGGGTCGTTTCAGATCAGAGGATATAATCTCAGCCGTGATGAGGCGACATTGAGCAGGGCGTGAAAACCAGTGTGGGGGCCGATAATGGAAGGAGCTAATGGGTAACGCCAGAAGTGTAGTTAAACAGGAGTTTACAGCTGCTCTTGCCGCCGAGGCGCATGCTCATCGGTCCTGCAGGAGTAACCACGTTACTGCGCGGGGATCTTAGGTTGTGGACTCTAAATACAAACAATAAGACTTATTTTTTAAAGAAACAGAACCGGAGGTGGAGGCCCAAGGCCACACCGGTGGCAGTGGGATCCCGACGCCTGCCCATGCCGCAGGTGGCACCGCCGCCTCGCAGGGAGCGGCCCCTACCGCCGCCAACATGGCAGCTCCTAGCCGGGAAAGCCGGTCCCACTTCCGGATTCCGTACCGCTGGCCGGGCTACTTCCGGCAGCGCGATGGCTGGGTTCCCGGGACTCGAACGGAAGTTCCGGCGGGGGCGGCCGAGGGGGTAGAGTGTGTGTCTGTCGGGAGAAAGGGGGAGAATCGCCCGAGCGGTGTCGGAAGCCCCTGGGAGTGAGGTACCGGGCCGGGCGGGCGACGCGCCGAGGGGGCCGGGCGGGCGGCGGCCGCGGGATGGGGCTGCGAGCGGGACCGGGCGCTGTCCAGCCCTGGGCACCAGGGACACGAGCGGGTCCGGCCGGAGGGCCGTCCGCACAAGGTGGGAGCGACTTCGTGGTCGAAAGTGGGAGACCCCCATTGTGGGTCGGAGGCTTCCCCAGGGGGAGAGCCCCCTCGTGGGCTCCTGGGGCCAGGGTTAGAAGATGCACTGTGCAGAGCGGGGTCCACCCTGGGTCAGAAGTCTCCGGTGGCGGGGAGTGGAAGCACCGGGTGATGGGGGAAGGCGCCGGCTGGAGAGGGGGCGCCGGGTGGCGGTGGAGCGCCCGGGGCCGAGAAGGCACAGGATCCCACCTTAGAGTCGCAGGTGCGTGCCCTGTGTGAAGAGGATCCCCCCGCCCCCCAGGTCAGAGGTAACAGATGCTCTGATCTTCCTACAGTGACGAGGGGCAGATGGGGTCAGAGCTGGAAGGAGGGGGAGCTCATCAGAGGGCGGGGCGCCCTGGGAAGGGTAGGCACTTAAGAGGCAGGTAGCGGAAGCTTCCGGAGTTTGTAGGATGCTAAGCATGGGGAGGGGCCAGCCGGCCTGACATTCTTTTGTGTTGGGAGCCCCGGAGCCTGTTCAGTTGGGGGCCACTTGGAGGCAGTAGCAGCAGCAACAGCAGGTAGCCCCGCGGGGAGGGAGGGAGCTTGGAGCTGCAGAGTTGGGGGCTTGGGAGAATGGGAGTGGTTAGGCTCTCCTGGAACATGGGCAGTTCCCAGGGGTCCTGAATTTCTGCTTGAGCTAGAAACTTCTGTGAAGATGATAGGGGCTGGATAGAAGGGAGGATGGGGAAGATTGGGGAAAGAGGAGGGGTGGGAGTAATGGATGCATATCTTCCTGGCATTTCTCTCCCCTTGGTTTCTCCCTGGGGTGAGAGAATGGGAAGAGGGGAGGCAGGAGCTCCACAGAACTGACGCCTGGAACTCTGGGAGTTAGTACTGAGAGGCTTAGAGAGGGACAGATAGTGGGTCATGTCCTAATACACCCTGGCCCAAAACCCCCCCACCCTTAAGCCCTGACCCAACCCATCTGTAACATGCTTCCGCTCCAAAACCAGGGACCGGAGTTCTAGACCACTAGGGCAGCTGCCCCTGCTTCTCAGCCCTGGAATGGGGGGACCAGCTTTCAGTCTTCTTGTCTGACTTTTCTGTGCCCAGACTCAAACCCACTAGTGTGCAGGGCTAATGCCCTGGGGGGCCCTTTGAGCTGGGAGGCTTCGCAGGTCTGGCCTTGGCCTTGACCACCCTCATCCCATGTGCAGGCCCAGCCTGCAGGAAGCCCTGCAGTGTATGTGTGGTAACACCATGTCTGTGCCCCTGCTCACCGACGCTGCCACCGTGTCTGGAGCTGAGCGGGAAACGGCTGCGGTAAGGTCCCCTGTGCCGGGCTGGGAGGGGGGGGTGGCAGCTGGCGGTAGGCAGTGTGGGAAACATGGAGGTGGCAGTATGAGAAGGAAGTTCCCCGAAGCCAGGAGGCTCAGAGTTAATAACCTGTTAGCGCCCCACTTCAGCTTCTCCAGATCTTGGGGGCTGGAGGAAGGGTGGGCTGAGGTTTGAGGCTCTAAAGGGGACCTTCCCATCTTCCTTTTTCCAGGTTATTTTTTTACATGGACTTGGGGACACTGGGTGAGTGAACTGGGGGACAGGGTGCTCCTTCATCAGGCAGGCTGGGGGGGCCTGTGTCCTTCCGTCTCCTTCCTACACCAGCGCCTCTTCCCCTTCCCTCCTACAGACACAGCTGGGCTGACGCCCTCTCCTCCATCCGGCTCCCTCACGTCAAGTACATCTGTCCCCATGCGTGAGTGTCACCCCAGCTAGGAAGGGCTGAGGGGAGTGGTCCTGCAGCCCCTGGCTTGTCCCTCCGTCAGCTGCCTCCTGGGACTTGGGCTCAAGAGCAGCCAGGCCGTCGTTTAGCCTTAGCTCCTGGGAGCTGTGGGAATGATTCGCAGCCCCTAGCCCCAGGGCCCCCTAGACCCAAGACCTCATGGAACCAGGACCTCCCATGCCCCCTTCCCCAAGGACTCACCCCGAGCTGGACCCCGTCATCCAGAGTCCGGGCTGTTTCTCCATCGCTCCCGCTGATGCCCCAACCACAGCCTCTAGCCCCACGTGGCAGGTTGCCTGGCAACACTCGAAACACAGGCCCTGCCTGCTGGGAGGGGCTCCCCAGGGCTGCTCAGCCCCCTCTTGGTTATCTACTCTGAGGCTTCGGTCCTGAGCGCTTCTGGCTCTGCCCCCCCAGGCCCAGGATCCCTGTGACGCTAAACATGAAGATGGTGATGCCATCTTGGTGAGTGGGGGTCCTGGGAAGGGCTGAGGGCCGCGGGGCGCTGCCCGGCTCTCCCTGTAGCCACTGCTCTGCTTGCCCAGGTTTGACCTGATGGGGCTGAGTCCAGACGCTCCAGAGGACGAGGCTGGCATCAAGAAGGCAGCGGAGAACAGTAAGGCCCTGTCCTCCCCTCCCCTGCCTCCAGCGCCCCCCCAGAAGCTCTGGGCGGGGCCTGCCTGGCCCCCCCAGGCCTCCCGCAGCTTCCTCTCCCAGTCGTGCCCTTCCTCCCAGTTAAGGCCTTGATCGAGCATGAGATGAAGAACGGTATCCCTCCCAACCGGATTGTCCTGGGCGGCTTTTCACAGGTGGGTAGGGAGAGCCGGGGAGGGCTGGTGGGTGGGCTGCGTCGTCTTGACCTGGCGTCTCTTCTCCCTCCAGGGCGGGGCCCTGTCCCTCTACACAGCTCTCACCTGCCCCCACCCTCTGGCTGGCATCGTGGCCCTGAGCTGTTGGCTGCCTCTTCACCGGAACTTCCCCCAGGTGAGCGTCCCTCTCGACCCTCTTCCTGGGGCCCCCGGCGTGGACGCTACGCCGCAGCATTGGCCCTACCCTGAGAACTCCATCTGGCTACAGGCAGCCAATGGCAGTGCCAAGGACCTGGCCATCCTTCAGTGCCACGGGGAGCTGGACCCCATGGTGCCCGTCCGGTTTGGGGCCTTGACCGCTGAGAAGCTCCGCTCCGTCGTCACGCCCGCCAGGGTGCAGTTCAAGACGTACCCAGGCGTCATGCACCAATCCTGTCCTCAGGTCAGTGGGGGTCCTGCTCCCGCCCGTGCCTGCTTCCTCCGGTAGGGAGCCTCACCATCTCCCCTCACCCCAGGAGATGGCAGCCGTGAAAGAATTCCTCGAGAAGCTCTTGCCTCCGGTCTAGCCAGCCGCTGGCCTCAGGGTGGTCCCCCAGCTCACAGGGGACCCAGCCAGGAACGATGTACCATCTCGGATCTGAGCCGGCGGAAAGCCCGTGTCCCCTTCCTTCCAACCCCATCTTTTCCCACAGGCCTCTGGGGCAGGTGGCCGAGGCTGGTCAGGTCTTCCCTGCTGGCCGTGGCCACCTGGCAGTCAGCAGCAGCAGGGGTGGGCTGCTTCCTTACCCCATCCTCCCAGAGGCGGGCCCCAGCAGCAGTATTGGGGGGCTGTAGGCAGCGGGAAAAGGGGGCCCAGCCGCTGACCCACTCACTCAGGACCTCACTCACTAGCCCCGCTTTGGGCCCCCTCCCGTGACCTCAGGGTTTGGCCCTTGGGGCCCTCCTGGGCCCCCACCCCAGTGATTCTGCCCGGATAATCGTGTCTATCCTGCCTCACTGCAGCTGCTTCTCAATCATGAATGTGTCCGTGGCCCGGGGCCCTTGCTGCTGTGGGCTGCCTGCCCTGTGTAGGCATGTCAGTGAGGAGGTGGAGCTCTGGGGGGCCTCCCCTCAGCCATCCCCCACCTTGGGGGCTGGACCCTGTCTCTCTGTGGCCCTCCCTTGCGGCCTGGAGCCTGCAGGGCTGGATTGAGGCTCAAGGTCCCCTGGCTGTCACCCCCATGTCCCCACCCTAGGGCCAGGGAGGTGGTGGGGGAATTGTGTCTGTCTTCTGTCTCCATGTGGTTTTTCTTGTTTTGTCCCGGATTCCAATACAATTAAAGAGACTGCTTCCTCAGCTCTCTTGCCTGCCTGACTGTAGTCGAGGGGTACAGAGGGGTCAGCTGAGGGATTGCCCAGGATAAGAAAATGTTTTATTAAATAAAATGCAAAGCTCCTGCAAAGTAGTGGAAGTTAGTGCCTGGAGGCGGCTCTGGTCCCAGAATGCTGATCCCTGGCAGCCCTGGAGAAACGGGCTAGAGAAGCTTTGGCTCCTGGTCAGTGGAACCCGAGGTCTCCTGCCAGGAGGGTCAAGCGGTCAGCAGGGTTTGAGGTAGGGTGGCCTTGGCTTGGCCCCAGAGCTTTGAGGTGCAGGGTCCTGCTGGAGGCTGGAGAGCAGACACCTGCTTCTCTTTTCCTTTTCTGGTCCATGGTAGAGAGGTCCTTAGGCCTGTGCCCCAAAACCTGAAGGATTCTGCTTCTGCCAGCGCCATAGATCTTCACCTGTGACAGACGGATGGTCAGGACCCCTCCAGGGACAGCCCAGACCAAAGTCACCCTTCTTGCTCCTCCGGTTAGAGTACTCACACATTCTGTCGAGCCCCAAGGCTGCTGTCCAGCCCAGCTCCTCCTGGGCCAGGCTGGGATTGGCGTAACAGGCAGCCACGTCACCTTCCCGCCTTGCCACCACCTTGTACGGGATCTGCCAGGGAGGTAGTGGGAGCTTCGTGGAGCGGGGTGCTGGGCTCACCCACCTGGCACTAGCTGGGTCTTCCAAAATGTATATGGAGAGCAGAGTTGCTAACAAGCACCCAGCATTGAAGGCGATGAGGTACCAGGGTGCCCGGTGGGAGTGGGAGAGACCAAGGGGCTCTTGTGCCGAGTTGAGTGGCATGGGCCTACCTTCTTTCCCGAGGCTTTCTCCATGGCTTGGACCATCTGCAGCACTGAGTAGCCCGTACCTGTGCCTAGATTGTAGATCTGCCCAGGAAAACGGGTTGTGGAATGGGGTGCACCCTCTATCCCTCTACCCCATCTGCCGACCCTGACCTCCCCTGGGCTCCTCTTCACGCCCTACCCGGCAGCCACACTGCTCCTCCAGCTTCTTCAAGGCAGCTATGTGGCCCTTGGCCAGATCCACCACGTGGATGTAATCCCGTACACCTGCAGAGAAGGTGGGTGGGTGGGGACTCCAGACCCCTGAGATCTTCCTCTTGGTCCCCATGCCTACGTCCTCCAAGTCTCAGACTCACCTGTGCCATCCACTGTGGCATAGTCATCGCCAAAGACATTCAGGGCTTCTCGTCGTCCGATGGCCACCTAGGGCAAAGGTCAGGTCAGCTTCTTCCAGATCTCTGGCCCTAGCGGTACTGGTAGACCATCTTAGGGCTCGTCCCCCATACCTGAGAGACATAGGGCATGAGGTTGTTGGGGATACCCTGGGGATCTTCACCAATGCGGCCAGAGGCGTGGGCACCTATGGGGTTGAAGTACCGAAGCAGCACTGCGTTCCAGGCCTGTGGGGTGCGGGTTAGAGATGAGGCTGGGGCGCAGGTGGCAGGTCCAACAAGCCACAGTCCCCTACATCACGTGTGTCTGGAGGTGAGCAAGGGGTGGAGCCCTCCCCAGTCATGCTGTGACCGCGGACCAGCCACTGTCACTTCTGAGTCTCAGCTTTCTTGTGATGGGCTCGGAGGCTGGGAGGAGTCCAGGGAACATCGCCGAGGGTGGGGCAAGGGACCCTCACCGTGTCTGCCCGGCACAGGTCCCGGATCATCTCCTCAATGAAGAACTTGGACTTGCCATAGGGGTTGGTACAGCCCCCGGTTGGGTGGGCCTCATCCAGGGGTAGGTACTGGGGGTTCCCGTACACGGTGGCCGAGCTGCTGAACACCAGGTTCTTCACCCCATGGGCCCTCATGATCTGGCGTGGAGGGGAGGGTCAGTGCCTGTGCCTCATGCGTCGGTCCCCCCCCCCCGCACCCCTCGAGGGCGGGGCTAAGGCAACGGGCACCCTCATGAGAGAGGGAAGCAGGCTGGGAGGTAAAGAAGGCACGTGTCCAAGAGGTACAGCTTGGGTCCTGCGTGGCTCCCCTGCAGGAAGGCAGCGGGGGCCTCGCGCTCTTGGGGTCTGCACACTGCCTTCTTACCTCCAGAAGCTGGATGGTCCCTGTCAAGTTAACTCTGTAATAATCCAGGGGCTTCTGCACAGACTCCCCCACAGCCTTGAGTCCCGCAAAGTGGATGACAGCTTTGAAGTTGTGCTGTGGGAACAAAGCAGGGGTCAGAGAAGGCCTTGCAGCCCCAGCCCTCAACAGTGCCCCTCACCTGCCCACCAGTGCCCACCTTCTTAAACAGCTGCCGCAGGGCTGCCTGGTCCAAGATGTCCATCTCCTCAAACTCCACAGAGCGGCCTGTTAGCTCCTGGACTCGCCGCAGGCTCTCGGGCATGGAGTCCCCTCCTGGGGGGGCAGGCGGAGACAGGCTGTCATCAGAAGATGGGGTTCCGACCCATCCCCTCCTCGGACCGCGCCTCATCCCCCCTGCTCACCACGGATGGCGTTGTGGAAGTTGTCGATGACCACAGGCGAGTAGCCCGCCTCCAGCAGTTCCAGCACCGTGTGGCTGCCGATGTAGCCGGCCCCGCCCGTCACCAGCACCTTCTCTGCCATGGTACCTGGCCAGGGACACACGGCATCAGGAGTGGCTGAGGCTGCCCGCTCAGAGGGTCCCTCTGACGACATGCTGGCCCCCCGACCTCACTTCAGAGGGCCTCAGCAGCGGGTTCCAGGCTAAGAAGTAGTTTTGGAATCCACCTGGCTGAGATCTGGGTACCTGCAGGGAATCTTTCTGGCCCGACAGGCTGAGCTCTCTCTCCAGGACTGTTACCAGCTGTGTAGGGTGTGCCCAGTAAGGTGCCATCTGTAGCCAGGCACACCTGGTTTTCTAAATCTTGCTGACCCAGGGCTGGAAAGATGGGCTCTGACTCTCTTCCAATGTCTGGAGACTGGACAGTCCTGACCAGAAGGGGGCATCAAGACAGGGGCGCCCAGATTCCAGAAGGAGTCTGTCCCTTAAGACTCAAGCCTCTCCAAGCATTTGCGTTTTGAAAAAGTTAATTATTATTATTCGTGTGTGTGTGTGTGTGTGTGTGTGTGTGTGTGTGTGTGCGCACACGCACTTCAGTGTGTGTCTGTGGAGACCCAGGGGTGACATTGAGCTGAATTGCTCTTCCACCTCATTGCTTTGTTCTGGGCTTCCCCAGGCTTCCCCATCCAGGGCTGGAATTAGAGGCCGTGGTCATATCTAGTTGGCATTTTTACCTGGGATCTAGATCTGAACTCAGGTCCTTTTGCTTGTGAGGCAAAGGTTTTAACTCCTCAGCCTCCCCAGTCCCTCTCCGAGCATTTCTACCATTGCTAGGGGGCAAATGGCTCCCAGGTTCAGTGACAACTAACACCTAGTGCTGGGGGCAGTCCTCCCCTGAGAATGGGCTGAGAGGAAACAAAATACAGCAAATAGTCTCAAGGGCGGGCTCCCTTATGGAGCAGGCCGAGCCTCCCTCCGGTGGCACCATAGTACTGGAGTGGGTCAGCTCCACCCCACCCAGGGCAGCCAATAGCCCTGCATGCCAGGATGAACTGGATCACTCCAGACTTGAAGCAAAGATCCCGCCCGAAGTTGGGCGGCACCGGGTGGGTCGGTGTCGACGTGGAGTTTGCCAGTGCGTCACTGCCAGGTGTGCATCCCCGCCTTGAGCAAATTCTGCAGGGAAGGGGCAGATCCGGAGGAAATCCAGACACTGAGGTCTTTGATTCCTGAGCCTGGCTCGCTGCCGCCTTCCTCCAAGCTGCCTCAAACGGCTTCGGGGATCACCCTGCACCAACCCACTGGGAACGAGCGCCCGCTGGGCGCCAGGCTCCGTGCCAGGCACTTTTGCGTTAATTTCCCGTTCTCCCAACCTCGTGATGAGGCAGGTGTTCTTACAGGCACTTCACAAACAAAAGGTGTTGGGGTCAAAGTTAAGAAGTACCCCACTGGGCCGGATCTCCAGGCTCCCATCTGGAGTCCAAGAAAACTCCTACCTCTCCCCGCCGAGCCCTGCGCACTGTGGGGATGCGGGGAAGTGGGAGAGCGGGCGGGAGGCAGGAAGGCTGACTTGGGGGTCGGCTTCGCCTGGGACCCGGAGCAAAGGAGTGTGCGTGTGTGTTTGCGGCGGGGGTGACCTTGCTCAGCTGTGGCTTCCTCAGTTTTCCTAGTCTGTACAATGGAAGGGAGAGGGCGATGCGCCTTGTGCGCGCGATCGCGGATGAACTTAGGGCTGGGCTTCGGTCTGTGGCTCCCGGCGCGAGCTTGGAGCCCCCGAAGGGAATGAATGAACTCGGGTCACCCCTGCCATGGCAGCGGGAAGCCGGAGCAGAAAGGGCGCGTCCGGCTCTGCGGAACTGCCCAGAACGTGACCCGACCCTCCTAGAAATCCCTCGCTCCCCGTTAACCACCCGGCCCCTCCGAGCCCACCCAGCCCTTCATTCCGCCCGGCGAACCTGCTGAGAATCCCGCGCCGCGTCTAGATTCCAGCGGCGCCGCCTCCCGCGCCCGCGCGGTGGTCCCTTTAAGAACTGACAGCCCCCTCTGGCCCCGCCCCCTCCGGGAAACATGTCAATTAAATTGCGGACGCTACGGCGACTCGAGTGGGACAAAAGACTCCAGCGCAGACTTTAAGCGGCTGTGCAGTGTATTTCCAAGGAGGGCGGAAGAGGGGCGGCACCGGCACGACCGGAGATGCCTCTTGGAGTAGCGAAGAAGCTCCGTTGGCAAGTCCCCACCCGAAAGATCGAGGTCTGGGCACCCAGCAGGCCGTCGACCCTGAGTCTCAGGCTCCGTAGCTATCTGGGATCTGCCAAATCCTGTAATCAATCAGAGTCTTGCAAGAGACAGCCAACTCCGGGCATGAAGGCTGCGCTGGAGGCAGGGCACATCTAGGGCTGCCCCGGCGGTGATCTGGAAGCCTAGTTTGAGAATAAATAGTGCAGCAGGAATCACGGTGTCCACTCCTGACCCGCACCTCCTGGGCACGGTGTCTGCATCGGCCAGCTAAGTAGCAGTTTAGACTATGGTTTTGTCTTGTTTAAAATAAAGCAGCAGAGCTAGGTTCAGGGTTTGGGACTGTGCCTGGCAAGCAGAAGGTCCTGAGTTCAAACCCCAGGTGGCATATTAAAAAAAGCGCCTGGCATAAGCAAAACAAAAAGAAGGTAGAAGCAATCCAAGACAATTCTTGAAGTCACTCTTGGTCCTCCACAGGCACACAGTGCCCTTTCTCTCTCTCTCTCTCTCACACACACACACACACACAGAGCAGAAACGTGGGTTTGGTTCACACCTGTAATGCCAATACTTAGAGCTCAGGCAGAAGGCAGAAGGCTTGCCCTGGGCTCCAGGTTAGTCTGGATTTGGGCTACACGGTCTCAAAAAGCCAAAATGGGATGGGTGTGATGACTTAGCGGGTGCTTAGAGCAAGTGCTCCAAATGGAGACTCAGAGCCCATATGGTGGAAGGAGAAAACAGACTTCTGAAAGTTGTTCTCTGACTTGCACACACTTCCACACAGATTCATTAAATAAACAGCAAAAAGTCAGTTGAGGATTGAGGAGATTGTAAAAATGAGGACTGAACTGTCTGGTTACATGCAAAGATGTCAGGTAAGAAAGTATGGCTCTCACTAACCCACCTGGCCTGCTTGGATAGTTCCAGGCCAGTGAAGACGCTGTCAAAAAATAAACAACCAAAAACAAAATTAAAAATCCACCTGAGGACGACACTGGAGATTGTCCTCTGGCCTCCACAGCAGTGGACACAAAATTCCAAATTACGTGGAGAAATTTGATTAGGTGGATGAGCTGGGTGGAAAGGTGCCATGAGCGAATGGCAGGCATGAACTTGTAAGCAGTGCCCACAGAAGCATGGGGGTCCTTCCCCACCTGTGTAACTCTGACAAAGACTGAAGAGCAGGGGGCTCATCTCATGCTGCTGCCCTGGGCACGGGCCCAGCTTTGGTGGCAACCCCTCTGACCAGCCACCACTGGTGATCTCACGAGTGAGCCCAAAGCCATGCCTTCCAGCCACTAGGGGCTCAGGTACAAAGACAGAAGAAACGAGAGAGAAACCAGTTCAAAACTTGATCTTCCCCTCAGAATGACTTTACTCCTTCATTCATAAACACATGTGTCTGCACCACTGAATACTGGAAAATCGGAACTTTAATTACAGAAGCTGTTTTCATCAATCATGTTTCGAGTGGAGATTTCCCAGACGAGTTGGCAGATGCACCACAGCAGCATGCCCTCCTCCCTTCCAGCGAGTACCCTCTGCCAACTTGAGGAAGGTCCCCATGCTCTGTAGAGAGCAGGCGCGCACAGCTC
Organism: Typhlomys cinereus; assembly: GCA_023101885.1. Lineage (NCBI taxonomy): Eukaryota > Metazoa > Chordata > Mammalia > Rodentia > Platacanthomyidae > Typhlomys > Typhlomys cinereus. The sequence continues at coordinate 460,557 of JALPQD010000663.1, forward strand.
AGCTAGCTTGTAGGTTCACGCAAAGGAGCCCAAGGGCCTTCCCAAGCAGGCTCCCGGGTGTTCTCAGGCACTTCATGCTGGAAACGGATCCACGGTGAGGGAGACTTCCGGCCTTCAAGGCCCCTCATTCAGTCTCAAGTCCAGCAGGGAGGACCCGAGGCCAAGGGGCACCTCTGGCCCTGCTCCTTTCTTCCAGGAAAGAGACCTTGCTGCCCCTTTTGATTTTGTTCGCGTTCCCTTTCTCCATCCAGGAATCATCCCTGGGTGCCCTCCTCCCACAACCCCTGGGTCTTTAGGGAGCTCAAAGTTTGCAGGTAGCCTGAGCCTGCGCCACTTTGGAGCTGGTCTTCCTGTTCATGACTTGACAGATAAAGTCTCCAGCTTCCAGGAGCTTCTGGAGGTTCACCCCCTTGGAGAAACAAGTCAGAGATTGAGGTGAGTCAGGGTCCCCCCTCCACATCCAGGGGAACATCAGACAGGGTGACTGTGGACTGCAAAAGCAGAGGTGACAGCAACTGGTTCTTGTTCCTACTGTGGACACCAGTTGTCACGAGGGGGTGTCCAACGGGCACCTGCCATCATCCTTCTGACAAGCTCACGTGGTTTGTGGGGCCGCCATCAGAAGATGGACCTCATTAGTCTTCTTTGGTCTCATCTCCGGGTCTAGCACAGTGACTGGCCCGCAGCTCCCTGCTGGGAACAGCACCCGGAGCCCCACACATGCTAGACAAGGGTTCCATGGTCCAACCACATCCTCAGCCCGAGATCACGGCCACAGCAGCTCTTATCTGCTGATGTGTAGTAAGTACTACGTGTCATAAGTGCGCTCCGGTTTCTTCCCATGCTGGGAATCAAACCTGGGACCTCGCCACCTACTTTCTTGTAACTGTCTAGGAGATGGGTGACACTTCCATCACTCTGGTGAAGAGACAGAATGATGGGACCGAAGGGTCTGCGGGGAACTTTCACCAGCCTGCAAAGTGCGGCAGCTATGCAGGTTCTTGCCACACTCGGGTCCCACTGGGAAGCTAATCCTACTGTCTTTATTTCACACAGGACAAAACGGGCTGACAGGCAAGTGAGTCGCTGCAGGGCAGAAGCTGCTCCCTCAGGGCTCCTGTCCACACTTCTCGGGGCTTCCTAGAACTGACCTGTGGTCATCTTGAGTCGAGATCATGGTCACGCTCAACTGTACCCAGGCTTTTCTGCTTCCTGTGCCCCAAGATCTTCCCTCTCCCTAATGGTCACCTCACTTGCATTTCCCTCTGACACACATCTTCCTTTTTTTTTTTTTTTAATTGATTCAATTGTGCGTGTGTGTGTGTGTGTGTGTGTGTGTGTGTAGATCCATGGGCGAATTCGGGAACCACCTCCACCTCCTTCTTGTTTACTCTGCCCCGGGATTCACAGGCTCCGCCCTACCAGGACCAGAAACGCAGGCTGCCCCTGCTTCTGCTCAGCGTCTATACGTGGGTCTAGGATCCGAACTCAGGACCTTCCCCCTGCAAGCCAGAGGCTTAACCCCTGAGCCACCTTTCCAGTTAAACCCCTCCCACTGTCCAGACCCTGTTGTTTACCACTGCCTTCCCATACATGCCCCGCAAGGACGGGCTTCTTTCCCCAGGGTAGGCTTTCCGCCCCCCTGGATGACTGTTCTAGTCTCCTCTCTACCTCCCCAGAATGAAAAAGTCCATGAGCCCTGCTATCCCTCTCCTCCCAGCCCCCCACCAACCCAAATACATCCACAGTGACTTCAGGCAGGGTCCTGGTCAGTTCTCGGCGGCGGCCGCCAGGGGGCAGGCAGGCTTACCGTGTGAATCCCCAAGCCGGTCAACATGTAGACTAGGTCTTCAGTGGCCAAGTTCCCTGACGCGCCTTGTGCGTAAGGACAGCCTCCAAGTCCCGCCACCGAAGAGTCCACAACACTTACTCCCATCTGGTGAAACAAGAATGGTGAAACTTGGCACTGGGTGGAGACCAGAGCACGGAGCTGCTCCTGGTCAAACCACACTGGCAGATGCCCACTGGTAGAATCCACTTAGAATTCTACAGGTGGAAATCCACTGCGGACAGGGTCCCCCACCCCCATTCCTGCAACACAGGGTCTCTTCTGCCTGAACTGCCTTCCCTGTTGGAGCATCCTCCATCCCCTTTGTGGGGTGCCGCTTCACTCTGAGTCTTAGTCTTCAGGCTGCTCCCGTGAGAAGCCCCTCCAGGCTTACCAACCTGGCTCTCCCTCCTCCCTCTCTAGCAGACATTTCAGACCCTTGCCGTTACTGATTCTTTTACACTCTCCCCCCCCCAGGCTGCTCGCAGGGGGCGCTTCCAGCTTCTACCATGAGCGCTAGTCAACGGTCCCACTTCTCAGGTGAGTTCTCCCCATCTCCTTCCATGTCTACCAAGTGGGCAGCCTTCACCCTCACTCAGCTAATTCCTTGGCCAAAGGAGAAACTCACAATCTGCTGAGCTTCTCCATCAGCTCCCATGACCACGTCCATGTGGGTGGGCTACAAGACCCCTCTGCCACCTGAAGTCAGTGATTGCTCCAGGACAGGCCCCATCCAGTTTCCTTCAGATTCCTGAAACCTGTTTCTCCATCCTCCTGAGCAGGCTGCCCACCTTCGCATTCTCCTGAGCAGGCTGCCCACCCTGCACATCCTCCGCAGCAGGCTGCCCACCTGTCATAGTTAAGCACAGGTGTCAACTTGACTGTTGAGGGTTTGAGCTCTGGGCACAGTTGTAGAGAGTTGATGGTTGAGTTAAGCCCAGAACAAACCTGAAGGAGATTGTCTAGCTGATGGGGAAGACCCAGCCCATGGTGGGTGGGACTAGGCCCTGGATAAATCACAGAGAGCTGGTTGAGAGTTGGCATCCTTCTGTTCACTTGGCCAGACATGCTGGTCTGGCAAGTAAGGCTTGTCCGTCTCTCAGCTATTATGTGATGATGGTGGCCAGTTCCCTCGGCCCTGGTGTTGGTGCATGCTCTCCCTTCCAGCTGGACTGAGAACTGTAACCGGACTGTCGCAAGAAAGTAAACTCCTTGTTCCCTTAAGCTGTGTGATGGTCATTTATCAGCAACCATGCAGGCTGACTGCAACACCACCTTCACATCCTCCTTGCAGGCTGCCCATCCTTCACAAACTCTTTAGGGAACCTGCTGGCTTCCTAGTTCTTTTGGTCCCATTCAAAGCAAAAACACCTCTGTCTCTTCCATTCTCACTTGACCCATCCTGAGTGAGTTCCGTCCCCACAACTCCTGGACAGGGCAGCTCTGGCAAGGTCATGAATGACTCCAGGCAGCAAGTCCAAGGTCAAGTTCCGTCTGGTATCTGATCATCACCTCAAATGCTTTCTTTTTTTGCACACATCCTCTAGTTTTCCTGGCTAGCTCGCTCTATGCACCAGGCTAGAGACCTCCTCGCTCAGTCCTCACGTGACTTCGGGAGCTGAGGACTGGGGTGACCCAGTTCTCCTTGGTGGCTGGGTAGGTGCTAGTTGCTAAAACACGGTCACTATTTTTAAGACTGCCGTTATTTCAGTAAGTTCCTTGAGTCTATAATGTTCTCGGCGCTCCGATGTTCATCTTCTGACTCTGACTGGCAGCTACGGAATTCTCTCGAAGACCAGTTGCCTTGAGCAAAAGGACCATGGGTCTCCACGGCCTGCTGGACAACCTCATTCCAGATCAGCCATCCTGCATGCCACAGACACCAAGACAAGTGTGCGGACTGCAGCCTGCTTGCCCGGCCCTGTCATGCACCCGGCCAGGACCGCCTGAAGCAGTGTCCCAGCTGTTGTACAATCACAAACTTTAATGAACCATTTCTGCCTATGGCAGATGGCAAGGCTGGGGCAAAACGCAAGCCTTAATGACCGTGATTGGTCCAAAACGAGTGGCTGAGGTTGGCCTAACTGCCCCTTTCTCGTGCTCACCAAGTGACCCAGCTGGGAAACACTGGCCTTCGCCCTTCCCCTGGTATTTCGCTCTGGTTCTTCCTGGGCTACTTTCAGCAGTGCGGGTGAGCTGCAAACATGCTTAGCAGTGAGGACGGCTGCAGAGTGAAGCTGGCTTGACCCTGCAGGGGCCCATGAGCCCAACCTCACCCCTGGGCACATACACTACCCACGGGCTAAAGATCTTGCGGGTGCCATGAAGACCCGCTCACCCGGTACCGCCTGCAGGCTCGGGTCTGTTTGGAGACTGGCTGCCAGGCTACAGCCCTCCTAAGAGCACCCGGCTCCCAAAGCCTGGATTCCAGCTGCCCACTGCAAAAACCACGTGGCTGCTGGTGGGTCTCTGCCCAGGCAGCACTAGTGGCTCCCCCAGCCCCCACCTGGCATTATCTGCCATTCCACCTTGCGGTGATCCTGGTACTACTCTCAGTTCCCGAGTAGCCCGCCAGGTGCCTGGCCTGTGAGTAGCAGCGGGTGCCCCGGCTGTGCAGCTGACTCCCAAGTGCCTGACGACAGTTTAAGGGGCGGCTAGAAGGGGAGCGGAAGCAGAGCTAATGAGAGCGGAGCGCTGCTAAAAGCTGTGCGGAGCCACAGCAAAGCCTGCTGTGGTCCCCAGAGAGGTCCAGAGAACTGCCAAGTCTCCAGAACCAAGGGTCTCGGCCTCTGGGCTGAGAGCGGTTACCCCAGCCCATGCATCAGGCAGCACAGGCCTGCAACACCAGCGGGCACCACTTGCCTCTGCTTGTCTACTGCAGTAGCTGGCTGGGGTCAAACACAGGGAAACGGAAGCTGCTAGAAACCAGCATCTGGAGAGATTCTTGGCCACTTTTACACAACTGCTGTCGGGACAGCAGAGTCCCTGAAGAACAGTCTTCAGATAAGAGCTGTGCAGAGTCGGACGCCACATTCCTCACCCACCTTTGGGCTGAAGACTCCAAAATATTTACTCAGCCCAGACTCTTCTGAAAATAGGAGTGGCACAGCTAACAGCTTGCCTGGAAGGCCTGTCACTTAGAACCCCCTCCCCCTTATCCTTTACGCCTTACCCCCTACCCCCGCCTCCGGCCAGGATTCCTCCCCACTGTCTTCTACCTGGATTACAGGGGGCTCCAAACTGGTTTTTCTGCTTCTACTAACATCTGTCTACATCCTGTTCTGAAAGCCGCGGTCAGAGATCCTTCAAAAGACACAAGGAGTCTTAAGGCCATGTCTGTTAGCTTCCCAGCTCGGTCACAAAGATCTAAAATCTTACAGCTCAGTCCTCAGTGCCGGAAAGGCGGGGAGCATATGGGCGTTGTTTTAACACCTGCATAAATGACCTTCACTGTTTCCACATCTCCCATTTGTCATTTCTTCCCACTAGGCCACAGCTGCAAGGTGGCCGAAAAGGGCCCTGCCTTGTCCTCGCTGCGGCCAGCGCACACGAGTCACACGCGCCATGCTGCCGAACAGCTGATGGAGGAGGGAGGCAGAGAAAGCTACCGCGGTCCAGATGCTGGTTCTGTAGCCGAGACATCGGTGGAGAGGGGGCTGTGCAGTCAGGAGGCTTGGCCTCTGACCTGCTCCACCGGTGCCGAAGCTCCCTTCGCTGGCCTCACACGGCCGGGAGGTCTTCCACATCTGCCTGGCCAGGCCCCGCAAGCCTGGAGACCCCAGAGCTTTGTCCTCCTAACTCTGTTGGGAACAGACTCAGAAAGTAAGAAAATCAGCTGGCTTGGAGACAGGAACTAGATGGCAGGTAACTCAAGAGTAAACAACAAAATCCTGCAGTGGAGCTGGTGGGTGCATGCCTGTAACCCCAGCACGGGGGAAGCAGAGGCACAGAACACCCACAAGGCCAGCCTGGGCTCCACAGCAGGACCCTGTTTCCAAAGAACGAAATCTGAACAAACCCACACACATACCGTAAGGTAGCCAGAGATGACCTTCCCAAGCTGTCCACAGTAGGGTGACACCAAGACCCCTCAGCTAGCCCAGAAGCAAGAGCCACGAAACTCAAAGGAAACCAAACTGGGACGCGAGGTGGCTTAGCAGGCAAAGGTGTTTGACACTAAGACAAACGATGTGCGTTCAGGCCTAGAACCCAAATGATGGAAGAAGACTGACCCAGAGTGTCGTCTGACCTTGACATCCTGGGGAACCCCCCCCCACATAAATGTAGCACCCAAAAAGTAGAAACAACAAAATATGAAACTGTGGTCTGACTTTTGGGGAGCAGCACTCAAAGTTCTCCTCCTGCACAGCCCGACTCTTCTACCTGCGGTCTCCTCTCTAGTCCCACCTATCCTCCCCAATCTGAGTGTTGTCACAGGGCACAGGGGTCCTCCCTGAACACCCCTTCATCTTACAAGGCACTCGGGCCGGACACTTTTTCTCTTCCTTTTCCTGCTAACTTCCTGCCTTCGAGGCCCGCTTGGGCCTCCTGGACTGGCACAGGGGGCTCTTCTCTAGGCAATCACACCCCGAGTTTCCTCTCCTCCTGGCCACTGCGCAATGCAGTAGGATGAGCAGATGACTCCCCTAAGTGACAGACACGGGGCGTTCCAGGGCAGAGTCACCCTGTTTTTGTCTACTACTGCCAGCTCGACTTACACAATGGCCTCAGGAAATGGCTGCTAAGCCATCCAAGGGGCCCCAGGCTCCTGTGACTCCTCCAGTTGAACCGTGTGGCAAGCTGAGTCCCACTGGAAATGGAGTGTGCCGATACCCTGTGGGAAGTGAGGCAGGAGGGGTGCTACTGGCCCTTTGGGAACAGCTGGAGACACCCTACTAAGTGACAGCTGAGATCCACTGGGGTACAGGGAGGGTGGGTTGAATTCCACACAGGTGGTGGTGGAGGGAGTAAGCGGTTCCTAGAACCAGGAGTTTTGTTAATATGAGAAACCAATAGTTGTAACTAGGAGTTCAAGGCCAATAATGATCTTTTTCTTTTTGGAGACTCTGTGTATGTGGTGAGGGAAGGTGTCTGAGATGGGTGTCATGCAGCCCACACTGGCCTCCAACTTGATATGCAGCTGAAAATGATCTTGAACTTTGGATTCTCTGGACTCCACCTCCCAGGTGCTGGGATCACAGACATGCACCACGGGGCTTAACTGCACGGACGGTCTCAGAAAGAAATGAAATTAAAACAGGCTCCATTTGAGGATGGGCTAGTGTGTTCATTACCTGCAGGGCCACCAAAGTGTTGGCCAGTGCTTGACCGTAAGTATCATGGCAGTGGACAGCCAAGGCGGCCACGGGCACCTCGTGCATGACCGCGGACAGCATGTCTTTCATGAGCCCTGGGGTGCCCACGCCGATAGTGTCCCCAAGGGAGATCTCATAGCAGCCCATTGAGTACAACTTCTTGGCAACCTGAGGAGGCAAGCAGGCTCTTAGAGGACCCCAGTCTAGAAGCAGGGAATCCTTGCCAAGGCAGATCAGATCCCTGTCTGAAGCGCTACATTCCTCCTGGGTCCTAGTGGAAATGGTGAGCTGCCCATCACAGGCTGGGAGACTGGGAACAGGGGGTAGAGCTGCTTCTGCAGCAGCTGGACTCCCCCCTGCAGCCCTTCACTGCACCTCAGGGTCAGAATACACATTGGGATTGGGAGAAGTGTCTCCGTGGGAGCTGCATCCTTGGCTATCAGACCTGTGAGCGGCGGTTCTAGGGCTGGGACTGGGGCTTGGAGGCGGGACGCTTGCAGCACACAGGAGGGGCTGGGGCTTGGAGGCGGGAGGCTTGCAGCACACAGGAGGGGCTGCGTTTGAGCTCCGGAGCAGCTGTGGTTCTGAGACACTTGTTGGTACTTTAAGGAAATGCTGGGAGTGACTGAACTTTACGGAAGTTCATGTGCAAACCTGTACGTCAGTGCAAAGTGGGCAGTATGCGCCTCCCGAGGAGAGACAGCCGAGCTCTGCAGCTAGACAGGGTGAGGGAGATGTGGGGGGCCACATCTCTGCCTGAGTGCATGAGGGGAGAGATTAAGAAGTGGCAAGAGGGGGTTCAGGGACTATGTGATGCCCCATCAAACTCTACATCTTGTGCTCACCAGCTGTGACTTGGCAAAAGGTGTCACATCTCTGAGTTTTAGTTTCTTCTAGAAAGCAGCACTGTCCCTTTGCAGGGCCGCAGCCAGTCACTGACCACTGCAGCTGGTACCAGTGCTCCATCTAGATACCAATGGTGCTGGGGAGGCTTTGTGTGAAACTGTGGGTGAGATGTGGCCTCACCCTCTGCAAAGTGACAAGTCACGGCACGGCGATTCAGGACAAAATGGTGCAAGCTCCTGGGTTGCTTGAACACAATCCCCAGGCTGGCTGCTTCTCGGTGCAGACTCGGTTACTATTTAGAGGGCACATGTGGCCTCCTTGTCTATGGATGGATGGATGGATGGATGGATGGGTGGATGCGTGGATGGGTGGGTGGATGCATGGATGGGTAGGTGGATGGATAGGTGGGTGAGTGGATGAATAGGTGGGTGGGTGGGTGGGTAGGTGGATGGATGGATGGATGGATGGATGGATGGGTGGATGTGTGGATGGGTGGGTGGATGGATGAATGGATGGATGGATGGATGGATGAGTGGAAGCTCCTGAGGCCATCCTGGCAATCACCTGTGGGCTGGCTGTGCTGGAAGCTGAATCAGAGGCTCTCAGGAGGGACCGAGCCTGAGCAAGGAGGTGGATCTGCAGGTGGAGGCTGCATGTGGGGTGGTAGTGGTTGTGTGTGGTATGCTTGATACCATGATGTGTGTGTACATCCCGGGATGTGTGGTGTGTGTGCATGACGTATATGCGTATTCACGGTGGATGCATGGTGTGAGGTATGTGTGTAGTGTATGTAAGATATGGTGTGTATGCACATGGGGGATATGTGTGGTATGTGGTATATGGGTGCATGGTGTGTGTGTCTTGTGTGTTCACGGTGAGTGAGTGTGTGTGTGGTGTATTTGAGATATGGTAGGAGTGTGATGTGTGTACGTAGTGTGTTTGGTGGTGTGTGGTGTGGCATGTGAGGTAGTGTGTTCGTGGTACGTATATGATGTATGTGAAGGATGATGTGTGGGTATGGTGGAGTATACATGTGTGTACCCAATGCTCCCCTGGGAAAGGGTGGCAAGGATGCCTGTGCTCCCAGGAACGGGCAAGGAAGCCAATCTCACGAAGCCCGCCCCACAACACACACCTCAGCTACTTTAGCCGGGGAGACCTTCCCCTCATAGGGGCATCCGAGGACACAGGAGACGTACCTGTGGGAAGACAGGGAGGAATGGAGTGTGTCAGTGTCCACCGCTCATCAGTCAGAAGAACAAAGGGTGACTGTTTGACACACATCCCGTGAGCCCACAGGTAAACATGAAGCTGGGCACGAGGCCCAGCGCCTGGGCAAAGGTCAGCTGAGATGGAGTGGGAAGTTGGCAGTGTGGTCTCCCGTTAGGAGGAGGCGCCAGAGAACCGTGGCAGGGAAGGTGATGCCAAGAGGCCTGAGAAAAGTGGCCTATGGGAGTCTCTGGGGAGGCCAAGAATCCACAGTAAGAATGAAAAGCTGTGAGGGTACCTGGGCTGTCTAGAGGGGGGACCCATGAGCCAGGGAGCTGGCCAGTACACAGACACCAAGGTTGGGATAAATGCCCAGGTCAGAGCGAGAGCGGATGAGTCAGTGCCAGTCTGAAGGCCGCTGGGCTGCCAGAGGACTCTGTTCACTGTCCACCTGCGGCTTACTGAGATCCAAGTGCCAGGCACTGGGCATGAGCCGTGAGCAGGACCTGCCCGGGTCAGGGAGACAGTCGATGGAAGGAAGGGCAAGCGCAGAAGCTGAGCCGAAGGTGCAGAGTGGTGGGCAGTGAGGGGACCCGCCCCAGGAGGAAGCACAGCAGGGCACCTCCCCGGGCCATGTGCTTTCAGAGCCTGCAGGAAGAGCTCCGCGCGGAGGCTGCAGCCTGGCCTGCTCAGCTGGACAAGACAGCGCGGGCGGCTGAGGCTCGGTGAGCCAGGCTGGAGAGAATGGGTGAGAGAAAGGAAGCGCAGGCATCTAACGTCTGGGTGGGGGCTTCTTTATTGCTGCCCTCCTGTCAGCACTGGCGCACCTTTAAGACCTTTCAGTTGGCCCATGAGGCAGGGGATTGCTGTGAATTCAAGGATAGCTTGGGTCAACAGCGAGTTCTAGACACTGGACCAGGGTGAGACCCTGTCTAAAAATAAGGACGTCCAGGATAACAATATTCTCTGTAGTACGAGGCATAGTAAATATTTGCTGGATCAATGCCTTCAGATCCAAAGGTCTCAGCACTTTCCCATCTCAATTCTCCCCTTTACCCTCCAAACATTGCTGAGCGAGGAAAAGCTAAGACGATCCCTGGGCAGGCACACAGGCCTGGGAGTCAGGGGTGCGTGACTTGAGCCCCAGCTTCCCGTCTTACATCACTTAGTTACTGAGCGCCGACTGTGCCAGGCCCTGTGCGGGACAGCAATATGCCCAGAGGCTGTGGGCTTGCCTTGAGAGCAGTGGAGCGCGGTGAGGGCGGGAGAACAAGCAGCCCTGCTGTGCTTGAGACACGGGACCCAGAGGCCGGATCCCTGGGGGATGGCAACAGGAGCGGGGAGCCGAGCAGCAGGGCGTATTCTTAGTGTGGAAAGAGTCAAAGGTCTGAGGCCAGAGGCACATGGGAGACAGGCCTGAGCCGGCAGGTCGGGCTGCAGAGTGTGGAAGGACCGAAGCGTGTGCGGCCCTGCAAACCACGTTGAAAAGCCTGAACCTGGCTAGGGGTGCAGTGCCCAGCACGTGCCAGGCCCAGGGTCCCTCCCCAGCTCCAGTCGCTGGAAGGTTCCTGGGGAGGAGCAAAGTGCGCGCTTCAAAGACCGTTCCAGCTGCAACCCAGGCTGCTGGGAGTCTCTACAGGACACTCTCCCGCTTCCTGGGCCTGCTCTTGCATCTGTCAGGGGGGACAGCCCCTCCTTGCTGGCAGTGGTAAGGCCTCCATGCCCACAACACATCTACAATACGTGGCACTCCTGCCATCAGAAATGTACCCAAAGCTTCCAAACTTGGAGGACTTTGAGAGCCGTGTGAAGAGTCGCCAAATCCCGCTGAACATCTGTCCTGCCAGATCCTCATGGGAATGACCCACGCTTGGGTCTGAGAGACGTGCTAGACGCTCCTGACGTTTACGGGTGCTTGAGCTGCCTCAGCCCGGCCCCAGCCTAGACAGGAACTCACCCCCGCACAGGAATGCTGGCGGCCTGCGCAGCCTGCGTGACCACAGCGAAGCGCTGGAAGCTCTCCTCGATGGAGCAGTTGATGTTCTTCCTGGTGAAGAGCTCGGAGGCGGCGCCGAAAATGCTCACTTCCTGGGCTCCAGCAGCCACCTGCAATGTCGGGGCCACTCCTTCAGCTCCGGGCCAAGGGACACTGGCAGGCCAGCAAAACCTTGTCTCGTGGTACATCTTATGGTATGTGACTGCTGCGCTAAATCGGGTCTCTTGAAATTTACACTAAAATCCTCGTCGCTAGGATGGGGCGCTTTAGCCCTAGGAATGCTCATGTGAATTCATTATTAATTAATTAAAATGAAACAAAAACATGGCTGGGAAGCAGCTCGGTGGTGGGGCATCTACCTGGTAAGTGGGGAGCCCTAGGTTTGAGCCCCAGCACCTGGAGACGGGGAGGGGAGTGGAGGGGGGAAGAGGACATAGGACGGCACAAAAAATGCCCAACAAGTCCCTTCCCAAGGAATCACCATTGCCACTGCTGCCCGGGTGGCCGCTCATCCCTCCATGTTCAACTTTTGCTACTATTATTGTGCCATGACAAGCACGTAGCAGTCTGAGGACAACCCTGGGTTCGGTTTCCTCCTTTCACCCCCAAATGGGTTCCAGAGATGGCGCTCAGGCCACCGAGCTTGTGCTTGTGCCTTGCGGAGCCATCTCACTGACCCTCAAGAGGCCACTCCTGACATAAGATTTAGCTGAATGCCATCTGCGCTGCTGCTGTCTGGAGTCACGAGGAAGCCGCAGTGCTGCAAACACTGGGCGCTGCTCACCAAGAAGCGGAAAAATCCCAGAAGGAAGCAGTTTTCTTTTTTTCTTTTTCTTTTAAATAAAATTTACTTATTTATTGAATATGTCTGTGTGTATGAGAGGGTCTGTAGAGGCCCAAGGATGACTTTAGAAATCCCCCTGGATTGCTTCTACATCCTATTTACTTTGTTTTGGAGTTTCCCAAGTTCTGCTTTCCAGGAATGGAAGCACAGGCTGCCAACATTTCTGCCTGGCATTTGCTTTATTGATTGATTGATTGATTGACTGATGTGCATGAGTGTGTGTCAGAGGGCACTGTGTGTCCCTGTGGAGAACTGAGGGTGACTTCAGGAATCATCCTGGATTGCTTCTACCTCTTTCTTGCTTCACTCTAGGATTTCCCAGGCTCCACCCACCAGGGCCACAAGTACAGGTCCCTGTTTCCCCCTGGCATTTTTATGTGAGATCTGGGATCTGAACTCAGGACCTTCTGCTTGCAAGGCAGAGTCTTAGCCATCTCTGCAGCCCAGGAGGCACACTTATCTCACAGGGCTCTTACTGAGTCTCGAGGCCTGTGCTATCTCCTGAAGTTCTTGCAACTGCAAGTGTGGACAGAGGTAGAACTGAGGTCCGGAGAGGTTAAGTGATTTGTCAAGATCACAGCGCAGTGACTGGTGGGGTCAGGGTCTGATACTGCTCACCACCAAGACAAGGGACACCCCAGGGCAGGACCAGGGACAAGGGAAGGACGGATATCCTCAGACTTCTCCAGGAACCCCATCAAGCCATCCTCTTCTCTTACCGCTGCCTCGAAGCCCTTCACGTTGGGGACGAGGACTGGATAGTGGGTGCCAGGAAACTTGTGAATGCCCTTCAAGACTTCAGTGTGGTCCGCCATCTAGGAGCCAAAGAGGCCGAGAACTCAACGCAGGGCAAACCTAAATCTCAGTGTCTGGACCCTGTGGAGAAAGAGCCCTCTCCAGGACGCTTTCCTTGTCTGTCTGGCCACCAAGGGACAGAGGCCCTGGGCGACCCCCCACTGCTTCTCCACGTGCCCAACGCTCCTGGCTCTACAGCACCTGCTCTCATGCCAGCACAGAATTTCCTCCCCATCTGCCCGCTTTTGGGAAGCTGGAACCTGCACACACTTCTGCTACAAACACAGAGGCCATAGATAGGAATGGGGGTTCTGTACCTTTGGAGCTAAGAGAGACCTCAAAGGCCACCTTACCATAAGACGGCAAAGGTCACCAGCAAGTCAGGGTAGAGACAGAATTAAGTCAGAGCCCATGGTTCCTAGGTCGTGACCTTTGTGCTACACAGTGCTGGGAACCGCCCAAGACCCCTGAAGCCTGGGACCCCGAGACTGCTTCTGACGTCCACTGGTTTCAAGAACAAGTGGGAAACCTCCCGCTGCCCGTCCTGGAGGCTGGAGCTCACCTGGGGACCCACTTAGGAGACACAAAGCTGGTGGCTTCGATGACGGGGAGCCCTGCTTCGGAAAGCATGTTGATCAGCTTGATTTTCACTGCGGTAGGGACAATATTCTACAGTGGAAAGAAACCCAGAAGGGTGGGCGGTCAGCAACGCCGGAACTGAAACCCCGTCTCAGTGTTCCCAGCTTCGCTGTCTCCACATTCAGACTAGCTGTGAGCTCCCCTGAGGCCTGGCTTCAAGTGTGCACCTGTGCATGTGTGTGTGTGCGTGCTATGTGTGCACCTGTGCGTGCGTGTGTGCCTGTATATGTGTGCCTGTGTGTGTGCGCCTGTGCATGTGTGTGTGTGCGTGTGTGCTGTGCGTGTGCCTGTGCGTATGTGTGTGTGCTGTCCTGACATCTCCATCTTGTTGAGACAGTGTCTCTTCACACTGTGAAAGCCAGGCTGGCTGGACCACAGCTAGGTTCTGTCTGAACAGGGAACTATGATGCAGCTTGTGAGACCGAGTTTTGGGAATCTGAAGATAAGCTGTCTTCACTTGTGCCATGCTTTGCATGCTGAGCCATCTCCCCAGGCCTTGTCTGGGGTGCACACGCTGCCCACCCGAGAAGGCGGTCACATTTACAGGAATAGCACGTCCTGCCGCACGACTGTTCCCTAGCGGAGTGTCCACTCAGGACCATTACAATCAAGTGGAGCGACGTGCCCTGGCCTGAACGCTCCCTGGGCTCTCAACTCTCAGGCCCCTCCTATTCTGACTCCTCGGAAATGTTCGGCCTACAGCTTTCTCTCCCTCCCCCACATCTAGTCACCACCAGAGACCATGGATTCCTCTTTCCAGATCCACCTTCACCACCCCGGGCACAGGTCTTACTTTGCCGTGCTCTCTACCCTGGCATCCTCCTGCTTACACACCTCCACTGCAGGATTAGGTTTAAAGGCCTGACCGTCCAGGTCCCCTCCGCCTGGCTGCTCCAGCCCCCCTCGAAGATCTCCCTACTACCTTAGCCTAACCATTCTACCTCAACTTCTACAAGCTCTCCGTGTTCCAAGCATTACATTAAACCAACACAATCCCATCCTTGCAGCCCTTGTGGACCACAGTGTCCAGCAAGCACTCGCTGTCAAAGCTGCTGGAGAGGTGGCTCAGGGGTTAAGCCTCTGCCTTGCAGGCGGAAGGTCCTGAGTTCGGATCCCAGATCCCACATATAGACGCCAGGCAGAAGCGGGGGCGGCCTGCGCTTCTGGTCCTGGTAGGGCGGAGCCTGTGAATCCCGGGGCAGAAGGAGGTGGAGGCGTCCATGGTGCTTCCCGAATTCGTCCGTGGTTCTACACATACACAGACACAGGCACACACGAGAGCCCTCATACACACGCACATGCGCACAGTTGAATAAAATAATAATAATAGTAATAAAAAAAAATTTTTAAAAAAAAGCTAGGCTGGCCTGACTTAACAAAGAAGAAAAACTTAACAAAGAAGAAAAAATAGCCAAGACATGGTCACTTCACAGAAACATGGCAGAATGACAGAAAATTACCCCCCAAGCCTCCCAGAGATAGCCCCATTGCCACCCAGAAACTTTCTACAATCCTCTTTGGTAGCCACCTGCCAAGTGTGAATGTTCAGGTCAATTAAGTTGTACACAAATAAAATGAGTCTCCTTGGCAGATGCTCAAAAGCCACATGTGTTGCTATCAGTAAAGCATGTCCACTGAGCATTGAGAACAGGCATATTCTCCACTGTAAACAAGGTAGGTTATCACCTGCAAAAGGTCACGCTTCAGAAACACAAATCAAGGTCCAAAAAAAAAAAAAAAAACCCTCATGGTTTAAGTAAGTTTACGGTTTCGGGTTTGGCCACAGTTGAACACACTGGACCAAAGACTCAGGTCTAGAACACTTCCATTGTCACAAAGTTTTTCATTCTTCTCTAGGTAAAACACTTCTACATACATGTAAGACTTTTCTGTTTCTTATATACAACACTGAAAAAAAATCTATGTAGCATTTTACAGTCTTGTGCCACTTAATACACCACATTAACAGCTTCCTAATATTCCAATTTATCAAACTTTTATAACGTATCTGATCCAGTTTCCCTGGCATGCTCAAAACAGACGCTGGAATCACCTGGGGCCGGCTTCCCTCTTTACCTTTTCGTTCTGAAGGCCATCTCGGGGACCAACTTCCACGATCTTCACCCGCTTTGGGAAAGAGCCCATGGATGAGGTGCTCACCTGTGGTTTGAAAGGAGAAACACACACACACACACACACACACACACACACACACACAAAGTAAATAGATAGATCGGTACCAAAAGAAAAGAAAAGAAGAAACACAAGTGAAAGGAACCAAGTGCCACAACTTGCCTTGAAGCCCACACTGGTACCACACTTCATTAATACTGAGACGAGAGGCAGCGTTTCCCCCTGCTTAATTCACACGGGGTCTCGTTCAGAAGTAAGATCAAAAAGCAATTCGAGCTTTGGGCATTAATGGGCAGGAGATCCATGCTGGGGATGGGTCCTCCCTAGCTCGGGTCTATTTCCCGGAACCCCTGTGACAACTCTAGGTGGGCCTTTCCAGCTATCATTTCTTAAGTCCACAACTCCGTCCTTTCTTTGTTTTTAAATATTTTATTTACCTGGGGGGTGGGGGCAGAGAGGGAGAGAAAAGATGATCACATGGTATGTCATGGGCACAGGAGGAGGTCAGAGGCCATGCATCCCCTTCCACCAGGTGGGTTTCCTAGGACGGAACACAGGTCTCCAGGTCTGTGAACTTGTGCCAGGTGCCTTGTCTGCTGAGCTATCTCACCCGCCCCTTTCTATCTCTGTACAAGGCCTCATTACCCTGCCGCCCCAGCAGAACTTCACCATCCCTTCTTCTATCCACCATAGCCTAGAGATCAGCAAAGTTTGGCTCCAGCTACGCTCAGCAAACTCACCAGTCTCCCCTACTGTTCTGTTCCCTTCTGCTCCGGCCCAGCTGGCCTCCTCTCCACCAACAGGGCTGCTCTCTGCAGGGAAGACTTCTCAGATCTCACTCACTCATTGGGTCCCAGAAGTCTCCTCTGAGCAGCCTTCAAAAAGCTGCCATACCATCCTTCATCTCCGTTACTTTCTATTTCACAGCGAGCCCGATTTCCTTCAGAGTTCTGCAAATATGTGACTTGCTACTTCCTCCAGGGGAATGTAAGCTCTCTACTTACATTGGGGCCTTGTCTCTCTCTACTCCCACTGCGACTGGGGACTGACCAGTCCTAACTGGAACTGTGCCTGGTACATCTCCAGCACTGGCTAACGTGACTGGGGCAACAAATGCTGCACTAAGGGCACAGTGCTTCGGAGTCTGGGGGGCAGTGTGTACTGGACGTGGCAGTGTAGGATGTGTAGAAAGGCTTGGTTGTGTTAAGGCTTGTGGCAAGCCGAGTTCTAAGCTGACGATAACTGGACGAACGAGAGCAGAGAGCATCTGGAGAAGAAAACAGTGCAAAAGGTAAAGCCTGAAGTTTCCTCTAGCTCAAGTCTGCCACACCCCCTCCCTGCTAAGTCCAAATGGGGCTTCATTTCCTTCTCCATGTGCCTCTTTCCCCTTTTTTGTTGACAGTCCTGTGTATCCCAAGTTGGCTTGGAACCCACTACCTAGCCAAAGATGACCCTGAACCCTTAATCCTCCTGTTTCTACCTCCCAAGTGCTGAGATTAGAGGCACGTACACCATGCCAAGCCTTCCCTGCGCTTACTTGGATTTCTCTTCTTTTGAACCTCGAGCTTTAGGCATGCTACTCCCAGCCATTCCTCTTCTGGTTTTAATACTTCAAATTAGCTTCATTTTACCAAATGTAATCTACATAACCATAATGCGTGCTATAAACCAGTAGAACATTAGGGCTCCCCAGAAGTGGCCTTGGTTTTGGCCAATAAAGTTTTCCACCGCCTTAGGTAATGAGTCACTGAATTGTGTGATGTCAACAAGCTCAACTGGAAGGACCCTGCAACTTGGAACATCCCCAAACAGAGATGCTCAGCTCTGCTAGTATATTACCCTAAAATTACTTCAGGAATTTAAGTTTCATGCAACACAGACTTTGCTTTACTCACTGCTGTATTTCCAAGCCCCAGGCGCATAAGCAGCTTAATAAGTAAATGCTGAAAATAAGGCTGAGGGCTCCCTTAGCAGAGCAGGGGAAGCTGAATCACTTCCTTTCCTCTAACGACTTTTCATACAGTAACTCAGGCTGGGTATGGTGACAAACACCTGTAATCCCAGCACTTGGAAACAGAAATATGGTCATCTTCTACTTCTAATTTCAGACCAGCCTGGATTACATTTGAGGCCCCATGTTACCGACACACCAGCGGCTAAGGAGATGCACAAGCATGAGGACCTGAATTCAAATCCCCAGCAGCCACATAAAAAGTTGGGCAAGGCCAAGTGTGCCTGGACCCTCTGCTCGGTGGGGAGCAGGATTGGCTCTCACGCACCCTAGAAAGCAGGACGACAGTGAGGAGTTCAACCAACACAGGTTGACTTCGGCCTTTCCTGCGCCTACGTCTCCTGCGCCCTCCCCTGCGTGGGGGAGACACGCCAGCGGGATCGAACCGGCTCAAAGTACAGGGCCAAGGGAACCACAGCCTCCCCCCAGAGCGCGAACCCGAGGCAGAACGGGTAGCCAGCATGTTCACGCGGGCTGGAAGAGGGTTCACGTTCCACTAAAGAAGGGCTGGAGAGGTCCGAAGCTCGGTTAGTAGACTGAGTGCGGCCATCGGGCAGCGCCTTGGTCACGGAGTCAGGATGTCCGGATGGCGCCGGATGACAGCGGGTCGCTCCGCCGCTCCCAGCCTCAGTTTCCCCACCCGCTAGGCAATCAGCGTGGGACAGGCGAGGGGCAGAACTCCCAAGCCCTCCCGGTTCTGAGCGCCGGAGCTGCTCGGCTTCTCCTGCCCGAGAGCGGCGCCACGGGCCAGGCCCCGACTGCGGCCGTCACCCGGTCGGCAGGACACCACGTCGCCGCGCACTTACAGCCCGGAGCGAAGCCAAGCCCACCAGCCGCCGCGGGAGCGCCTTCCGCACGGTCGCCATCTTGGCCCAGGCTGCCCTGCGGCCGCCCAGCTGGGACCCACGTGACCGCTGCCCTCCCGGTGGGCGTGGCCCGTCCCTGGGGCGGAGCCTTTGCAGCGACGCCTCGCGTTGGCTCTGTTCCCCAGCAACTATTCTCAATGCGTTCAGGGATTAGTTTCTCTTTTTTGGTTGCTTCCGGTTATGTTTGTTTAGGTGATGCTGGGACTCAAACAACTCAAGGCATCGTGCAAGTGGTCGGTCACTGAACTACACCTGATTTCTTTTTTTTACTTTTTTTTGAGAAAAATATATAAAGAGTAACTTTTGGAAGTTAACTCTCTCCTTCCACTATGTGGGTTTCTGTGGATCAAACTCAAGACGCCAAGTCTGGCAGCAGGCATCTTACCTGCTGAGCTGTCAGCCACTAGTTTCTGGTGTTTTTGTTTTGAGACAGGATCTCACCTCCATAGCCCAGGCTGGTCTCAAACTCAAGGCAATCCTCCTGCCTCAGTCTTCCATGTGTTGACAGACAGATACAAGGTCACTATGCTGTACTCATTCAGTAGTTTTCTGAACACATGATACTTGCAAGTAAAGCAAGGAGCCTATTCATTTTCAAAGTCAAATTGAATTATGCCTACCAACATCAGTGACCCACGGTATCAAATACAATTCTGACTTATCATTAGGAATACATTTTGGAACTCCAATTTTTAAAGGAGTCGGATCTCCCTCATTGTCCTGAGGTAAGACCCAGTGGATTTCCTTTACATTATGTTCAGTACTGCAGACTAAAGAGTGAGTCTCACTTTGAGATCTGGTGTTGGAAGAGCTAGGTCCACTTTTGTGCAGGTGAATCAGGGCCCTCACAGATTCAGACATCTTGGTACCCTTTGGAAGATCCAAGAACTGAGAATACATCTCGCACTGTGATACTCTCAGGTGCTGGCTCATCCGAGGATGTGCCCAATGACCATTACTGGAGATGCCACATACCAGCGTGCATGCGTGGCTGTGATGGAAACTTCCCACAGCTCGGAGAGGGGTGGCACCATCTTTTCTTCATGGTTAGACATTGAGAGCCACTGGAGCCACATCTGTTCATTCCCCTGCAAATTCTGTCTCAAGTATCTTATATCTTCCTGTTATGGTAATTCCCTCGTATATTTCTATGTATCTTTCCTACATTTTCCTGTTTGCATGTTGGATGAGCACATGCATGCTTACATGTGTGTAGGTACACATGTGTGTACGCGGAAACCTGTGATTGATATTGGGAACCGTCCTCCATCACTCTTTTACCTTACTCATTTAAGCAGGGTTTATCAATAAAATCCAGAGCTCAGTCATTTAGTCTCCCTAGCCAGCTTGCTCTGGGATCCCATCTCTGCCTCCCCAGACTGGAATTATGGGTGGGTCACCACGCACCCATGCGGCATCTACATGGAGTCCAGCGACCTGAACACTGGCTGTCTTGTTTGCCCGGCAACTGCTTTAAACACTGAGCCATGTCCCTAGTCCTCCTTTGTGTGCATAGGTATAGATAGATCTATTTTTCTTCAGTATTTTGTATGCAAATGTTTATTTCTCAGTGAGCTTTTCCTACATTATATTCAAAGCTTCTTCCATCTCTTGGGCAGTGGAAGCTCCATTACTGCAGACTTTCCCACACTCTGTGAAGTTCACGAGTGATCTCCCATAGAAAACCTCTTACACGGCCATACTGTCTTCATGTGGAAGTTTTCATAATATCAACAATATTTTAAAAACTGTATTAGGTTGAGGAGATGGCTTAGTGTGAAAGCACTTGCTGTGCAAGCAGGACTTGTAGTTCAGATCCCCAGATTCCAGCTAAAAAAAGGCCGGGTGGGCCAGGTGAGTGTGTCGTTTCCACTACCGGGGACTCCTCTGAGCAGGCTGGCTAGGCGGACTAGCTGTTACGGCAAGTTCTGAGTTTAATTAGAGACCTGACCTCAAAACAGTAAGTGGAGTCAAGGACGATTCTCAATATAACCTCAGATCTCCACACACATATGCATTCATGTGCACATGTACCTGTGCACACACACATATACCCATATGTGCAAATAAGCATACATATACAAACACACATTATGCATGCAAACATATGTAAAGAAAAAATGCTTATGCCCATCTTCAAGCTTGTGGTAGACTAAGAAACTCAGGGTGTCTGTGGGACTTCCCAGTTACACTGAGGGATCTCTCTCTCTCTTTCTCTCTCTCTCTCTCTCTCTCACACACACACACACACACACAAAAACACTAGACTGCATAACTGGAGGCTGAGTGGTGTCAGTGCAGAAGAATAGTACTTGCCGATAAGAGCAAGAAGTCACAGAAATGCCACCTTCTATTCTGTGTCCATGAGACATGACTGACACCTTAAAACAAAAGACTGGAAATTCATCACAAAGCTCTCAGCCCACACTCACACTGGGGAAAGAAAACTACCGTGTGCTTTTGGGTTGAAGTAACTTGGAAATTTACTTGATTGTCTTCAGAAAGGCAAGGCAGAAGCAGTCTTATCGGATCACTGAAAACATCTTCAGCATTAGAACTTTTAATTTGCTCTAGAAACCCTAAACTTTTGAAGAGTTGACGGGTGGCCTCCTGGCATGCCCTTTCCTTCCATCCCGGCTCCCCTGCTCTTCGTGGCGTCAGTCTGGTGACAACTGATATGTAAGAAGGAGGACGAGGTTGAGATGCCAAATCCTCGTCTCCTCCCACAGGCTACAGGGGGACTTGGCACGTTCTTCATCTAAGTTGTTAAGCGGGTAGATAATCAGAGAATGGAGGTAAGTTTCCATTGTGTAGGAAGGGTGAGCTCTTTGGAACTGTTTAGACCCTTTGCTGGCTAGAGAGAGAGAGAGAAAGGAAGAGAGAGAGAGAAAGGAAGAGAGAGAGAGAAAGAAAGAGAGAAAGATGCTAGCAGTGGGTCCCAGAGTTTGGTCCACTAATTAGGGCAATGCACTCAGTTCCTCTGATTAACAATGGGCTGGAAAACCATCATTGGGGGAAGAGATAAGGCTTCACTGCGATGACAGTAGTGGAAGAGAATCAAGCAGCTGCACAGCCGCAGCCGCAGCCGCACGCAGTCTCCTCCAGAACTCCAGCAGCATCACTTCACGTTTGTCATTCTTACGGTCCAAGCAAACTCCACAGGAAGAGCAGCAGGCGACAGCAGGGGCAGAGAGACGAAGAGACTCTGCTGGGGATCTTGAACCCACTTCAGATCACCTTCGATTCCCAGCATCGTTATCTTCAGAAGGCAAAAGGGAACAGAAACACTCAGTAATGCAGAAAGAGTAGATTCTGCTCTAAACATGGTGGGGGGGCAACTGTACTGGGACAGTCTGCAGGGGGGCACAGATCCAGAATTACTGAGGGGAAGGGAAGAAAGAAGCACTGCATTTAAAAAAAAATTATTCGTGTGTGTGTGTGTGTGTGTGTGTGTATCAGAGAGCACTGTGTCTGTGTGTGGAGGCCCAAGGATGACCTGGGGAATCACCCTGGATTGTGATACCTCCCCTTTGGTTTGCTCTGGAGTTTCTCAGGCTTTGCCTTCCAGAGTCAGAAGTACAGGCCTCCGTCATGTCCACCTGGCCTTTTTTACATGGGATTCAGACTCAGGACCTTCTGCTTACAAGGCAGAGGCTTAACCACTGAACAATCCCTCCAATCCTTAACACTGTTTTATAACTTAGTGTGTGTGTGTGTGTGTGTGTGTGTGTGTGCGTGTGTATTAGAGGGCACTATGTGCCCCTGTGGAAGACCAAAGGTGACTTCAGAAATCATCTTGGATTGCTTCTACCTCCTTTTTGCTTCACTCTGGGATTTCCCAGGCTCTGCCCACTAGAGCTGGAAGCACATGGCTGCTGCCATTTTCACCTAGCAATTTTATGTGGGACTTGGGATCCAAATTCAGGACCTTCTGCTTGCAAGGCATAGTCTTAAACCTCTGATCCATCTTTCTCCAGTCCTCCAGAACTGTTTCCAAGTAGTTACATCTACCCAGGCAAGGTGACACAAGCTTGTAATCCCAGCACTGGGAAGGCAGAGGCAGGAGGGTCGCAAGGTTTATGCCAGCTTGAGCTACACAGAGTGACCATGTCTCAGAAAAACAAAACAACAGGGCTGGAGAGATGGCTCAGGGGTTAAGACTCTGCCTCACAAGGGAAGGACCTGAGTTCAGATGCCGGAGTACCTGTAAAAACACCAGGTGAAAACAGTTGCACCCTGTTCTTCTGCCCTGGAAATCCCAGAGTGAAGCAAAAAAGGGAGGTAGAAGCAATCCAGGTTGATTCCCAAAGACTTTTGTCCCTCCACGGGGACACATAGTGCACTCTGATACACACGCGCGCACGCGCGCGCGCACACACACACACACACACACACACACAAAACACAAGCAAGAAATGATGGCTAGGGATGTAGCTCAGTGGTAGAGTGTTTGCCTGAGCCAAGAGACCTGGGGTCATCTCCATCACAGGAGGAAAGGAGAGCAGAGGAGAAGGAAAAAGCCAGAAGAGAACGAAGGGAAGATGACATATATAAGAAGAGCTAACTGAGTGTTCTCACCTTTGTAGCTGCGGAAGTTATAGGAGAGTCAAGATTTAAGACGCCACTTTCTGGCCAGTGAAGAAAAATGGCGTAAACATATGATTCTCTAGTGGTATACCTGGGAAAGAAAAGAAATCATTGTCTAAGATACATGTCTCTTTACCTGACAGATCATCTATGTATTCCCCAAAGGAAAAGGCCTAGAGGACTCTCGGAGGTCTTCAATTAGCCTTCTTAACTGGGGTTAGGTTTTCTTTCCCCTTTGATTTTAATTTTCACATTTATTTTTTTTTTAATTATTTATTCAGTTGTGTTTGTGCGTATGTGTGTATATGTGTGTATGTGCATGTGTGTGTGTAGAACCACGGACAAATTCGGGAACCACCATGGACCACCTCCACCTCCTCCTTATTTATTCACTCTGCCCCGGGATTCACAGGCTCTGCCCTACCAGGACCAGAAACACAGGCCGCGCCCGTTTCCACCGGGCATCTATACGTGGGGTCTAGGATCCGAACTCAGGACCTTCTGCCTGCAAGGCAGAGGCTTAACCCCTGAGCCACCTCTCCAGCCCCAATTTTCACATTTATTAATTAACTTATTTAGCACACAAGCATATGCGTGCGTGTGTGCATGTGCTTGTGTGTGTCCTGCATATACCACAGTGTACATGCAACAGTGCACACGCAAGTGGAGGTCAGAGGCCAACCTAAAAGGGTCTATTCTCTTCTCGCTCTCTCCTTCCACCTCATGGGTGTGGGGATTGAACTCAGGTCATCAGGTTTGGTGATAAGCACTTTTACCTGCTGAGCATTTCACTGACCCTGTTAAGTTTTCTTTTTAAAAATTTTTTTTTTATTATTTATTCAATTGTGCGTGTGTGTGTAGAACCACGGGCGAATTCAGGAACCACCATGGACGCCTCCGCCTCCTCCTCATTTACTCTGCCCCGGGATTCACCGGCTCCGCCCTACCAGGACCAGAAACACAGGCCGCGCCCGTTTCCACCGGGCATCTATATGTGGGGTCTAGGATCCGAACTCAGGACCTTCTGCCTGCAAGGCAGAGGTTTAACCCCTGAGCCACCTCTCCAGCCCCTCTGTTAAGTTTTCTTTAAAAATTAACTCAGTGATTAAGGTGACTGCCATGCAATTAAAGGGATCAGAGTTTGGATCCCAACATCTCACATACAAATGCTGCATGGCAACCTGCCTGTGATTCCAGTCTTGGAAAGCAGAGAGTGGGAATTCGCAGAACAAGCTGGTTGGCCACATGAACCTTATCGGCAACTATCTGAGTTTCATTAGAGACACTGTCTCAAAAAAATGACGTGGGTGAATAAGATGGCTCAGTGCGCAAGGCACGTGCATGTAAACCTGGAGACCTGAGTTTGATTCCCAGAGCCCACATGGTGGAAGGAAGAGACCTGACTTCCCAAAGGTGTCCTCTGACCTCCACATACATGTCATGTATGTACACACCCTTCTTCACACACTCTCTTCCCTCTCTCTCACTCCTCATGCACATATATACCTGCATACACACATGTGAACATGCATGCACCCTACACCTACACCTACACACACACACACACACACACACACACACACACAAATATATACAATGAAAATTAACTCCTATTGGGTGTGGTGACACACATGTGTAATTCTAGCTCCTTGGGGGGCCGAGATAGAAGGATTGCTTGAGCCCAGGAGTTCAGGGCAACGTAGTGAGACCACGACTCAAACAAGAAGAGCACATTAACTAATTCGACCCCAAGTTATTACCACTGACGCCATTTACGTCACAACAAAGGGAAGACACACAGTGACGACTGAAGATGAAAACCATGATCTAGACATTCATCCAGAGGGAACGTGTCTTCCCGACCCAAAGATAAGTGCTCTGGATGACATGTGAAGTTACCCCTGACTGAACACTTATGGCCAGCACAAGCTTACACATGGCTCTCTGCTGGACTTCAACATATTATTTCATTCAGTCTTCAAAACAACTCTGTAAGTTAGGTATCGTTTCCCCACAGCTTGCAGCTAAAAAAAAAGACCCAGGACTGGCAAGACAGCCCAGTGGTTGAGGCACCTGATTCCAAACCTGCTGACCTGAGTTCAATCCCTGGAAGCCCACATGGTAGGAGAGAACCGATTTTCAAAAGTTGTCCTCTGACCTCCACCTATGCACTATGACATGTATGAGTTCTCTCTCTGTCCTCTTTCAAATAAATAAAAAATCAAATTAGATTCAGAAGTCTGGCTGGCATGAATGTAGAACAGAGAGAGGTGGCCTGAGACCTAACCCATCTGGGACACAAATTTTACAGCAAAGAACAAGACGACTTTCATTCTGGCCTCCAAGCAGGCTGAAAGGACCCAAGAGCAGGAACCTCCATCCTGTGCCGACCCCGCCAGTGGACGAGGCTCACCAAATGGACGTTGTGTTCTGTTCGACTTGCACCCGCCATGGTTTGGAGGCATAGATGGCTTCCCCGTTGACTTGCAGCCACTTGCCAATGGCAAGAAGCCTTTCTTGGAAGATGGGAACGATCAGTCCGTCTTTAGTCGGCCCGATGTTGAGGAGATAGTTGCCTCCTAGACTTACTGTGTGAACCAGTTCCTAAAGGGGCGGACACAGTGAAAGCTGAGCTGTGAACACGAAATCCGACACGATGCTTAGGACGCACTGACACAAAGAGGAAAAAGAGGGCGGCAAGATGGCTCAGCGGGTGAGGGGCCTGCATGCAAACCTGCTGACCTGAGTTTGATACAGAGCCCCTATGGTGGAAGGAAAGAACTGGCTTCTAAACATTGTCCTCTGACTTATAATACATGTGAATTTATAATACATGTTCTCTCTCTCTCTCAAAATAGTTAAAATATGAAAAAAATTAAAGCAACCTAGAGAGACCGACAGACAGACAGAGAAAAAAACCAGCATGGGATATAACTTTATGGTAGAATACTTTCCTGGCGTACATAGGGTTTTAAGTTCAATTCCCAGGACTGACCTACATGAGACCCAATCTTAACAACCAACCAACCAACCAACCAAAAACTGCTGTGAAGAGACATCTTTGTAAATCTTCCAGAGTGGGACTTGAGTTCAAATCCCAGAAACCATGTAAACAAACAACCAAACAAACAAACAAATGAAAAAGGCAGGCACAGCAGCACATGCCTAATGGGCAAGTTCTGGGCCAGAGACCCTGTCTCGAACAGTAAGATGGATGCCTCTGGAGGACTGACACCTGGGGCTGTGCTCTGCACATGTACTCATACGTACCTGCCTACATATGAACATGCACGTACATGCATGTGTACACACTACAAGATGATCACCTGGGAAGGACATCTCTGTATAGAAAACCTCTGTAATGGGGGTGATGGAGAGCGGCTCACGGCAGCCCTGGAAGCTCCAGCCACACTGGTCCAGCGCTCCTCTTGCTCTCGTTACAAGGCTGGCTTGAGGCAAGCAACTAAGCAGCCAATGCAGAGCAGTGCTTACCGCAATGATTTCAGCCTCAGTGGCGATGGTAGACATGGTCATGTCCTGCCGATAGCCCCAGGACAACTTGTCAATGCTGGTACACATCTCCCATTTGTGTTGCGGCAAGGTGTGCGGCGCATATTTATCTTGACAATTGTAGTACCCTCCGTGGTGACAGGAACAGTTCTGACCCCACCGGTCGTTCACTACCACCTTGTCCTAAAGGATGAAGAAAGTCCGGGTGAGCAGAGCAACGCCACCTAGAGGGGGCATCAGTTCCTGTCGGCCATGCACCCTGCGAATTTGAACATCAAGCTGGGTGGGGTGGAGGTGCACGCTTATAATCTCAGAACTTGGGAAGCTGAAACAGGAGGATTGCTGGGAGTTCCTCCTGTCTCAGTCTCCTGAGAGCTTATAGGCATATACCAACGTGTCCACCAGCCATGCTTTCTTTTATGCTAACAGTTATGAAAGAGGTTAGATATCCATCTACCTTGATGGGGCTGTCATTGTATAGCCATGCAAGGAAACCCGTAGAATTCCAGTATGTGTCGGGACATTCCCATTCACCGTCAGACCAGATCAAGTCAGGCTTGTACCTGCAAGACACATGTTCACCACACTTTACTACGCAAATTCTAGACATAGTTTGGTTTTAGGGTTGGAATTCTGCAACATATGTTTAAAAATTAGAGCTGGGTGTGCGGCTTCATGGTAGAGTGCCCGCCCATAACACAAAAGGCTGGGGGTGCCCTTCCTGGCATCCCACAAAGAATTTAAAAGGCCTGCTATTTTGAAAGTTCTATAAAATTACCATAATGTAGAGGATGTGGAGACTGAAGAGTAACATATCACTCCGCTGGCAACCACTGCTTGAAAGGACCAAGCTGCCCTGGTGTGTCTCCCAATCTATTTTGTTACTGTTTTAAGAAAATAAGCTGTGGGCTGGGGAGACAGCTCAGGATTAAAGCCTTTGCCTCTCAAACCAAAGGACCTGACTTAAGATCCCCGGATCCCACATAAAAACACCAGGCAGTTGTGGCGGCCTGTTGTCATTCCAATTCTGGAAGGCAGAGCCCGGGAATCCCAAAGCAAGCTAGCTAGCCAGCCTAGTTCTCATGCCTTCTCTGGGCTTAAGGAGAGACCTAGACTCACAATAGTGAGATGGAAGAGTGATCGAAAATGATTTCCGATATCACCTTTGGGGCCTCCACAGGCACACACACTCACATGAAAATAATGAGAAAAAAAAAAGGAAAAGGAGCCATAATCAGTACACACACAGTGTATTTCCCTTTGAATACTTTGATTTTGAGTAGTGTTCTTGGGATGAGGAGACAGCTCAGTGACAGAGGCGTGGTAGTTCACACCTACAATCCCAGCATCTGGGAGGCTGAGTTAGGTGGTACAGGTTGAAGGCCATCCTGGGCTATGCAGTGAGATCTTGTCCCTAAAGAATAGTGTTCTACAATAAGACTCAAGTTTCTGTTTTGAAAATGTGGTAGGAATTTGAATTATATCCATTTTTCTTGAAGACCTACCAAAGTCTCTAGTAAAAGGGAGCTACAGAAGTGCACATAGCTTGTGCTGAGTGCCAGGAAGTGCATGCCCATAAATATGAAGGTCAAGCACTGTCAATCACATTTTAGTAGTAAGAGCCTATGCAGACAGCATGAGCACCTGTGCTAGATCCTTCCCGCTCGCCAGGGAGGCCTGCAGATGCTGGGAAGAAGGCCGCCCTCTACATTCCTTCTTTCAGTGTAAACAAATGTGGTGGGCAGTTTATACCCATTACCTTATCAGTTCCCACGCCTGCGGTGGATGAACCCCACTCTTGGCGTAACGATATTTAAGACATGGAGATAATTTGTTCAGAACCGTATAGCTAGTAAGGAAAAACAGTCAGGTATGGTAGTGAAAAGTTATAATCTCACTTCTCAGGCGGCTGAGGCAGGAGGATGGCTGTGAGTAGGATGTACAGTAAAATCCTATCTCAAGAATAAAAGAGAGACAGAGAGAGAGACAGAGAGAGAGAAAGAGAGAGAGAGACAGAGAGAGAGAGAAGGGGGAGGAAGGTAGGGAAAGAACTTGGACCTTAGTTTTGTAACTGTCTGGCCCTGTCTGGTCTCTGTGAGTATCTTACAACTTGCAGTTTCCTTACAGATAGACTCGTGGTTCCAAAAGGAGGGAAAGCTGTGAATGGTGGCTCTCAATTGTAATTCTATCACTCAGGAGACTGAGGTAGAAGGATTGTGAGTTGTAAGCGCCAAGACAGCCTGGGCTTACAGAATGAGAACCTTGCATAAGTAAGTAAGTAAATAATAGAATGAGGTAGGAGACAAATACCACGCCCCCTAAGCTCTGAGGATCCTGCTGTGGCGGCCCTTAGGAGTGCAGAAAGCCAGACAGACCCAAGAGCACGGACTGGTGATAAGATACTAATCACAACACAGCCACCCTTCCTGTGTCCCCAGCACCTGATAGAGGCGCCCCACAGGCTGTTCTGAGCCTGACTACCTGACATTCCCACCCACACCAGATAAGAGTGACATCTGGAGCTCAGAGGAGATCCCGTCAAGGTCCAAGATGCTGACTGGGGCAAAGGTGAGCTACTACTGCCTGGGTCTCGAGGCTGCCTGGGTTTAGCTCCGTAATCAGGCTGCGCTCTGGAAGCTTTGCCAAGCGGGCAGGACAGACACGCTTTGCACTAGTGCAAACACCACTGGATAATTCTGACACCTTCTAGGGGCTTTTCACCCTGCCCAGCCTCTCCTCCCGAGCCCTCAAGGACCCTGCCACGGGCACTGCTGACGTCACTGAGGACACTGGCAGGGCTGAGGCTCATGGCTCCCACCTGAACACGAGATCATACAGCTCCGGCATCGCTTTTGAATTGACAAAATGCTGACTTTTGAAGTTATTTTTCTTATCGAAGAGGTAGAGGGGATGGAACCACTCAAGAAGCGAATGGTAGAGGCCATAGCGGATGTTCCTGAAAAAAAGACAGAGCAACGATCACTAAGGGAAGAAATAGTGATTTGTTGTAAGAAAATTCAGGCTTTTAAGCCTGGCAACCTACGCATATGCTTGCTCTCTCTCTCACATGCATACTCTTGTGGTCTCTCTCTCTCTCACATAAGTAAACTAAAAAAAAGAGAGAGAAATCAGGCTGAACATAGTGGTGCATGTCTGTGGTCCTGGCACTTGGAAGGTGGAGGCAGGAGCATCGAGGTCAGAGTTATCCTTGACTACACAGGTTCTTGCCTGTATGAGCCACATTGACACCATCTCGGAAAAAAAAAAAAAAAAAAAAAAAAGCAAAACAGACCCAATAAGTGTATTGTAAGTAAACTGGAAAACAAGGGAAATGTGTAAATAATAAATTCTCAAAATACCATTATTATAGGGGGCATGGGAGAAAAGCAGGAATTAGTAGTCAGTATGCTTGTAAAACTAAAATAAATAAATAAAACTATTACTATACAATAACCACTCATAACATCTTCTACATACTTGAAATGAGTGAATGTAGTTTACGTTTTGTGTCAAGATTAACTAATAGTTCTTCACCTAATCAAAATGTGGTTAATATGGCCTGTTTTCATATGCAATAGGGTGTGTTTCGGTTTAAGAATGGCATCACAGGGCTGGAGAGATGGCCTCAAAAGCAGAAAGACCTGAGTTTGGATTTCAGATCCCAGGTAAAAACCCCAGGGCCAGTCGGCACGTACTTCCATCCCTGGGAAACCCCGGAGCAAAGCCACAAGGAGAATAAGGAGTGATCTATGATGATTTCTGAAGTTACTCTTGGGCCTTCACAGGCAAACACACTTAAGTGCTTTCTGGCGCACACACACACACACACACACACACACACACACACACCCCTCCATATACGCAAAAGAATAAACAATCACCACCTAAGTCTGCTGGTTAAATATAACTTAGAAAGCAAACAAGAGGGGAGAGAGAGAGGAGAAGGCTAGATCCAAAACCACTGTGTGGACGTGCACCTTTTCTGGAGAGCTTCCCCCAATTCACCAACCAAATCCCGATGGGGTCCCAGGTCCTGAGAGTTCCAGTTCCACGACACAGGACTCGGCCAGTTTGCGAAGCCTTCGTGATGCTTTGTGGTCAGGACCACATACCTAGGAGCACAGAGCCGAGTGAGAACAAAGGACGCTGCAGCACTCACAGCTATATACTTGTCCAACTGGCCTGGGGCATTGCAAGCGGTCAGAACATGGCTACAGGAAACACTGGGGTGAGTCAGAGGCATCCTGTCGCTGCAGTGATAATGTCCTCTGGGCACTGCTCTAAGAATGGACGCCAATTCAAAATGGAAGCCAGCCAAGGGGCCTTGGAGGCCCAGAGGGAAAGAAAGGATGGAGAGGGAAAAGCCATGAGCCTTAGCTCTCAGATTCAACTTTTCTGGGTATAAATAATTGACTTTCTCGAACTCTTTGCCCTTATAGAGGAGGATCTCGATAAGCAGTAACAGATGACAGTAATAGAACACTGCTTGCTTTTTACCCACATTACAGCAGTATCTCTCACTGGGGCTGGTGAAAGAGCTCAGCAGAGATAGTTTGCACATTGGGCAACTTGAGTTTGATCCCTGGCAGCCCCCATGGTAAAAGAAGAGAACTGATTTCTGAAAAGTTGCTCTCTGACTCCACCCACACACCAGGCACTATGGGATGTATGCAGACACCTTCTCTCTGAAATAAATAAATATGTATACGTTTTAAAATTTTGTTTTCTAGTTTTACAAATATAATGAGTGGTATCCTTGCCCTCTCCTCCTTTCCCCATCTCTCCCTCCCACCTGTGTGAAAAAAAAATGTGTATATAAAAGATCTATCGCTTGCAGAGCGACTAAAGAAGAGAGGGAAAAAAAGATCCTGGAGAGAAAAGACAAGTGTTAAAATAAGGGAACTTCTCAATATGTCCTTTACTTTTATGGCAGAAAAATAGAGTACATGTGATGATTTCATCACTGGCAGATGTGGGGACTCTCAGATTTCAGGTCTAGATGGTATTTTAGATTCTCCCACTTAAAATAGCATCCATGGGCCTTTTAAAAACAGTTCCTCTGGTCATGGCTTGTGGATCCAGGGTGAAGTAGAAAGCGCCTTTACCTTTGACTTGTGGGATGTGTCCAAGACCTTAGGCCCCCAGTTTCTTTTGGTTTCTCAGTCATAAATCAGAGTATGGGGCCAGGATATGGCTCAGGGATAGAGGTTCCCTGGTAATATAAGCTCAATGCCTGGAGTCTATATGATGGAAGGAGAAAACTGACTCCTGAAAATTGTCTTTTCACCCCACTATGTGTGCTGTATTTCTCTTTCTCTCTCTCAAAATAAATGAGTCTGGAAATAGGTTGCCCGCCTTATTTTAACCGTTTTCATTTGTAAATCAGAAGATCATACTTCTTGTTTGCTTAAGGTCTCCAAGGACCCCCAAGGAGGGAAGCCGGCTCCGAGCCCGGCAGCAGGGGGCTCCCTTGCTCTTCTCCACCCCTCCTTTCACCAAACCCAATTCTTTCAGAAGTCGGGTGACAATCCCTGGCTTAGCTCTGAGTAGCTTAGGGCCCTCGGGACTCGCACCGTCTGCAGAGGTCCCTTCTGCCAGAGTTCTTTCAAGGCGCCGAGAACCCCTATGTTCGGCTGCCCAGAGGGTGAACGCTTCTTCTTTCCCTTCCACGCAGAAACCCCAGAGCGGCAAGGAATTAGGTCACTTCTTTTCTGTAACCATCCACGGCCGCCACAGGGAGCCCGAGAGCTGGTCCACAACTCTAGCGGGTCACTAAGGTGGAATCCCGGCCATCTCGCCGATTAGGAAGGGGCACTGGGTATCGCCTAGCTCGAGAGGTAAGTGTAGGGACCCAGAGCTTTCTAGCACATCGCCACCCTGAAATTTATTTAATCAAATCCCAACCGGATTCTTTTCTCTCTGGTCGGTGTGCCAGGTTCAATTCTGCAAGATCAGGGGTCCGGGGGGGCTTCGGGAGGACGGCCCGCCGCGCCTCGCGCCAGGACTCACTCACTTGGCCCCCGCGGCGTAGAAGAGGTCAGCCCACTGGTCCGGGTTGAAGAAGCGCGCGGTGAACTGCGGCCCGAAGTCGGCGTAGCTGAAGCCGGGCGGGTAGTTCTCGTTCATGTAGCGTTGGTACTGGGGCTGCCGTTCGCCCTGCCAGTGCCACCAGAACCACTCGCTGCCCCAAGCGGGCACCGAGTACACGCCCCAGTGCACGAACACCCCAAATTTGGCCTCATCGAACCAGTTGGGCAGCGGCCGCGAGTCCAGGCTCGCCCAGTCGGGGGTGTAGCGATGGGGACCCTGGGTCGGCCCTTGGGAAGCTACCAGACCCAGCAGCAGGAGCCGCAGCAACAGCAGCAGCAGCGCCCGACGCCAAGCGCCCACCGCCCGCGACCGGCTCTCCGGCTCCAGCATCCCTGCTTCCGCGCCCGCTCCGCCCCCTCTTAACGCGCAGGCGCTGGCGGGTGGCTCCGCCTCCCCCGAGTAACGATTGGCTGGGGCAGGAAAAAGGGGCGGGTCAACTCAGCCGTCCAAGCAGCTGCCTCTGGAGCGCCCTCTGTCGTTAGACGGCGCAAGGAGGCGTTGGCGATGGTTGGCTCAGCTGATGTACAAACGAAAAGTCCCACACCCCCAAAGCAGAGCTGGGAGGGCTCTGGGCGTGTGGGAAAGGGGGACTAGTCCACATTGTTGCGTCAATTCTGCTGAAATCGGATCGTTTTATTTAGCGGTTAATTGGTAGTCATGGAGGTTTTCGAGCTGTGTAGAGAGGCGGGAAGGTGGGTCTAGCTGGTTGGAGGATGTCCTAACCCATTCTTGGCAGAAATGAAGTAGAAAGATGATGAGAAGTTTTATGAGGACAGAAGAGGAGAAAAATGGCTGCTGAAGAAGGAGTAGCAAATACTTTTTAAAATCAGTTTTATCCGTTTTTTAAATCATTTTTTATCAGTTAATCGGTTGAATTTGCTTTGGGAATCCTGAAGCATTTTAAAAAACATTTTTTAAGTTGATTTTGAGACAGGATTTCATGCAGCCCAGGGCTGCCTCTAACTCCTAGCTGAGGATCACCTACTAAAGGTCAGGATTACACTCAGGCATATTACATCACCTCTCCCACACTCCTGAGGCATTATCAAAGGACTTGGCATCTAACTGAAAGAAACACAGCCCCAGGGCTGCATGTTAGAGGGCTTTGAACTCAATCATCATCACAGCTCTGCACCTGCTATCTGGAAAGAATATTTCTACAACATCAGGGCCATAAAATTGACAGCCAGAGAGTATCTGCAAACCTTGCCTGGCAGGGAGTCACCTGATTTCTCAACAATCAGTATTTGTGTTTTATTGAGAAGCCAGACCACAACTGCAGGAAGTCTGTGTCAGAAGTCATGTGGTTCCCAGAACACCACTGGTCTCCAAAGTCCAACATACTGAGGAGGAGGTGACTTTAAAAGATCCTCAGCACCCTCCTCTTCCCTACCTTCCCAGTTCAGCCAGGAGGAAACGAAGGCACAGAGGGTATCAGGGAGCTAGTTTGGATCAAAGGTAGAGCTGGAATCTAGGTTGCCACAGCTCCCTCTCTCCACTCTAATTGACTGGAGAAATCAGAGAGCATGCATGCAGGCTAACTTTGGAAAAGCTCTGTAAGTTTAGCAATGTTTTCTGTATTGCAGCCTACTTTATAGTACAACGATGGGGAGGGAGAGAGTGCAATAACAGTTCACAAGCAGGTTTACATTTCCAACTGTTTACAACCAAGGTCAGTGTGATCACCACGATTCCCAGATGTAATCGCCCTCTCTTTTATGTACACACTGTTTCTCCACCCAGGCAGACATATGTATACGCATATGCACTTCCACACACATTCACATGAAAACGGAAGAAAAAAAACCCACGAAAACAAAAAATAACAACCCATTTACATATAGTGGCCAATGTTAGCCATAGACAAGGCTATTTGTAAGACTCTTCTGCCCTGGCTAGAATGTGGTGATTCCCAGAACTGATCACACACCCTAAATCCCTGACCTCCCCACCCTAATAGCCCCTCCTGCTTGCTCTCTGCCTCTTCCTCTTCCCACCCCCTTCTGGACTTTTCAGACTTCCTTCTCTTGTGCTGCTGCCCCGGCCACTGTGGTTCCCTGTCCTCTCTGATTTTACGCCATCTCTTCTGTTCTAATGCTCTTATACCTTAAAGCTAAATTATAGTTCCCTTGGCTGCCAGGCCCCCAGTTCTAATAAAGCTTGCATTTCAAAGTCTCTCCCTTGTGTTAGCTCTCTTAATAATGGGTCTCCATATCCACCTCACCCATTGTCAAGACTCACTCAACTTCTCTAACTTACCCACCTAACAATCAGAACATGCTCGATGGCCTCTTATTATTAATGCGTGCTCATGCAATACATGTGCATATTTGCATATGGATGGGTAGACATGTGAGTGTGAGTGTGTTTATAAGAGGTTTATGAGAGAACAAGGTCACTGTAAAAAAGAAAGGGTGTTTTGGCCATGCTGCAGATAAGGAACGGAAAAGGTTTATTGATTACCTAATTACATGATGCGGCCAGATTAATTCTCTTTGGAGGGAAAAGAAACTCCGATCTAAAGGTGGAACAGAAGTTTTTTTTTTTGTTTTGTTTTTAGTTTTAGTTTTAGTCTTAGTTTTACAAGCATATTGAGTACTAATCCCCGTTTCCCTCTATCCCCTTTCCTCCCCATTCCCCTTCTTTTCCCTCATCAATCCAATCTCTCCCCATCTTAAGGTTTGAGGAACTTCACAGCAAGGGAAATAAGATGGTTAAAACCTAAAGATGGGAAGGTCCACTATCAGGCAAGACATTCCATTCAAGGCAAGGCTGCTGCATCCAGGAACTCACAGCAGTGAGACTTGTCCTTACCAGACCTGCATAGTGACTGAAATACCAACATGCCCCCATAGACTATGACGAACTGAAGAGAACAGAGTTTTTTTTAATCCCTGGGATACTGGACGGGGAGAAAGAGAGAGGGAAGTGACTTGTGTCCATGAGGTGCATCAAGTTGGAGCTTTCTAAGTGCCTGAGGCAGTGACCAGTAAGCACAAGCTCCGCCCTGAGCATGGGGTGGGGGGGAGTCCTATCAGGCCCAGAGTGTGTGAACTCAAGGAGCCCAAAGGTGACATTGGGAATCATCCTGGATTGCTTCACCTCCTTATTGCTTTGCTTTGGCGTTTCCCAGGATCCACCTTCCAGGGCCAAAACCATAGATCATCGCCATATCTGTCGGGCACTTTGTACCGTGAGGTCTGGGGATCTGACCTTGGGTTCTTTTGCTTTCGAGGCAAAGGCTTTAACCCCAGCTCTGCGATGGTCTTTCTGCACAGACCTGTGGTAGGGAAATAAGACCAGAGGCCATGACCTCCTTATGTCCTTATCCCTGGAAGCAAAAACACCGGCCTGGGAGGGCGCATGGAAGGATCTTCGGTAGAATGGACAGAACTGGGTGTTAGGGAGTCTGGGTTTCTTGCCTCATTGGTTTTTCTGGGTAAGTTTGTCCCCTGGCTGGTTCTTTTCCTCATCTAAATAATGATGAGGACATTCGTCAGTGATATGCAAGGACCTGCTTGCTCTCAATTCCATCACCTCTGCTTTTCCACTTAAAGGAGAGTAACTGAAAATTGGATCTCCATGTTGTGCCACTGAGATAGACAGGCGCCTTTAGGGACCAACATCTACGTTAATGTGAGCGATAATGGCCCTGATATTAAGACCTCTCTAGCACTGATTAACAGACTAAACTTCAAGGATTTGAAGAGGTTGGATAGAACACACAGGTCCAGAGCCTTGTTGCGATGTATCCTGAGCAATCTTTAAACTCCGTTTAAATAAGTAACTGCTTATTGCGCACCACTGCATGTGACCACACATTTTTATGACTACTAGCAAATCCTATGGAATGTACAAACACACCTAAAGGCTAAGAAGGTCACCCCGCAGCATGAGAAGCCGATAGCTTTGTTCTAAGCCTGATGCTTTTACCAACGTATTTGAAAAGTATCTTTATTTATGGCTTTTGTTGTCTTTAAGAGTTGATGGAACTGTCACCATATTGAAATTCGGGATTTTCTGTAACCGGTATCTGTGTTCCCTGGTTAAGGTCATGATTGTTTGGCTCTAGAACAAACTATCTCTTTGAGGTGAGAGTTGTGCTTTTGTGTCCATCTATTGTCTTCATCACTTTACTATATTCATTTATTTATTTATGTATGTATGTATGAATATGAGAGGGAACAGATAGACATTTGAGAAGTCAGTTCTCTCCTTCTACTCTGTGGGCTCATGGGTATTGAACTCAGGTTGCCAGTTTTACAGGCAGGCATCTTGCTCCCTGAACTAACTGACTCACCCCTTCCCTGATCTTTTAAGAGGTGCTCTATGATGCTCAGGACTATACTACTTAACTGAGCATGCCCAGTTCACATATCCACCTGTATCCGTTTATGTAGAGCTTCCCTGAATAAAATTTTCTTGCCTCCTTTTTTTGGAGGAGGGGCATCGATACAGAAATGACTCTTACTCTGTTCTGCCTACTGCTCGTAATAAATCTTGTTCCACTCCTAGTGTTGACTCTGCTTATCGTCACTTTGCAGTCGCCGAGATGCAAGGCTGATGCTTTCAGTTACAGTCCTGGCTTTGCAGGGGACTGTGGCAAGTGGGTTGCCTGAGCCCAAGAGACTGAGACGACTGGACAACATAGTAAGACCCTGTCCCACAAGGGAAGAGAGAGGAGGAGAAGGAGGCGGAAGACGAGAATGAAGAGAAGGAAGGAGTCAATTATAAACAACAGAGAGTAACTATAAAAGAAGTGAAAAGTAGAGATGCACTTAATTAAATGAGTGTGTGTATGTGAGTGTGAGTGTGTGTGTGCGCGTGCGCACAGGCTGACATCAGGTATCTTCTTCAATTGTTCACCAATTAACTTTTTTGCGACAGGGTCTCTCACTAGACTGGCACTTCTCCTATTCTGCTAGAATGGCTGTCCCGGGAATCCTTTCTCTCCCTCCCCAGCACGGGGGATGACTCATGATGTTTCTTGCCTTCCAAAAAGATAGACATGTGGGTGATGATAAAATCTGACCCTCCAAATAAATGTCAAATCTTTAAAAAGTTTGGTCCTGCTGCTGCTGTTAAGCAGGTCGCTTAAGATGCCCTCCTGTCCCCCGCCCCTCCCCAGCGCTCGGCAGGCAGAGGCAAGCGTGGATGGAGCTCATCTGAGAGAAGACAGGCTAGCGGCTGCCCTTAACGCAGCCCAGACAGAGGGTGGGCTTGGCCTTAATGGGCTGTACTGAGCTGAGTGACTAGTGTCCCCCAAAACTTCATGTCCTCCTGCAGGTGGAGCACATCACCTTATTTGGAAATCAGGGTTTCATGAGTATAATTCATTGAGATGCTGTCAGAATAGACAAGGCCTAAATCTGGTGACTGGTCCCTAGACGAAGCCGCCAAGAGACACGGGGAGAAGGCCATAAGGAGACAGAGGCCGAGATTGGAGTTAAGTAGTTGCAAGAAAAGGATGGTGCCAGCAGCTGTCACAAGTTGCGAGAGGCGGAGCTGGAGAGATGGGTTAAGCCTCTGCTTCCCAAGCAAAAGGTCCCAGCTTTGGATTCTGGATCCCACGTAAAAATGCCAAGCAGAAATGGCAGCAGCCTGCACTTCCGGCCCTGGAAGGCAGAGCCTTGGAAACGCCAGAGCAAAATAAAGGAGGAGATAGAGCAATACATGACGGTTCCCAAAGTCACTGTTGGGCCTCCACAGGCACACACAGAGCCCTCTTCTGCATACACCCCCCCCATACACACTCACACTGGCACCTATACATGCAGAAATAAAGTTAATTAATTAATTAATATAAAAAATGGCCCCACTATCATGGATCAGTTTTTTTTTTTTTTTTTTAAAGAAAATGGTGCCTTGCTGAGGAAGTACTTAAGACTTGAAGTTTGATAACCTGATCTACTTTCTCCCTCTCTCCTTCCTGACTATGCCTTGCTTCCTGCAAAGGAGCAGCCGACCTCCTGCTTCTGTCGCCTTGTCTTCTCTGACCGATCTGACCACCCTGAGGGACTCCATCCCTTCTGGAATCTTAAAGGTAAGATTTAAATCCTTTCTCCCTCAGGTTGCTTGGGTCAGAGTGTTTTCTCACAGCACAGAGTAACTGCAGACGGCACCCTTCCAAAACACAGCAACAATGGCGCCCTAGCCCCTTGTGGCACTTGTGCCATGAGTCCATTTCTAGCTCCTTGCCTGCTCCTCATGGAGTCCATGCCTAGACGCCATGAGTTCTCCAGGGCGTCCTAGCCCCTTCATGGCACTCCACGTCTGGAGACCATGAGTTCCAACCTTTCTCTTCTCTAATAAACTCTACCTTAATCCTCAAAAAAAAAAAAAAAAAAAAAGCAACAAAAGAAGTCCCGGCTCTGGAGCAGTGAGTCCCTCTACGTACTGGTTCTGCATGCATAGGTTTAACAACCACGTGGATCAAAGTTACTTTTTAATTAATAATCATACCTGTCTCATGAATTCGAGGCCTGCTTATCTGTGCCGAGAGTGCTGGCTGCAAGATATGACCCTCCTCTCCGTCTGTGATTCTAGAGTCTGTGTTTCTCAGCCTTGAAGTAAGCCCAGCTGCCTTCTATCTGTGTTGATAAGGAATCCTTGCATGCCCTTTGTATTTGATATTGCATCATCCTGTGTGTGATAATCTGGGCTTCCTAATAAAAGCAGCCGCAGAGCACTGAAATATTCTTCAAAATGGCAGCTATATGGAAAAAATTAATTGCACCTGTATTGAACATGCACAAACCTTAGCATTAGTGTCTACCCAATACAGTATAATGGGCTTTTGCTTTTCACTTTTATTACATTAGGTATTATAAGTAATCCAGATGCCTAGCATATAGTTCAGTTGATAGAGTACTTGCCTAACATACTCCTTCATATATATATATATATATATATATATATATATATATATATATATATGAGAGAGAGAGAGAAGGTCCATACATGCATTGCATGCAGAAATCAATTCTCTCCTTCCACTATGTGAGTTTCCAGGAGTTGAACTCAGTTGTCCATATTTGCAAGCAGGTATTTTATCTCCTGAGCTTTTCTTGATGACCCTTGAGTCTCCTCTTATCAGCGTGTAGACTCCAAGCCCCTAATGAATTAGATCTTTTTCATGGTTGGCTATCCAGAAATAAGCACAGAGCCTGGCATACATTTATTTATTTATTTGCTTCTTTCTTTATTTTATTTTGGAGACAGGATCTCATGTAACCCAGCCTGAGCTTGAACTTACTGTGTAGCTGAGGATGACCTTGAACTCCAGATCCTCCGGCTTCCATACTCCCCCCCCACGTATGTATTTTTGAGGTGGATGGAAGAATGAGTAGACAGTCTTGTAAGTATTAAATGGAAACAGTTTAATCGATAACTTTGCCTTAACCGTGTCTGTGGCCGTCCCATGATCGAGTTAGAATTTCTCTGCATCTGCTCTGCCACTGACCATGTCTTCTATCTCGTTTTAAATCTGTCTGTCAGGAATGCAGCTCCACTGATGGGATCCAGGGACTCTGGAATCTTCCATCGCACAGGACTGTGTTCTCTTCCTGACTTAGGAACTAGAAAATGGCAGCCGGAGCCTGGACCAGCGGCAGGAACTCTTCTTCTCTCTCTCTCTCTCTCTCTCTCTCTCTCTCTCTCTCTCTCTCTTTCTCTCTTGCTCTGCTCATCTTGCAGGTCCAGAACCCAGAGGAGGCAAAGTGGGCCGCATTGGGATTACTCTGCGACCCAAAGAATCTTTGGAAATATCTTACTTTTTCCCACAGCTAGGTTGGACTAGGACACCGCTTGCTCCTGCTGGGTCTGTATTGCCACTGAGCCCAGGGCTCTAAGAGGTCGCAGTGGCTTATCAGAGCATCAGGCGGTCCCTCGGCCTAAAGCAAGATACCCTGAGCAGATGAACACCTTGGATCCTTAGCTATGCTTGGTCCTGGGTTTCAAACAGAAACAGGAGCCGGCCAGCTATTATCACACTGCCAATCTTCAGCGGGAAGATAACCCTGGCATCTGTGGCATGGAATACATGGACAGTTACAGGCACTGACCACACGGTCAGCACACTCAGCTCTCAGAGATCAGTCCCTTCTCAGAACTCGTCTGAGTCGCTCATTGTTGTCCCTGAAGGTCTCTTTGGCTTCTTGGGTTACTTGACGAAGGCACTGAACCACTTGTCTGGAGAGTTTCCTGACTAAATGTATACCCTTCACAGACTGTGCCAGGCGGCCCGATCCGGCCCGGCCACCCTCCCGCCATGACTTCCAGCCCTCCTTCACAAAAAGGGGCCCGGGGCCAGTCCCCCGAGCTCATTCCAGAAAGATTGGTGGACTAGAGCCTCTTTCTCTTCCAGAAGCGAAGTGATTTCTGACTCAGGTTGTTTCCAGTTGGGAAAGGGGTGCCCCTCAGCACACCGAGCCGCCTGGATCTCTGGAACCCAGCCGGGGAGTGGTCCTCACATCGGCCTCGGTGTCTGTGACGGACGACCTCGGGGCATCCTCTTTCTCCTCAGAGCCGAGCCCCCAAAGGTGCTTCTTGCAGCCGGCCAGGCAGTGATGGGCAGAGGAGCGGATCTCCCCACTCCGCAGGGCGTAGATGATGGGGTTGACCATGGAGTTGACGAGGCACAGCATGGAGCAGAAGGCGAAGGCCTCCTTCAGCTGATCGCTCACCGTGGCCACCAGGCTGTAGCCCATGAGGACCAGGGCGGGAAACCAACACACGAGCAGCACAGCCAGCACCAGCCCCAGGGTCTTGGCCAGCCTCACGTCCAACCGCATCCTGACCATGCCGGGCACCTGCCTGTCCTGATGCTCGGCCAAGTTGGCGACGTGCCGGTGGGCTTTCCAGAGGACGTGGCCGTAGGTGTAGATAATGCC
The DNA here is from genome assembly GCA_023101885.1 of Typhlomys cinereus. Classification (NCBI taxonomy): domain Eukaryota; kingdom Metazoa; phylum Chordata; class Mammalia; order Rodentia; family Platacanthomyidae; genus Typhlomys; species Typhlomys cinereus. The sequence continues at coordinate 502,117 of JALPQD010000663.1, forward strand.
GAAGAAGAGGACGGTGATGAACAACAACCAGCCCAGCAGATAGTCATTCGGGATCAGGGGGAAAATCTCCGAACAGGGACGGGGACAGCAGGTCCAGCCCATCAGAGGCAAGTAGGAGACAAAGGCAGAGAGGACCCACATGACGCCCAAGGCCACCAGGGCCCGCCCACGCGTGAGTAGGGCTTTGTACATGGGTGGGTAGCACAGACAGAGGTAACGGTCACCGGCGGTCAGCAGCAGGCTGCCCACAGAGGCCGTGAAGGTCATGGTCACGCTGCCAATCTTCAGGAGGAAGATGGCCTTGGAATCCACGCCATGGAAGACGTGGAAGTTGACAAAATTGCTGGCAAAGATCACGCTGGCCAGGAAATCCGCTAGGGCCAGGCTGCCGATGAACAGGTACGAAGGCTTCCTGCGGAGCCGGTGGGAGGAGAGGATCAGATAGAGCACCGCCACGTTCTCCAAGGCGCTCAGCAGGCCCACGAGGGTGCACAGCACCGCCACGGCTATCCTCTGCGCCTCGCTCAGGACCATATAATCCTTCATGGGGTTGAAGTTCCTGCCGCCCTCCGAGCCGTTGATGGCCTCGGTCGTCCAGCATTCCTCCATGGGTCGGGCGTTCCTTTTGACCTCCACTGAGTTGGGTCAGAGGGTTTTGCTGCAGACAAGGAGACAAGAGTCAGTCGGGTGACACCCGTCACACGTTATTTTTACCGGTGTGCACAGTCAGATGCTAAAATGTCAATGTAAGGCCTGGTGGCTCAAGCCTGTGATCCCAGCACTGAAGGTCAGAAATTCAAGATCATTGTCAGGGACATAGTGAGCAAGCAAAAGGACCAGTGGACCGCGCCAGGTAGGCTTGTAGTTCCATCTTTAGAAAGAGAAATATGGAAATCCCCAAAGCAAGCTAGCCAGCTAGAGTAGCTCTATAGGCCAACGCTGAGTCTGATTGGAGATTCGGCCTCAAAAGAGTCAAGTGGAGCTGGAGAGATGGCTCAGGGATTCAGTAGAAGGACCCGAGTTTGGATCCAGGATGGATACCATGTAAAAATGCCAGTGGAAATGATGGTGGCCTACACTTCCGGCTCTGGAAAGCAGAGCCTGGGAAATCCCAGAGCAAAGCAAAAAGGAGGTGGAAGCAATCCAGGATGATTCCCCAAGTCACCCTTGGTCCTCCACAAGGACACAGGGCGCCCTCTGACACACACACACACACACACACACACACACACACACACACATTCACACACATACACACACAAACACACACAAATGGAAAAAGACAGGAAAAAAAAAAGAATAATTCTGACCGAGTGTGGGAATGTATGTCTGTAATCTCAGCACTTTTTTAAAAATTATATTTTATTTATTTATTTTATGTGTGTGTGTGTGTGTGTGAGAGAGAGAGAGAGAGAGAGAGAGAGAGAGAGAGAGAGAGGACACTGTGTGCTCCTGTGGAGGCATCCTGGATTGCTTCTACCTCCTTGCTTTTCTCTGGGGTTTCCCAAGCTCTGCCTATGGGGGAGGGGGGAGTGCAGGCTGCTGTCATTTCTGCCTGGCTTTTTTTTTTTTTTTTTAATGTGGGACCTGGGATCCAAACTCAGGACCTTCTGCTTGTGAGGCAGAGTCTTAATCCCTTTTGACAGTTAACAGCATCTCATTCACAAAACAGGAGCCTCTCTCCAGGGCAGCCCAGATGGTTTATGAACCCCGGAGGCTGTAAGTAGCAGCTGGGAAAAACCCCTCTTCTCATCCAATTCCATCTCCCTGAGCCATCTCTCCAGCCCTTCAGCACCTCTTGGGAGGTTGAGGCAGGAGAACATCTGCAAGTCTGAGGCCAGCCTGGGAGACTTAGCAAAACCTTGTCTTAGGAAAAACAGGATCCAGGGAGTTCAGTAAAACGCTCACCATTCAAGGACCCGACTAGGATCCCTAGCACCCAGGTGAAAATCTGGGGAGCATGAGAGCATGCTGGATAGGCCAGACAGAAGGATCCCTGGGGCTTTGTGGGTCAGCCATCCCAGCTGGGTCACTGAACTTTTCTCCAAAAATAAGGTGGAAGAGTGGGCAAGATATTTCAATGGGATAAGGCGTTTGCTTACATACCTGGTGACCAAAATCCCACGTGGTAGAATGAGAGAATTGACTTCCAAAAATTGTCCTTTGACTTTCACCCATGCGTCATGATATATACATTTCTTTTTCTCTCTCTCTCTTTCTCTCTCTCTCTCTGTCATAAATAAGTGGGAATACTAAAAAAATAAGATGGAATAATCTAGAAGATGCTTCAAGTCAACTGGTTGTTTTCACATACATGCACACCCACAGCTCATGCACATGCACATACAACTACACACAAACAAAACCAAACAAAAATATTGTGGTTGGGTCGAGATATCAGGGGTGCAGATCAATGGTGGAGCCCTTGGTTGATGTGCTCCGAGCCCTGGGTTCCAGTCCAGCCCAGACCCCGCTGGAAGGAGATGTTACATCAATCTCTACACTCCGGAGGTAGAAGCAGAAACATAACCACAAATCCCAGGTCAGCTAGGGCCACCTAAGGAGACCCTGTCACAAGCGAACAACTCATTATTATTCAGCAATTTTTCAGTTTTTAAGAGACAAGAGCTTTTCATAGTTGACAGCATCTCATTCACTAAACAGCAGCTTCTCTCCAGGGCAGCCCACAGGCTGTAAGGAGCAGCTGGGAAAACCCCTATACTCATCGAATTCCATTATTCTATCTTTGAACACACAGCAAGGATGGGACACTAGCTTGCCGGAAATCACCCAGCACATTAGCAGCAGAGCACGACTGAGATTCACAATTTCAAGCCCAAGACAAAACCCTCTTGAGGTACACAGAGAAGTTGGGAAGGGGCAGTGAGGCCGAGGCTGGACTTGACTGAACCCAACCAGCTAACGAGTGAGTACAGTGTGAGCCGTTCTCAGGTTCACTCACGACACCCCCTCCCCACTGCAACCTCTGGAAACTTCTACCACAGGAGACAGAAATCAGTGGTCTCTGTACCCCAACTGCCCCCAATAAGGACTCTCCAAAGGGAAAAACTGTCCCCTCCCCCAAGTCAGAGAATGGCTTACCCCCACGCAGAGTTAGCCTAGAAGAGGGGCGCTGCCGTGGCTGTGTCTGGCATGTGTGTCGCACTCCGGCGAGCTGTGGCCGCCCACACATGCTTACTGTCCAAAGCGGGTAAGGGCAGGAAACACAGACGACCCAAGAAAACAATATCCAACAACAGGAAGCTCCAAACAACAGGAAACCTGCTCCCTGTCGCTGCACAGATAAGAGGAGCAAGGACGGACCTTCTAGAAGAGACCTGCTTTGCTCCAGGGGAGGGGGAGTCCAAAGACCCGGCACAGGAGACTCGAGGCTTGTCGCTTGGGTGCTCCGTCTAGTCCCACCTGTCCCTCACTATTCATGTGACTTCGGGCAAGTCCCTTTGACTTTCTGAGTCCCTTTTCTCACCTGTGAGAAAGCCACCTCACCTGTGAGAAAGCCACATGGATTGAGGACTTCAATGTGGTTGACCCCTATACTGCAGGTTCCTTTTGATCCTTTCAAAGTACAAAAGATTTTATACCTGTCTGTGCTCCTTTTCAGGGGACAGCATTCACCGTTTTTTTTAAAAACAAATTTCTTTTTTTAAGTTAATTTATTCTCGTGTGTGTACGCACATGCACGCCCGTGAGAGTATTTTGTGTGTGTATGTATGTGCATCAGAGGGTACCTGTGGAGGTACAAGGGTAACTCCAGCACCATCCTAGATTGCTTCTACCTCCTTTTTGCTGCACTCCAGTATTTCCCAGGCTCTGCCTACCAGGGCAGGAAGTAAAGGTCGCCACCATTTCTGCCTGGCATTTTTACGTGGGATCCCGGGATCTGAATTCAAGAAAGGGTTTTAACCCTTGAGCCATCAATCCAGCCCAATCTTTTTTTATCTTTGCTTTTATTATTGTTGCTGTCCTTTGAGACAGGGTTACATGTAGCCAAAGGTAGCTTTGAATTCCTGAACCTCCTGCCAAGTGCTGGGATTCCAGGCAGCTACCACAAGCCCCCATTTTATAGTTTTTAGTGTTTTATTTAATTTTCATTAAATGTGTGTGCCTGTGGAGGATCTTTGGAAATCACCTTGGGTTACTCTACCTCCTTGTTGTTCTCTTTTGGGGGTTTCCCAGGCTTTCCAGGGTCTGGAATTACAGGTTGCTGCCATATTTGCCAGCACATTTTTACATGACAAGTGTTGGGATTATAGGTTTGTGCAACTGCCATGTTCCCAGGCGCTCATTCTTTTCTTAGAGAAATCCACACCGGAACAGCAGCTGAGGCGGAAGCGAGCTGTGTCCCGATTTTATACAAATGTTAGGCCAGCGCTGAAGCAACAGAGCGCGCTTCCCCACCTCCCGGATATGCTAAATCTGAGACTCCCTGACATCTGGCTCCCCAGAGTCAGTCCCTGAGGAGTCGGTGTCTTGGGGTTCCACCAGGGACCCTAACTCAGGTTGAGTATGTGGGAAAGGACACGGAGGCCCAGAAAATATCCAGGAAAAGGTGTGGCAGGGACTTTCTTACCCAAAGTGAAAGTGTGAAGTGAAAAAGGTTCTCAGTGGCTGGGTGGGCCAGGTGGCAGTCACCCCTATGGCTCTGTGCCAGGTGGTCCCCTGAGACCAGGGCAACAAAAAGCCGGTGGCGTGAGACTTGATTTGATGCAATGGACTTCAGGTGTTGGGATGCTGGAACCTAGGGTAGTGTCATACACTCAGTCCATCCTCTACCACAGACCCACGTGCCCACCAGCAACCTCATTACTTATAGTCTGCGATGGGAAATGGGGAGGCCTGGGTTCTAGTCTCTGTCTTTTCGCTGAGTGACTTTGGACGGATCCTATCTCCCTTCTGGGATTTGCTTTTCTCTTCTTCAAAGCAGTGAGTTGATGGGGGATGGAGGAATCTGGTAATTCCTGAGGTCTCTAGTTCCCAGTGTCCCAGACTTGCCCGGGTTCAAATCCAGATCCGCAGCTAATCAGATGGACAGTGCTGAACCTCTGCTTCTCTTATCTGCAGACTGGGAAGAAGAGCTCGGCACAGTGCAGGGGCTGAAGCTTACTAAACTAACGGGGGATAGTAGGTGCCTGGCCCAAGCCCAAAGCACTCAGCAGTTGATCTAGATTCTTACAGGATTCTGCAGATGGAGGTACAGCCTCTCCGCAGCTCTGTCACTATTCAAATACACTGTTTGACTTGCAAGACTGATCAAGCAGGATGCAGCAGCATATGTGATCACAGCACTTGGGATGTAGAAAGGGAAGGATCAGGAGTTCAAAGCCAGTCTCGGCTACCCATTGAATTTGGGCCAACCTGAATTACATTTGCCTTAATAAAGCAATAACTAGGACTGGAGAGATGGTTCAGGGGTTAAGACTCTGCCTCTCCAGCAGAAGTTCCTGAGTTCAGATCCCAGATCCCACTTAAGAATGCCAGGCAGTGGCCTGTACTTCTGGCCCTGGTGGATGGAGCCTGGGAAATCCCAGAGCAAAGCAAGGAGGAGGTAGAAGCAATCCAGGATTCTCAAACACACACACCATAAATAAAATTAAAAGAAATAAAATCATAGCTAGGTAAGATAAAACAAAATTGAAATCATCAGTAAGCTGGACTCCACAGTGGGTGGCCGTCCACTCAGCTGCATTGTGAGATCCTGTCTCCGTAAAACACCATGCCAGGCCTGGTGGCCCGGACTTCTGATCCTGCCACTCTGGAGGCTGAGGCTGGAGAACTAAGAGCCCAAGGCCTGTCTGGGCAATTTAACAAGATTACGGGTTTTTTGTTTTGTTTTGTTTTTAAGTTGCTAGGATTATAGTTCAGCAGAAAAGCACTTGGTGGGAAACCCTGGTGTCATGGTTTGAAATGTGTACCCCACAGTCTCATGTGTTTGGCAAGGTCACGGCACCTGGAGAGGTGGAGCCTTGCTGGAGGAAGGCAGTCACAAGGGGTGGGCCTTGAGGTGGATGAGTCCCACTCTACCTCCAGGAGAAGTCTGCCTTTGCAGCAAGCAGTCTGGCAGCTCTCAGCTTCCAAGATGTCTGCAGTGACGTAGCCTCCTCCAGCTTTGGCCAGCCAGCCATGGCGCCTCTGGAACCGTAAGCTGAATAAATCTCCCTTTCTCCCTTAAGTTGCTTGACTTTGGGTGCTGTCTCACAGCAATAGTTAAGAGTACACCTGGGTTCTATCCCAAAAGAGAGGAAGGAAAGAGTAAAAAAATATCCTAGTGTGACCCTCCTCCGCCTGCCGCAGGAAGGAATATTGTTCAGCCACCTGGGTCTTGGGTGCTCTGTGCAGCCCACAGCAAGAGTGTCTTAAGACCTTGTTGCAGTCAGCCTGCATGATTGCTGATAAATCACCGTCAAATGGCTTAAGGAAACAAGGGGTTTATTCTCTTACTGGCTACAATTCCTCATCCAACTTTGCAGGAGAGCTCACACCAGCACCAGGGCCGAGGGAACTGGCCACACCATCTCTACATAACAGCTGTGAGAAGGACGATCCTTACTTGCCAGACCATCATGTCTGGTCAAGTGTACACAAGGATGCCAACTCTCTCAACCAGCTCTCTATTCCAGGGCCTAATCCCATCCACCATGGGCTGGACCTTCCCCATCAGCTAGACAATTTCCTGCAGGTTCACTCAACTACTAATTCTCCACAAGTGTGCCCAGAGCTCAGACCCTCAACTATCAAGTTGATACCTGTAGCTAACTATGACAGACCTGTTCTACCTTTCTCATGTCTCTCTCCCTCTCCCTCTCTTTCTCTCATTTTTTTCCTGTCACGATGGGGAATGGTTAAAGCACTTACTAAGCAAGCAGAAGGACCTGAGTTTAGCTCCCCAGCAGCCCACACCTTTAATTCCAGTCCCGGAGACAGAAACTGGGAAGCCCCAGAGCAAACTGGCTATAGCCAGACCAGCCCTGTGCATGAACTCTGTGTTTGATGAAAGACCCTGTCTCAAAGGAATAGAATAGAAGAGCAATCAAGGATTTCTACAATCACCCTCAAACCTCCATGTACACACCCACGCATGTGTGCTGGCTACTTACACACACATTTGCACCTGCCCACACACATGTACACCATATGCACATAATATATGCAAACACATGAAAAAAAGGAAAATAGATAGATGATAGATAGACAGACAGACACAGACAGACAGACAGACAGACAGACAGATAGATAGATAGATAGATAGATAGATAGATAGATAGATAGACAAACAGATAGATAATAGAATCATCTGAGCCTTTCTGACCCAAAGCAACAATAGGTAAAAAGATAAACTCAAGGTTAAAAGAAAACCCCCTGGATCTGATTGATGTAATTCTACCAATTGGAGTTGTAGCTGCCTTCATTTTTCTGTCTTATTGGCAGCTATGCTATTGGTGGTGAGGTGAAAAGGTCTGAGTCAGCTAAAAATACAATTGCAACAGCCATAAAAACTTACACCTACAAGGACAGGTCCCTTGAGGCAGCTCAGCAGGAGGCAAGGTGCCCGCTCACAAACCTGGCAATGAGTTCAATGCCTGGAAGCCCTCCTGGTGGAAGGAGAGAATTGACTTTCAAAAGCTACCCTCCGGGGCTGAAAAGGTGGCTCAGGGGTTAAGCCCCTGCCTTGCAGGCGGAAGGTCCTGAGTTTGGATCCTAGACTCCACGTATAGACGCCAGGCAGAAGTGGGGGCAGCCTGTAGTTTCTGGTCCTGGTAGGGCAGAGCCTGTGAATCCCGGGGCAGAGTAAACGAGGAGGAGGTAGAGGCGGCCCATGGTGGTTCCCAAATTTGCCCGTGGTTCTACACACACATACACACACGCACACATGCACAATTGAATAAATAATAATAATAATAAAAAACTTAAAAGCTACCCTCCGACCTTTACCTTTGGGCCATGACACGCATATGCTCACACTCCCCACCTCAAATAAATAGATTTTAAACAAACTGTAAGGACAGAGCTTTGAAGATACCTACTTGCCCTCATCTCTTTCTGCTTCTGTGAACAGGGCTCAGCAGTTACATCTCTGCCTTGGAAGTAGAAAACCCTGAGCTTGGATCCCAGATCCCATGTTAAATGTCCAATATGGTAGCAGCCTGCACTTCTGGCCCTGGAAGGTGGAACTTGGAAAATCCCAGTGACGCGCTGAGGGAGCAGAGCAATCCATCCAGGTTTTTCTGGAACACTGTACCGACCATTTCCGCAATAACAGTAATCAATGCAGTTAGCTATCTCCTGGTTCAGACACCCATCCTGGCTTTGGGGGCGGGCGGGGGGCGCTACAGCACAGCCTTCAACTGACTGCAAGGTTGAAACCAACAGTGCTGGGCTGCAGGCAATTATTTCTCCAAGACAGAGGATCACAACATTCATGCCCAAGCTCGTGGCATCCTGGGCGGAACTAAGCTTCTATGCCCACTTCAATACAAGTATCAGAGAACAAACATTCTGCACGGCTAGATGTTGGGTTCTCTTCCTATGCAAAGTGCACTGTCCTTTCCTGCCTCTGGTCCTGAATGCTCCCTTACGCTTTCTTTGCATCCACTTGGCACTTGGGGAAGAAGCAGCATCCCTAACTGGAGGCCCTCCATCCAAAGACCTATGGGCTTCTCCATGGGCACCGCTGGGGGACTGGGGGTACCACTTGTCCATTCTCACGGCCTTGCATTCTACTTCCCGGCCACCACACCAACGCTTGGTGATTAAGTCCCTACTTTGCCATCTGCCTACGGGGCACTTGGTTGAGTCTTTTCAGACAGCTTGCTCCTTGTTCTGCGATTCATGCTCATGTGAGTCACGGAGCACTTCTGACTTGCACCGGGGGGCGGGGGAGGAGCAACATTCCCTGAGCAAAGGCTTTCAAAGAGGGAAAATTATTGGTCCCCAAATTCCAAGCGATTGGCAACCCAGCGAAGTAAAGAGTCAGGGACAGCCCTGCTGTCATTGAAGGACCCTGCCAGGGGGCACCTTCTTTGGTCTTAATGCCCCAGGGAAAACCCACATCCTTCTCTCTTCTATATGTATATTTATTTACTTATTTATTTCTGGGGATTGAATCCCAGGCCTTTTTGTGCTGAGCAAGTGCTTTACAGGTGAGCTCTATTCCAACCCTCTATTAATATTTTTAATTAACTTATTTATTTACTTACTTATTTATTTATTTTGTGTTTGTGTGTGTGTGTGTGTGTGTGTGTGTGTGTGTGTGTGTGTGTTATCAGAGGGCACCATGTGCCCCTGTGGAGGCCCAAGGGTGACTTCAGTAATCATCCTGGATTACTTCTACCTCTTTTTTGTTTTGTTAGGGGTTTTCCCAGACTCCACCTTCCAGAGCAGGAAGTACAAGGCAGCCCCCATTTCTGCCTGGTGTTTTTTGAAATTCAAACTCAGATGCTTCTGCTTTCAAGATAGAGTCTTAACCCCTGAGCCATCTCTTCAAACCCTTAGCCCTCTATTAAGAAATGTTTTGTTGTTGTTGTTGTTGTTTTCCGGGCTGAAGAGATGGCTCAGTGCTTAAAAGCTCTTGCCTCACAAATGAAAGGACCTAAGTTCGGATCCCCAGATCCCACATAAAAATACCAGGTGGATATGACAGTGGTCCATAACTTCAGCCCTAAAAAAAAGCCTGAAAACCCCGAGCAAACAATAAGATAGAAGAGCATAGATGACGATACCTGATATCACCCTCCATGGCTCAAATGCACTCTTGTATACATATCTGTACATACACATGTACACATGTGGTTCCCCCCCCCAAGCTCACTGATTTGCTCACTTGAATATCCACTGCTATTTTCTGCCCCTAGATTTTGGCCCTGTGATCAGGTTCTGAGCTTCTCAACTCTGAGGACCTGCGGAGTCAGAGCCATGGGGCTGCGGGAAACTCTTTGAATTCCTGTTCAAGACTAGCCTCGGTTACAATGTCAAATTGGGGGGCTAGCCTGGGCTACATGAGACTGACTCAAATCAACAAGAAAGAGAAGGAAGGAAGGAAGGAAGGAAGGAAGGAAGGAAGGAAGGAAGGAAGGAAGGAAAGAAGGAAGGAAGGAAGGAAGGAAGGAAGGAAGGAAGGAAGGAAGGAAGGAAGGAAGAGAGAAAAGACAGATGCTTGTGGTCCCAGTGGCGACTCAAGGACTTGCTAAAATCCCACCTTGCCTACCGCCGTGGCCCGGTAGCAGGCCCAACTCTTGTGTCGTACATTCTCTGAAACATCTTTACGTCATTCATAACTGATAAGTGGTCCTTGTCTCTATTGATGGAGTATATAGTACGTTGCCATGATCCACGTGACAGGCGTGGTGTCTCACATCAGCCTTTGGTAAGCTGAGGCAGGAGAATTGCTGTGAGTGAGAGGACAGCCTGGGATACAGTGAGAAAACACACCCAGGCCAACAACAACAAAACAAAACTGCTCCGAGAGGTGGGGGAAGCAGCTTTGTGGTCGTTACTTCCATCTTCCCAATGCTGAGCAAATACCCTAAGCAAATTCTTGCTTACAGTTCTCAATTACACTTCCAAGTTCAGCTGGGCAGGAGAGTTCATATCAACTTCAGGAGCCGAGGGCACCGGCCACAATATAGCCACAGGAACTGTTGAGAAAGGAATGCATGCTTTCTCACTTGCCAGAACGCCTGCATGCCAAAGTATGCTGAAATACACGGAACCCGCTCTCTCCATCCTACCCACCTGCCCAGAGCATGGCCAGACCCACTGTGGGCCGAGTCTTCTATCAATTAGATAACCGCCCACAGACTTGCTCTGGGTTTCCCTTAACTACCAACTCATTCTGCACAATTGTGGCTCAGTTGTCAAGTTGACTCCTGTATCTAACCAGCACACTCAGAGCTCTGGTCTTGACCCTAGCACAGAAAGGCAAAAAATTATTTGGACAGAGAGAAAGAATGGAGGGGAGAGAACGCATGCATGCCAACGCACACGAGCAGAGGTCAGAAGACAACTTTCAGAAGTCAGTTCTCTCCTTCCATCCATGGGGGCTTCCAGGGATCCAACTCAGGTCGCCAGGTGTATGAGCAGGGGCCTCACCCACAGAGTCATCTCCCTGGCCCCAAATTCTTCAAGGAGCAGATTTTGGTTTCTGAGGTGCTGAGGATCGAACCCAGAGTCTTATGCACGTCAGGCAAGTGCTCTGTAGTGAGGGACATTCCCAGCCCTCCAAGAAGCAGATTTTAAATACTTTCACCAGCAAGAGGTGGACTCATTGTCACTGTCTTGCAAGTGAGGACCCTGGGGATGGGCCAGAATGGATTTATCCAGGGTCACATACCTTGTAAGAGGCAGACCTAGAATTCAAAGTCAAGCCGCTCTGGTGTTCTTGGCACATTCCCTATTTGTGAAGGCGGGAGACTCAAGTTGGGGGGGCTGCGGTGGTGGGGATCTCTTGTGCCAACCTCAGTTTCCTCATTTTTTCCGCCTTGTAAAGACTGATTTCTGAACAATGCTCCCAGGGGCACCAACAGCCACTCGGGCATTAGTGTTCATGCCAAGAGAGCTGGGTCGCTCTGTTCTCCCACAAAACACTAAGGGCAGCTGCTTGGTCCTGGGGGGCTGCTCACTGGGTGCTGGGTGGGTGAGTTGGTTCTCTGAGGCATGTGTGAAGCTCCTCAGGAGTAGGCTACCTTGAAGAAGTTTGTTTGTGTGTGTATGTGTGTGGGCCCATGTGCCAGGGCGTGCATGTTGGAGATCAGAGGACAACTTATTGAAGACCTGTCTCTCTTCCCGCTATATAGGATCTGGGATCGAATCAGCTTGTCTGGCATGGATCGTTAGGTCCGAAAGCCACTGGTGCCAAGGAAGATGTGAGCTGGCTTGTCAGTCTTCATCGAATGAGCAATCGTGGGCCTCAGCAGCAGAGGAACAAAGAGGAGAAACTCTCTGAGAGGACCAACTTCAGAAGAACCAAGAGAAGGTTCGATTGGGAAGTAGCACAGTCCTCAAAACAGGAAGAAAGACGAAAGAGGAAAGAGGTGCGGCTGGGTTCCAGCATCGTTTTGTCCATGGCATTCTCTGTAGAAAAGAAAACTTAATTTTTTGTACCTATTTGTGTGTGTGTGAAAGAGAGAGAGAGAGAGAATGGGCATGAACTGGTCACTGTGCGCAGGCATCAGAGGACAACTTTCAGAAGTCAGTACTTTCCTCCCACCGTGTGTACTCCAGTGATCAAACCTGAGTCTCCAGGGGCTGGAGAGATGACTCAGGGGTTAAGCCTCTGCCTCACGAGCAGGAGGCCCTGAGTTCAGACCCAGGATCCCACAAAACAATGCCAGGCAGGAAAATGGCAATGGCCTGTACTTCTGGTGGAAGGTGGAGCCTGGGATATCCCAAAGCAAAGCAAAAAGGAGGCAGAAGCAATGCAGAATGATTCCGATGTCACCCTTGGTCCTCCACAGGGATACATAGTGCCCTCTTAGACACACACACACACACACACACACACACACACACACACACACACAGAGGAAAAAAAAAATTGTTTTTGAGTTTCCAGGTTTGCATACGGCACTTTTACCCACTAGCCATCTTTCTAAGAAATGTTTTGTGCCCAGCAAGTCATTCCAGGCAGGGGACAGAGAATCGGGAAAGATGAGGTGCTTTTGTTTGACGGCTCTCTGCACAGCCATCTGGGGACAGGACAGATAGGGCAGGCTAACCTCCTGGTGGGCTTTCTTCATCCCCTGTGGTTCCCCCACTGTCTAACCTCTTCCTGGCTTGGTCAGACCCCACAGGATGGGGTTGCTGCACAGCTGCTCAGCCTGGTTTCTGATTTGTTTATAGACTCCCAGCCTTGGGGTGGGTGGGAGCTGTAATTCAGGCAGGTTCCCCCAGCAGAAGGGGGTTGCGGGACAGGGATGCACAGAGTCTTGGAGGCTCAGCCTTGACCCCCTGGTAGTTACAATAATAGTAACTAACACTGAATGAACAGCTGCTGGGAGCCACATCCCAGACCAGCTCACATTTGACGACACAAGCCGATGGGGGAGGGGGGGAGACAGCTGCCATTCCACCCCACACCTAGCCTAGGAAAGAGAGAGCTGGCTTGGGCTCTGGGTTGCTGGGATCTGGGAATGGTGACAAAGTGGCTGGTGGAGACCCTAGGGACGGCCAGGCAGAGATTCATGGGTGGATTAAACACAGTGGGGGATGCACACATTAAGGCCAGACATCGGGACAGCTGATCTTCCTGCCAATGACCTTGAAGTCTGAAAGAGAAGGACCACCATGACTTTGAGGCCAGCCTGGGCTACAAAGTGAGACGCTGCCTCTAAAAGAAAAAAAAGAAAGAAATCTAAATAAATCAGTCTCTGGGAAGCAGAGTCCATTTTTATACAGTTCTGGATCCCCTGCCTAGGAAGTGGTCCTGCCCAATTAAGACGGGTCTTCCAGTAATTCCCACAGGGATGCTCAGGCTCCTCTCGCAGGAAGTGACTCAAGTGACAACTGAGGTTAACCAGGCGCATGTCATTCAAGGCTTAATCACTTCTGCCCTCTCTTCTCACGTCATTTTTGCTTCTTTGTTTGGCTTGGTTCCTTCTTTCTTTCTTTCTTTCTTTCTTTCTTTCTTTCTTTCTTTCTTTCTTTCTTTCTTTCTTTCTTTCTTTCTATTTTCTTTCTTTCTTTCTCTCTTTCTTCTTCTTTCTCTTTTTTCTCTTTCCTCTCGCCTCCCTCCCTCTTCTTTCTTCTTTCTCTCTTTTTCTTCTTTCTATTTTCTTTCCTTCTTTCTTTCTCTTTTTCTCTTTCTCTCTCCCTCCCTCCCTCTCTTCCTCCTTCTTTCTTTCTTCTCTCTCTTTCTTTCTTTCTTTCTTTCTTTCTTTCTTTCTTTCTTTCTTTCTTTCTTTCTTTCTTTCTTTCTTTCTCTGTGTCTCTCTCTCTCTCTCTCTCTTCTTTCTTGGCAGTGCTGGGGCTCAAACCCGGGGCCTCATCAAGCTAGCCGAGCAGTCTACCACTGAGCTCCACCCCCAACCATGAACACAATTTAAGCCAACTATTAAGAAAAATATAAACAGTAGTATTATTAAAAATAGTATATTTGGATCTGGAGAGATGGCTCAGGAATTAAAGCCTTTGCCTTGTAAGCAAAAGGACCTGAGTTCAGATCCCAGATCCCCTGTAAAATGACCAGATGGAAATGGTGGCAGCCTGCAATTCTGGCTCTGGAAGACGGAGCCTAGGACACTCCAGAGCAAAGTAGTGAGGAAGTAGAACAATCTGAGATGATTCCCGATGTCAATCTTGGGCCTTTATAGACATGCACACTCAAGTGCACTCTGGTACACACACACACACACACACACACACACACACACCACACCAGTGCTCACAGCTGCAAAAAAAAAAAAAAGTACGTTTGACTTAAAATCACTTCCGTTTTCATGGCCCAAAGGAAATGATGAAATGGTTTGGCTAACTCCCACTGGGGTTTGTGAAATTTAATCTTACTGTGAAATAAGTTTGACTGCAGCTAGGATTGTGAGTTTTGATGCCATCATCAGTAGGCAGCACGGCACGGGCAGCTATTGTACAGTGTCTTCTCAAAGGCACAGTTTTCCTACCTCCATCCCCCTCGTGCTAAGATTACAATCACGAGACCCAGCCCAGCATAAATTCTCGAAAGAAGAAAATATCATACATGGTTGCTCACAAATTTCCTTTCTTTTTCCTTTTCCTGTGAACATGTGGATGGGGTGTGTGTGCGCGCGCATGTATTCACACGCATGTGGGTGCAGATGTGTGTGCAAGAGCGTCTACACCTACATGGAGAAGCCTGTTACTCTACCACCTATTCGTCTGAGACTGAGTTTAACGGAATGGGAAGTTCACAAGCAGAGCCGGTCTAGTTAGCTGATTAGCCAGTGTCTCCTAACTAACCTTTGACATGTCCTTGGTTTTTGAGAATGACCAAGCACAGCCTGGGTTGTCACTGCTCGCCTTTGTCTAGCGTAGTGCCTGGGGGGGGTGTGGGGATCCCCTGACCTGTTTCTGTCTACACAGGCTTCTGCTGCAAGTCCCTAGTGAACTGGAGCCCTGCATGTTTTTGGATTCCGGGTCTCATCTTGATCACTGCTTCTCTGATGGTCTCCTCTCCCTGCCCGAAGCGCCATCAGATACCCAGGGCCCGAGCAGACTGAAGACAGAAGACGCACGGCACAGAGGCACCGCTGTGAATTCAGCCCTGGTTATCAGAGAGGCGCCCAGGGAGGACCCCAACTCCTGTGGAGACGGGAGCTGCGAGAGACGGCAGCGGTTCTGGTGGAGGCCCGGGGTGTGGCAGAAGATCCGAGGCCTTCCGCCGGACAGTGAGAGCAAGTTGCGGGAGAAAAGAAGCCACAAAACTCAGAGGACACCCAACCTATAAAGTCACCTCGGTAAAAGGGGTCCCCAGCATCCTCTCTACCATGGGATCCCAAGAGGCTTCTCTTCCCACTGGCATGAACCCCGTTGTGGGATCCTCCTCTCCTGCCCTGTCCACCTGGCTTGCCTTCCCTTCCTCTGTTTTATAACTTTATTTATTTATGCATGTGTCCATGCTTGTGTGCACATGCATTTGTGTACATGTGTGTGCTTGTTTGTGTGCTTGTTTTATATGTGGGCGTGTGTGTGTGTGTGTGTGTGTGTGTGTGTGTGTACTTATAGGAACTAACTACCACATGGGTTCTGGGGATTGAACTCAGGTTGCCACATTTGTGCAGAAAGTGACTTTACCCTCTGCACCCTCTCCAACTCTCTCTGTTCTTTCTCTTTTGCATTTGAGGGTCTTTACCACATGCAGAGACATGCTTTATGGACCCTTTCTTCCTCCTAGGAGATGGCAGCAAGAGGAATCTGTTTTCCCCAATTCTGGGCTCTGCAGGAACAGGACAGAGAGTCCCCCATCTTGGCGTGGGTACTCTCGGGGCTCCCTAGGAGCAGAAGTGAGGACCCCGTGCCTTGCTCTTCAGCCCAGGCGAGGTGGTGACTCCCTAGACCTCAGCTTCCTCATTTCTGTCTTGGGACAGAAAAAACATCTTTAAAGAATCAAGGTGGCGATGCTGTAAGGTAATGCCAGCAACAGCCACAGCCCGCAAAGGAAGTCCTGTCAGAGACCACCATGGAAAAGAGGGGTTCCCTGGGGCCAGCAACAGAATTTTAGAGCCTGGTGAGCAGAGGTCTCCTCTGTCTCCCCCAGCGAAGACTCTCGGGCGACCTGTAGCATTTGAAATGTACTCCAGAAGTCTAATGAAAACTGTGGTGGCTCTTGCAGCTGAATTACACATTCGCCTTCTCCACCCACCTGTTCATATCCTCGGCACAGTAGGGCTGGATAAAAACCGGGCTGATGGGCTTTTATTCTATTTTGCTTTTTTTTTTTTTTTCTTTTTACAGAGAGAGGAGGAAAGGAAAGGAAATCTTATTTTGCTTTTTAATTTATTGAGACAGAGTCTCATTCAGCCTTGGCAGGCCTTGAAGGCTCTGTGTAGTCAAGGGTGACCTCTGAACTTCTGGTTCTCCTGCCTCCACCTCCCGAGTGTTGGCATCACAGGTGCCGCCAGGCCCAGTTGCTATGGTGCTGAAGAGGGAACCCAAGCTGCCTGGGTTTGACCAGTGGCATAGCCTTGTGCCACCAGCCACCTGCCCTTGGGTGGGTTTTTAAGCCTGTTCTAGCTTCAGGGTTTTTTTTTTTAATGTGTGTGTGTGTGTGTGTGTGTGTGTGTGTGTGTGTGTGTGTGTGTGTGTGTCAGAGGGCACTATGTGTCCCTGTGGAGGACCAAAGATGACTCTGGGAATCATCCTGTTTGCTTTGGGATTTCCCAGGCTCCACCCATCACAGCCAGAAACGCAGGCCACCACCATTTCTTTCTGTCTTTTTTTTTTTTAAGTGGGACTTGGGATCCAAACTCAGGACCTTCTGTGTGCGAGGCAGAGTCTTAACCCCTGGGCCATCTCTCCAGCCCCTAGCTTCAGTTTTCTACCTTCTAATTTCCATAGACTTATGATGAAGACAGACATTTGTCCGAGGCAGGCTGGGAAGCCAGTGCAGCTTCATCTTATGGTGGAGCTGAAGACAGTGGGATAGGGAGGTGGGCGCAGAATGTGATGTGATGGATGGAGGTCACATGTCTAGTCAGGGAAGGTGACCTATGTCTTCCACGTGATTCCCTGGGATGGCACCAGTTCTGGATCCCAAGGACTGGCTCTTGGCTTCCCATCTCCTAGCTTCCCTCTACTCCCCCTGCTCCCATTTGATCCATGGTGCAGTCAGCCTGCATGGTTGCTAATCAATCACCATCAAATGGCTTAAGGGAACAAGAGGTTTATTTTCTCTTAGGATTTTCTGGTTACAATTCTCAATCCAGCTTGACAGGAGAGCTCGCACTAACACCATTTCTCCAACAAAAACATTCAACATCCACGAAAGCCAGGTAGCCAGATTCGTCAGCCACACCCCATTCCTGGTACCAAATTCTGTTGCAGTCAGCCTGCAGGGTTGCTGATAAATAACCATAAAATGACTTAAGGGAACAAAGTGTTTATTTATTTATTTTTTAAGGATAGTCTGATTACAGTTCTTAGTTCAGCTTGACAGGAGAGCACATACCAACACCAGGGCTGAGGGAACTGGCCACACCATCTCTATATAACAGCTGAGAGAGGGATGATCCTTATTTGCCAGACCAGCATGCCTGGCAAAGTGTACATAAGGATGCCAACTCTCTCAACTAGCTCTCTGTATTTTATTCCAGAGCCTAATCCCACCCACCATAGACTGGGTCTTCCCCATCAGCTAGACAATCTCCCACAGGTTTGCTCTGGGTTTAACTCGACCATTAATTCTCCACAAATGTGCCCAGAGCTCAACCGTCACCTGTCAAGTTGACGCCTGTGCCTAACTATGACACTCCAGCTGACTCCTCTCTGTTCTCTATGATCCTCCAGGCTCCCCTGACCACTTCTGCCTTGGCCATGTGATATTCTGTGCCTTCACTGCAGCTGAGCCCTGGTTTCCTTATCTACAAGATAAGGCTGCCGACTATCTCCAGACTTCCCCTGCATCTCCTGTCTCCTCTGAGTCGGCTGCTATGGGGCTTTTCCTAGACGCTGGGGTAAAAACAGAAGTCGCTTAAAAATCCCTTCTTCATGTCTTTTATGAGAACTTGAGCCCAGGAAGGCTGACCAGGCACCCAGGAGGGCAGGGGGCAGACAGCCTCTGCCATCTGAAGTCAAAGAGAGAAGGAGATATTGATTCTGGACTGGGAAGGGGCCATAGACCACAGGCCCCTGAAGCATCTGGGAGCTGGACTTTGCTTCCAAGGAAGATGGGGAAGGTAGGGGTGGGGGCAGAATCTTTACTGAGTAACATGCCTTAAGGGTGAAACTCAAAGCGGGGTGCTTTTAGTCTTGGCAAAGAATCTGGGCCTCTGAACAAGGCCGAGGAAGTGTCAAGGTCAGATCTGGCAGAGAACAAGACCAGGAGGAGGAGTCAGGGTGTCAGGAAGGCCAAGGGGCCTCTCCTCTCCTCTCTGGCTCTGTCTGTGATCTCAGGATTCATGTTGGATGGGGGGCGGGGGGAAACGGAGGCTCAGGGGCCTCTGACTTCAGCACACAGCATACCCAGGAGAGTAACAGGATGGAGGGGTGGGGCAGACCTGAGCACTCTGCTGGGCTGAGCCCGGCTGCCCAGAGGGTCAGGACGGCCTGGCAGGTGCAGACGCACATTGGGGCCTGGGCAGGTTAGAGAGTCACCTTCCTACAGGTGTTACAAAGCTGGGGGTCTCCCCCAGCTTCCTTGAATCCCTCACCGGCCCTTCCTCTGCCCGAGTTCCTGAGTTCAGGACCTCAAGGTACTAGCTGGAGGTAGACTGCCTCATTTCGCCTCACTAACCCACAGAAAAGGCCAAGGAAGGGAAGGGCAAGATGTCTACCACGCCATCCAGCACCCATGCCCATCCCTAGCCAAGGTCACCTAGCTGAGCCCCTCCACAAGCCAAGCTGCCTTGCCAGGGAGAGGAAGCTGAGGGGGAGAAGTGAGAGTTATTTGCTCAAAGCCACGTGCCCGTAGAGGTATGATTCGACCTGGGCCCTGACCCCACGCTGCGGCTCCTCTCTGAGCATGACCTCACCAGGAGCAGGGATCTGGCCTCCTGGGTCCATCAGGCCCCTCTCTCTACCTGGAAGCCTGTCGTCTCCTGATATCTCCTTCTCCTTCTCTCTCGACTGCCCAGGTGAGCCCCTAGGATTCTGCTGACCCCCTCTTGATGTTGGAGCCTGTGTCTGGCGAAGCCGGACAGCCCAGTGGTTGAAGGGTGAGCTGGGAAGCCGCTGGCTTCACTCAGGGCTGTTGAGTGATACCTGTGAGATTTCAGGTAAGGAAGTCAGGGCCCCCTCTGTAAAGCAGGGGATACGTTAGCATTTACTACCGATGCTGATTATTTTAGTTGTGTGCATTAAGTAAGCGAAACCTGGAAAGACCTTTAGAGCCCAAGTCACAAAGAAGCTGTCGTGCGTGCATGTGTGTGTGTGTATGTGTGTGTGTCTGTCTGTCTGTCTGTGGTGAAATTCAAGTGCTTTGGGTATGGCATGGCCCTTTTGCATGCTGAAATCAAAGCAGCTATGATTACCAAAAGGAAATCTTCAAAAGACAGACCAGGGAGATGACGCCCCAGTTGAAGTACTTGCTGTACAAGGTCAAGGACCAGAGTTCCGATCCCCAGATCTCAGGTAAAATGTTAGGGGAGGATGGTGTCCAGCTTGTAATTCCAGCCTTGGGAAGCAGAGACTGAGAATCTAGCTGGCTAGATTTCCAGCTGAGAAACTAGCCGGCTCGCCAGAGGAGCCCTGTGAGTGAGCTCTGGGTTCTATTAGAGACCCTGTCTCAAAAGGAGTAAAGCGCAAGAGCAATGGAGGGTGATTCCTGATATCGACTCCGGGATTTCACATTCATGTGCAGAGGTGCACACGTTGCCCTCCCATATACACCCACACATATTCAAACACACAGACGATGCAGGCCAGCACCACGCTTGCAAGTTTAAAAAAAAGGAAAAAATATATTGTGCCTATGAATAATCTGTCTGTAGAGGGAAAGGGGTCAGCAGATCTTCACCTGAGATTCCAGCGCCTGCCTCCCTCCTGCCCCACCCCTGAACGTGATCCTGCTCTGGCTATATGTGTGTCTGGGGGGGGGGCACTAGAGTGGACAAAAGATAGAAGCATGACTAGGGAATGATATGAGATAAAACTTCTAGCGGTTGGGCAGGGCTTTTCAGTGATGTAGCTGCCCAGATGACCCACGCCCCTGGCTCATTTCCCATGCTCCTATTGGTAGCCCCCACAAGCCCATCAGCTCACCAGCTTGGGCTGAAAGGAATCATTCCTGCGGTCTGTCATGGCCATGTCTAGCTAGGGTAAAGTGCTAGACCTCCCCAGGAAGGGTCCCGTGAGTGCGGTCTTCATCTATCGCTGCATTGAGGGGCAAAGCAACGCCTGTGTCGGGGAGGACCCTGGTCTTCAACATCCTCCATGACCCGTGCTCCAAAACCACAGGTATCCTGATGTGACATCCCTCCCCTGCTACAAACCCTGCTTCGGATTCACTTTGGAGGTTCAGGGATGAGGTAGGAAGAC
Organism: Typhlomys cinereus; assembly: GCA_023101885.1. Lineage (NCBI taxonomy): Eukaryota > Metazoa > Chordata > Mammalia > Rodentia > Platacanthomyidae > Typhlomys > Typhlomys cinereus. The sequence continues at coordinate 522,796 of JALPQD010000663.1, forward strand.
AGGCTTTTGGCAAGAAAAGCCCAAAAAGTAAAACACCAAGGTAAGCTACTCACGGTTGCGTGTCGTGGCTGGTTTCCCGGAGCTTGTGGGACCGAGTCCTGGCTATTTTGGGTCTGGCCTCAAGACCCAGCCTGGGTTCCCTTCCAAGCTCCTGCGTACTGGGCAGCCCGGGCCAGGTTTCTCTTGCTTTTACACTTTCGCAAATGAGTGAGTTTGAGGAGGTCTGGTCTTCCGCGCTCGTTACCACTTCCCCTCTGGGTCCCCGGTGCCACCGTGTTCTGACCCTGTGGTTGAATTCTCTCTCACTAGATAGAAACTCTGGTGAGGATGTGGGGGCATGGGCCGAGACCCTGAAGCCCAGGGACTTGGGTTCAAATACGATGTAAGCGATTCATTTGAGCTTCTTAAAGCTTAGTTGTTTTTTTTTTGTTGGGGTGGGGGGTGGGGGCATTTGAGCATGTGTACCTGTGGAGGCCCAAGGGGCACATAGAGAATCATTCTGGATCGTTCTACCTTCTTATTGCTTTATTCTGGGATTTCCCAGGCTCTGCCTTCCAGGGCTGAAAGTGCAGACTGTTGCTATTTTCCACCCCCCAATTTTTTTTACATGGGATCTGGGATCTGAACTTAGGTCCTTTTGCTTGCAAGGCAAAAGCTTTAAGTCCTGAGCCACTTCCCTAGGCCCCCTCCATTTTTTTTTTTTTTTTGCAAAATTAAATTTATTTGTGTACTCTTTTTTAAATTTTATTTTTCTTTGTGTATTTGAGACAAAGAGACGAAGAGAAAGAGAACAGAAAAGCACATCCGTGCCACAGTGCAGGGGTAGAAGTCAGAAAACAACTTTTAGAAGTCAGTCCTCACTGAGCTGTTGCCAGCCCAAGCTAAGTTCCTTTCCACAAAACGTGCAGCCGGCACAAGTCCCCACGAACTTCCTCCTCACCAAGATCAGAGCTTCAAAGTACAAATATGTACAGGTGCTAGGCAAATGCCATGAATGAGCGACAGGTGCTGGTTGGGGCCACAGGGAGTGGTGTGAATTGTGGGAAGTCTGGGAACACAGCCAACAGCAGTAGGCGCCTCTGAGCTCTAGCAAAGCTCCCCTGGGAGGCGCGCAGGCCTGATTGGAAGATGACACGAATACACTGATTTGTGTGTCCTCACTTCCAATTTTGTTTGTTTATTTGTTAAAGAATATTTAGGAGGGAGGAGGGACAAGATGCACACATACCCCGGCACACAAGTGGAAGTCAGAGGACAACTTTTGGAAGTCAGTTCTCTCCTTCCACCACGTGGGATGTGGAATACCTCAGGTTGCCAGGTTGGCACACAGGCGCCTTACCTTTCTCACTGGTCCTTATTTATTTATTTATTTATTTATTTATTTTTATACTTATTCATTTATTTTTAAGACAGAGTCTCACGTAGCCCTGGCCAGCTTTGAACACATGTACCTATGGGAGGATATCTTTGGACTTTTGGCCCTCCTGCCTATACCTTCTGAGCTGTTTGGATTGCAGGCCGGTCCCCCTGTACCTGGTTGATTAGATGCTGGGGATCAAACCCGGGGCCTCCTGTGTGCTGGGCAAGCACCGTACACACTGAGCTGCATCCCTGATTTTACCATGCGGTGTGGATCTCTAAAGAATGCAATCAGGGCTGGAGAGATGGCTCAGGGGTTAAGACTCTGTCTTGCAAGCAAAAGGTCCTGAGTTCAGATCCCAGGTCCCATGTAAAAACACCAGGGGGAAACAGACATCTGCACTTCCTGCCCTGGTGGGCAAAGCCTGGAGAATCCCAGAGAGAAGCAAGAAGGAGGTAGAAGCAATCAAGGAGGATTCCCGAAGTTACTCTTGGTCATCTACAGGGACACAGTGCCCTCTGATAAACACACACACACACACACACACACACACACACACACACACTAAATAAATGAATGAATAAATAAATAAAATATTTTTAAAATGACATAATGGAAACCCGTTACTCTATATGATAACTTAAAATGTTTAAAAAAATACATTTGGGATTGGAGAGGCTCAGGGGTTGAGCCTGTGTCTCACAAGCAGAGGAACCTGAATTCAGATCCCATATCCCACTTGCTAACACCAGGCAGAAATGACAGTGGCCGGCACTTCTGGCCCTGGAAAGCAAAGCCTGGACAACCCCAGAACAAAGCAAAAAGGAGGGAGAGCAATCCAGGATGACCCCAGAAGCCACTTTTGGCCTTCTGGTGTACACACACACACACACACACACACACACACACACACTAATAATAATAATAATAAATTAAAAATAAATAAAATAATAAAAAATACATTTGAGCCGGGTGTGGTGCCTATAATCTCAGCGCTCAGGAGACTGAAACAGGAAGATTGTCAACAGATAAACTTCAATTAGAGGCTTCTGTGCCCCACAGATACAGAGAGGAACCTGAGCAGGTTCTTATCTGTCCCGTGGTTATCACGTGGGACCTCTCATTGGGAGGGATGGTGTGGGCCAAGGCGATTTTGCTCTGTAAGTGGAATTGCTGAGTTCAGCAGGTGAAATATGCGGGCCAGCAGTGTTCGAGACAGATATGCATGTTCTGAAAGCTACTTAGAGCTGGAGATGCAGCTGCCGACTAAGTGAGGGGCCCTGGGTTCTGTATCAGGACTAAGAAAGAAAGGAAGAAGAGGGAGAAAGAAAAAAGGAGAAAGAACGAAAGTAAAGGAGAGAAAAAGAGGGAAGGAACTCATATTGTTTGTACATGAAACTTTCTTAATTTTTTTTTTTAAAGAGGCGAGGGAAGGAGGAAGGAAGAAAAAAAGGAAGGCAAAGGAAGGAGGGAAGGAGGAAAGTGGGTGGTGTGTGTGTGTGTGTGTGTGTGTGTCTAAGTGCACATGTGGAAGCCAGAGATTGACATCGGGCTTCTTCCTTTACTGCTTCAACCCCATTTTTTTCAGAAAGTCTCTCTCACTGAACCAATTTGGCTAAACTGGTTGGCCAGGCTCTCTCTTCCCCTCTAGCACTGGAGTTGCAGACAAGCGCCACTGTACCCAACTTGGGTACTGAGGATCTGAACTCAGTCCTTTGCTTGTAAGGCAAGCACCGACCCCGACGGAGTCATCTCCCGCGCCACCAAAGTCATTCTTAAAAATTTGGAACGGAGAGTTAACTAGGGTCTGCTGGGTGTTTTATCAGTGTCTTCACAGTAATGTCTGGAGACAATTCGGTCCGCACACCTGGCATGTGGATTCTACTGACACCTAGCGGATAGAAGCCAAGAATGTCCCTGCCCAGTCTTCCATTGGCAGGACAGCCCTGGCATGATTATCCAGCTGGACATAGAGACACATGGAGGCCGAGAAACTGGGCTGTGGGCCTTGCCTTTGTCCCCCGTCCCCTGGGTGCAAATCCAGCGCTGGAGGGCAGCTTTACTTTGATACTGAGATTCTCTGGGAGACAGCAGGCTGTCGGCCTCAGTTCTTGCTCTTTTCCAAAAGCAGGGAATCGCTAGGGAGGAAAACTGGAACAGAGACCTGGAGCCCAGCCTGTGCCCGACTTCTGTAGCATCATAGTAGCTGTGGAAGCGTAGACAGCCGGGTGGGGGTGGGGGTGCCAATCAGACAGGGTCTAGCGGATGCTTCCAGGCTCCCTAGCCTTGAGGAAGCCCCCCCTGCTCCCGCCAAGGTAAAGAAGGGTGGTCTGTTCCCCGGCGCCAGGCTTACATAGGTGACAACGTGCATGAGCGAGAGAAGGGATGAAGGACGGAAGCAAGGACATAGTCTCCAGGCCAACGTGGAGGAAACAGGGACTCGGAGCTGCTCTCGTGTGACCAATCACTTCCTTGTCTGGTCTCAATTTCCCCATTCCTGGAAGGAGGAAGTTGACGAAGAAAGACCTGTAAAACTCTCTCTTTCTCTCTCTCTCTCTCTCTCTCTCTCTCTCTCTCTCTCACACACACACACACACACACACACACACACACACACACACACACACACACACACACGTCTGAATTACTCAGTCAAGCAGATTGTCGACCCCACCCACAGACTCAAGTCTTCTAGGCTGGGTCCCCTACGGGCTCCCCAGTGAGGATGCTGCTGGCCTTTGGGCTCGCCTCAGGTGGGCATGGTTGACAGGGGTTCCAGCACCTCCAAGTCCCCCGGGCAGGCTGAGTGAGCCCTCCTAGGTGTTTGCAGGGAGGGTCTTGGAGATGGTTTTCTCCGGCCCCTGCCTCTCAAGAGCCCTCGCCCTGTCAGACGCTGCCCTCTACTGGCTACATCGGGCTGTGCAGCGGTGAGAGGGGATGAAGCTGAACTGTGAGATGCACTTTTCCCATCAGGACACCAGAAAGCAGCCTTGGTCACCTCTGGATCACCCGTCCAATCCCGCTTCAAGGACTGACCTGGCACTCAGGAAAAACATCTGCACAGAGGGGGTGCTCGGCCACTTAAGATCGAACAATTGCGTCAGTTCATTAACACAGTAAAAACAAGAACGTATTTCAAAACATTTAAAAAAAAGTGCCCAGCATTCCCAAACACTCTTATGCAAGCGTTCTATTTTGGGCTTTAAACCCAGCCAGCATTTTCTTTCTTGGGAGTTTGCTGATGTGGTCACCAAAGAAGGTGCAGAAAGAGAAGCAGGGATGTCAGGACTCCCGCAGACCCTCCCTATCCCATTCCTCAGGATCACAGTGGGACAGGGGAGGAGAGAGAAATGGAGTCAGTGAGAGGATAAACTCTCTTAGGGGAAGAGAGACTGTGTGGAAACTTGTTTTCACAATGTTCTTTCGTGTGTGACCTGACCCAGAAACTCTGGGGAAATCTGAGATTGTGTGTGTGTGTGTGTGTGTGTGTGTGTGTGTGTGTGTGCCTATGGGGGTTCAAGGGTGACCAATGAGCAGAATAAAGTCAATGAACCAAATCATTTAGATGATCAAGTGTTGCATAGGTAGCTCTTCCTGCATCCCAACAATCTTTTTGTAATTTGTTTCTAAAGCTAAGGCACGCTCTGCTTAAATCAAAGTGCAAGGCCCATGAAGGAGGCTGTACGCCTCCCAAGGGGAGGGATTATTGAGCAAACGGCAGTGCTATACCTGAAGGGACAGGCAGTGTCACAGCTGGGTGGTCTTCCTGCCCACAGCACTTGTCCATGGTCTCCTAGCAAAACATGGCAGCCTCCGATGCAGCCCATCTTTGAGGGTTCTCTTGATCTGTTTTTGTTTGAGCAAGAAATTTGGAAGTTCCATTTTGAAAGGACTCGTCCATTTCACGCAGCAGAGAACCGACTGGGACAAAGTAAGATTGCAGTTGCTGCAGTGACTAGGTCTAAGCATCTCTCAGGGCGGATACGCCGCGGGGCAGAGGTGATGGCTCCAGGAGGCCTTTTTCTACTCGTTTGACCATAAAATTGCACTAGCTGCCAAGCTTCTACCCTTTGCTGTAACACAAAACTATGTGCAGGGCCGGGGAGATAGCGCAGTGGCGAAAGCCTTTAATGCACAAGCAAAAGGACCTGCGTTTATAGCCCCAAGCCCCATGTAGAAATGCCTGGCTTGTGTTGGCCCTGAAAGGCAGGACCTGGGAACCCCCAGAGCAAGCTGTCTAGTCAGATCAACCCTAATGCTGTGGGTTTAATAAGAGACCCAAGCTCACAGACAAAAGGTGGAAGAGTGAGCAGGAAGATTCCTGATACCACGCCCACGTGAATGCCCACCTGCAAACATACACACACGTGTGAACCTAATACACACATATATGAAAGGAAACATATTTTAAAAACAGACAATAAGATATGAGTAGTGCCGGGGCTAGAAATGTTTAATTGTAGGGAAGGCAACAGCAAAGCCTGGAATGTTAGTCTCTAATGCAGATGGTGTAGCAGTTACTCTGCAAGATGGTGATAAATTCATGACATAATCGCTTAAGGGGGAATAAGGGGTTTTTATTTTGGCTTACGATTATCCAGTTATGCTTCTTCCTCTAGCTTGGCAGGAGAGTCTGCACCAAAACCAGGGGCTGAGGGAATGGCCACACCATATACACAGGACAACTAAGAGAGGGAGGGACACGTTTCCTTTGCCAGACCGCATGGAAGCATATCGACGAACTTAACCAGCTCCCTCCATTTTATTCATCTGCCCAGGGACTAGTCCCACCCACCATGGACCCCATCAATTAGACCATGTCCTGCGACTTGCTTAGGGCTTCATTCAACTACTAGTTCTTTGCACCTGTGCTTAGAGCTCCAGCCTGCAATTGCCAAGTTGACACCAGTAGTTACATACCACACACAGGAAGTGACAGTGGAGGGTTCTCAAGAGATCAGCAAACACATAAGGCCAGGAAGAGCGAAATATGATGTGTTCATGGACCTCACAGGGAAACAATGGATGGCAAGATGCCCAAAGGATATTTTTAATGGTGGGACATGATGATCCAGACAGATGGGTAAGAGGAGACCCGCCAAACCTGGGTTCCATACAGGGCGTGCCAGGATAATCGAAGGGAAGTGTAAAATTGCAGGCGCCATTAGAGGCTAAGATTTCTAACCCTTGGAGTCTCCAGTTTCCTAGGTTTCTCCATTCACAGCATTAACTCTGTGAAGTTAGTTGGTCCGTACATGAATCGATTAAGGTCTTGTTCTTCTCCGAGATGGAAACCAGTGGGGCACCAGAGATGGCTGCCAAGGCCAGGCATATTTATGTACCTAGACAAGCCCTGGAAACTGGCTTTTTCTCATTGGTGAACTCCCATCAGGGCCCAACCCAGTTGCTCTTGGGCCCAGGTGGGCTAGAGGTTAAGTCGTTTGTTGGATATGGAGGGCTCGTCTCCACAATCCCTTCATAGGGAAGTTGGCCATCTTATCTCTGGGAGAACTGGAGTCAGTTCTTCAGGAGGGTGTTCCTTCAGGGTGACCCCAGCAGTGGGGGATGACCTTCAGGAATTCCAAAGACCTTCAAAGACCTTGAGAGACCCATCCCAGCATGGCTACTCTAATCCTGCCTCAATATGAAGAGCAAACTTTCCAAGAGGGGGAACAATCTTCAGTATCAAGAATTGTGGCTGCCTCAGAGTCAATCACTCAATCCAGCTACTGACTTTTGGTCTGCAGTAAGGGTAAGGAGGGAATGTCCAGTGGATATTTTAGTAGTCCAGAAGGCACCAGTGCTAGCCAGTCTTTCAGTGCCCCTCTTGTGACTAAAATGTCCAGAAATAAAGAAACAGACTTGTGGGCTGGAGAGATGGCTCAGGGCTAAGACTCTGCCTTGCAAGCAGAAGGAAGGACCCGAGTTCAAGTCCCGAATCCCATGTAAAAACACCAGGCTGAAGTGGTGGCCTGCACTCCTGGCTCTGGAAGGCAGAACCTGAAGCAAAAAGGGGGTAGAAGCAATCCAGGATGATTTCCAAAGTCACCCTTGGGCCTCCACAGGGACACACAGTGCCCTCTGATACACACACACACACACACACACACTCACTCACTCACCATGCATTAAAAAATAAGATGAAAAATAATTAAAATATTAAAAAGAAAAGAAAGGGATTTGTGGGCTGGCAAGATAGCTCAGTGGGTAAGGCACATGAGGCCTGCAAACCTGCCTCCCTGAGTCTGATGCCTGGAAGCTGTTCTCTGGATGCTACCAGTGCACCCTGCATGCATGTAGACACTTTCTTCCTCCCTGAAGAAACCGGGTGGGTCTGCACTTGGGCAGGAGGGAGGCTCCGGAGGATGAGAAGCTCAAGGCTGTCCTCCATGACACAGAAAGTTTAAGGCCAGCCTGAGTTATAGGAGACCCTGTCTTAGAAATAAAATTTTTTAAAAAGAGCAGAAAACATAGGAAAAGGAATTTTGGTATCAGATTAACCCTGGTTTGGGGTCTACTTGTGAGATCTTTGAGCAAATTACCTCATGGACCTCTGTGATCCTCAGTGTTGTCGTTGTTCAGTGGAGATCACACTACTGACGTCAGCGGGGTGTGGTGACACCTAGGATAACTTCTGTAAATTGGCTAGTGTGGCATCTTCTTCATAGTAAGGGCTGAGCCGTTAGTGTTCTTGCCTAAGGACTAGTGTGCTTGTTTTTTGGGTGGTGGGGTTGAACCCAGAGACTTGTGTTTTCTAGGCGCCGAGTAACAAGTCTCAACTCTTAGCAGTACATTGGTCATAGGCAAAAAGGTCATATTTGTGGGACAGGGGTCATGACTCAGTGGATAAGGTGCTTGCCCCACAAGTGTGAGGCCCCTAGAACCCACATAAAATTCAGGCACATGTGGTTGAGGCAGGATTAGAGCAGCCATGCCGGGATGGGTCTCTCAAGGTCTTTGAAGGTCTCTGGAATTCCTGAAGGTCATCCCCCACTGCTGGGGTCACCCTGAAGGAACACCCTCCTGAAGAACTGACTCCAGTCCTCCCAGAGATAAGATGGCCAACTTCCCTATGAAGGGATTGTGGAGATGAGCTCTCCACATCAAACAACTTGACCTCTAGCCCCACAAGGGTCCAGGAGCAACTGGGTTGGGCCCCAATGGGTGTCAACCAATGAGAAAAAGCCAGTTTCCCAGGCTTGTCTTGGTGTATAAATATGCCTGGCCCTGGCAGCCATCTTTGGTGCCCTAACCCCTCAGTGGCATTAGTGCCATGAGTTCTGTTCTTTGCCTGTTTCTCATGCATTCCATGAGCTCTTTCTAGCTGCCTGCTTCTCATGAGTTCTCCAGGGCATCCTAGTCCCTCATGGCACTCCACATCTGGAGTCCGTGAGTTCCAGCCTTTCTCTCCTCTAATAAACTCTACCTTAATCCTCTACACGTGTTTTGGTTTCAATCTTCAGTGGCGGAACACAAGAACCCTGCATCACTGGGACGGTCATTTCCTGTCCCTGCATCATGCCGACTGCTGTCTGTAATCCATGCGCTCAGGAAGCAAAGACATAGGCTCCCTGTGGCAAGCTGGATAACTAGACTAGCTGATCGGTGAGTCTGAGTTCAACAGAGACCCTGGCTTAATAATAAAAGTGGAGAGTGATTGAGCATGCCTGATACCAACTCCATACCTTCATACGCATGTGACCATATATACATGTGCATATGCACAAACATGCACACATACTGCATATGCACTCAAGAACAAAAAGTTCACGTTTGTGTGCCGTTACGCTGAGGCCCGGCACTGAGAAGGGATGAAAACTCTATACGTAAAGGTTGCAGTGTGCAGCAGATGAACTGAATGCCTTATGCAACAGCGTTTATCGATCTGATATAATACAGGGAAGTTAGTTATGAAATTCCGTTGTCCTGAAGAGCCCGTGTGTCATGGTGGGGAATGTGAGTGGTTCCCCACGGGCTCATATGTCTGAAGCTTTAGTCGTCTGGGAAGGTCATGGCACCTTTAGGAGGTGGAGCCATGCTGGAGGAAGGTGTCACAGGGGGTGGGCCTTCAGGTGGATTAGCCCCACCCTACCTCCAGGAAAGGTCTGTTCTTGCACTTGGCAGTTTTGCAGCTCTCAACCTCTTTGATGGACGTGACTTAGGTCTTCTCCAGCTTCTGCCAGCCAGCCACGCCTTTTCCACCATAATGGATTGTATCTCCCTTCTGGAACCATAAACTGAATAAATCTCCATTTTCTCCTTAAGTTGCTTTACTTTCAGTGGACTTACAGCAGCAGAAAGAGTATTCAAGGGGCTGGAGAGGTGGCTCAGGGGTTAAGCCTCTGTCTTGCAGGCGGAAGGTCCTGAGTTCGGATCCTAGACCCCACATATAGATGCCAGGCAGAAGTGGGGGTGGGGGTGGGGGTGGGGGTGGGGGTGGGGTGGCCTGCCTTTCTGGTTCTGGTAGGGCGGAGCCTGTGAATCCCGGGGCAGAGTAAACAAGGAGGAGGTGGAGGCGTTCCCAAATTGGCCCGTGGTTCTACACACACACACACACACACACACACACACACACACACACACACAATTGAATAAATAATAAAAAAAAAGAAAGAAAGAAAGTATTCAATACATCTTGGGAACTATCTTTGTTTTCTTCTTGTTTTTTTTTTTTTATTAAAAATTTAATTATACATTTTAAAATTTTTTACCAGTTCCCTCCCTCCCCCCTCCCCTTCCCCCAGTGTCTCCCCCCCAATTCCCAGAGAGTCCTTTATTGTGTGCGCCTAACTCTCCACTGGGTCCTCCTCTCCGATGACATATAAGGACCCAGTGGCATTTCCATAAGCCCTTTCTCTTGTTCCCCTTAATCATAAGATTACTACTATGGCTGTCAATCCCTTGCCTCCAGGGGTCTCGGTGCCCTTAACAGATGCTAGACTTTATGAGGGCAACAGTGCGCTGGACATTGCGCAGGGCATGCAAAGTTCCATTATGATTGCTTTGGCCCCAACTATTGTTGAGAATCTTGCAAATCGTTGCTCCTCCCATCCTTTTGCTCTTACAATCTTACCGCCCCCTCTTCCGCAAATGTCCCTGAGCTCCAGGATGGGGAGAGATTAGGCTGTCCTAGTTCTATGTGATTGATATAGAGTCTCTGAAGTTCTGGATTGTGGTTTGTTGATTTTCTTTTGCAGTTTTTCTGCTCCTGCAATTCCCTTCACTCCATTCTGCTGGGCACTGTATGTCACCCCCTGGCCAGAGACAAAAAGCTGTTAAACTGGAGTCTTGTTGTAATAGCACATTCAAGGGTAGATGTAATAAGAGTAGGAAACCTCACTGAGGGCGGGGTCCATTACCCATTTGCACAATGATTACTTTTTATCTGCTAGACTATATGCCCTCCCCTTCTGGTGAGATCAGGAAAGAACGTCTGTGAACTTAACCAGGTTTCTCATTACTTACTTGCAGACCTTGATGGAGGCCTATTTTCTCTGCTGTAACATGGTCTCCTCTCTCCTTGTTTCTGGTGTGGCCCTCCTAACCCATCTCTCTTGTTCATAATCCTTGCAATTACTGTGTTACATAGGTTTACTTTTGAGTGTCCCAATGTGGGCTGGGCGAGTTTGGTACTAGGAGCCACCTATTAGGGAGTACATACGGCGCTTAATTTTCTGGGTTTGGGATACTTCACTTAATATAATTCTTTCTAATGACATCCATTTCCCAGCAAATTCCAGTAATTCATCATTTTTGATGGCTGAGTAGTACTCCATTGTATAGATGTACCACAGTTTCCTTATCCACTCGTCAACTGTTGGACATTTAGGTTGATTCCATGACTTTGCTATTGTAAACAGTGCTGCTATGAACATGGTCGAGCTTGTGCTATCGAGGCGAACCTCTGCTGCTTGGGGGGTTATTCCCAAAAGTGGGATAGCAGGGTCATACGGCATTTCAATCTTTAATTTCTTTAAGAATCTCCAGACGGCTCGCCAGAGTGGCTGTATGAGCCTGCATTCCCACCAACAATGTAGGAGAGTTCCCCTCTCCCCACATCCTCTCCAGCATTTGTCGTTGTTTGTACTGTGGATTTTTGCCATCCTGACCGGGGTGAGATGATATCTCAGGGAAGTTTTGATTTGCATTTCCCTGATGGCGAAGGAAGTGGAGCATTTTTTAAGATAATTGTTAGACATTTTAATTTCATCCCTGGTAAAGTTTCTTTGAAGTTCCAGGGCCCATTTTTTAATTGGGCCAGTGTTTTCCTTGGAGTTTAATTTTCTAAGTTCTTTGTGCACTCTGGACAGTAGAGCTCTGTCAGATATGTGGTTAGTGAAGATTTTCTCCCATTCTGTGGGTTGCCTTTGAGCTCGTGCGACAATCTCTTTATCTGAACAGAAGCTCTTTAATTTCACAAGATCCCAACTGTTGAGAGTTGGTAGCAGTGACTGTGCCATTGGATGTCTGTTTAGGAAGTGTTGGCCTAGCCCAATCAGCTCGAGGGAGTTCCCTATCCTTTCAACTATGGCTTTTTGTTTTCTTCTTGTTTTTAAAACAAAAAACTTTATTTATTTTGTGTGTGTGTGTGTGTGTATGTGTGTGTGTGTGTGTCAGAGGGCACTGTGTATCCCTGTGGAGGTACAAGGGTGACCTGGATTGCTTCTGTCTCCTTTTTGTTTCACTCTGGGATTTCCCAGGCTTTGCCCACCTGGGCCAGAAGTGCAGGCTGCCTCTGTATCCGCCTGGCATTTTTACGTGGGACCTGGGATCCAAACTCAGGACTTTATGCTTTCGAGGCAGAGTATTAACCCTTGGGCCATCTCTCCAATCCCTCTTGTTGCTTTCTATCTCAGCCACATTCACTTCAAGAAACTTAAACATATACTTTCTTTTTTATTATTATTATTATTATTTATTCAGTTGTGCATGTGTGCGTATGTATGCGCGTGCGCGTCTGTGTGTGTGTAGAACCATGGACCGCCTCCATCTCCTCCTTGTTTACTCTGCCCCGGGATTCACAGGCTCCGCCCTACCAGGGCCAGAAGCGCAGGTCGCCCCCGCTTCTGTCTGGCATCTATATGTGGGATCTGGGATCCGAACTCAGGACCTTCCGCCTGCAAGGCAGAAGCTTAACCCCTGAGCCACCTCTCCAGCCCCAAACATATACTTTCTTAGCTACAGAACGTAAAGGTTATGGCCAGAACTTCTTGGGACTGTTCCTTTTTAAAAAATATATTATTAGTTATTCTTTGACTTTTTCATACATGAACATAATGAATTTATGTCATTTTGATCCCTTACTATCCCATCCCTTCCCCTTTCCTCCCATCCAACCTCCTCCCAATCTCACTTCATACCTTCTCCTTTCCATCCAGTTTCCCTCTGATTTCCACATCTTTTTACACGTGTGGCCCCCTGAATTCCATTTGGTGTGTCTGTGCTGCTGGGGCTTGAATGACTGATGGGTGGGAATCATTGAAGAAAGTTGCCCTGCCCCCTTCCCCTGTGGGCATTAGCCTTCAACAGTCTCTCAGGGAGTTGTGTGGTCTCTTTTGAGCTCTTCTCCTTCCCAGGGGACATGTTGACAGATCTCGTGCAGGTCTCCTGCAGGTAGACAAAGCTACGGTGAGCTCCTGGGTGGAGCTACCCAGTCTCCAGCAGAGAATGCCATCTGACAGCAGCCTTCTCCACCCTTAGCCTTTCATGTTCTTACGATCCCCCCTTCTGTGACGGTCCCTGAGCCTTGGGGTGTGGGTAATCCCATGTCCAGTTTAGGACTAAGCACTTGACAGTCACTCATTCTTGCACTCAGGTGAGTTGTGGGTTTCTGAGTTAAGCACTTCTCCAGTGCAAAAAGATACTTCTTGGAGATAAAAAAAAAAATAAAAAAAAAATAAAGAAAAAAAGATACTTCTTGGCTCAGTGCTGACAGCGTCTCTAATCCAGGGGTATGATGAGTGTTTAGATGGCAGTTTGCTATTGAGTACTAATGGTTGGACCTTAGTAGTTTGTTCCCACCTAGGATGCATGGTCTCCCCTTCCATGGATTCTTGTCTTGGTTTATAGTAATAGGCATGTGTTCCCTGCTGAAAAAATGGGGCAGATGTTGCTTTTTAAATCCTTTATTCTCACCTACACTTGTGAATTACACAAGTAACACCTATAACGAAAGAAAATGAAGACATGTCAGGTAAAGGCAAAAAGATCATGGAAAAATACAATCATGGTGAATGGGGAGGGTTGGGGGTTCAACAGATCAAAGCCAAGCATGATGTGCGCAGCTGCGATCCCGGCACCCAGGAGGTTGAAGCAAAAGGGTTCCCAGTTTCTGGCCAGCCTGGGCTATGTAGGGAAACCTTGACTGCGGGAGGGGAGGGGAAGACAGATCCCCCTGGCCGGTTAGAAGCAGCTGCCTGCTGCCGGCGGGCTGGACGTCGCTACGGGGTCAAGTAGGCCAAGCCGTTTCATCATCTGCAGATCTGTGTATTGTTTGTTTTCTGCTCTTTGTCTGCAGAAGCTTGGCTCTGCTTGCATCTAAGCAGTGAGCCAGAGGACAAACATGGGCCTGTCTGAGTCAGTGGAAAATTCCAGGTGCTTGCTTGTGGCTCATCAATGAACAAATTGACAGCTCTGAAAGCTATGAGTGGTGAGGATCAAAGAGACCTATTGGTTCCATGGTCCCCTGAAGAAAGAGCTGTCCCCACCCACATTTTATAAAAAGGCCAGATAAATACATAATCTTTATGTGCGTGTGGGGGGGATGTGTGCATGTGTGCGGGGGCATGTATACAAGAGGGCACTCGAGTGTGTGCCTGTGCAGGCCCAAGGAAGACGCTGGGAATCATCCTGGATTGCTCTACATCCTTATTGCTTTGTCTGGGGTTTCCCAGGCCAAGAAGTGCAGATCACACTATTCCTGCCTGGGAAATATTTTTAGAGGGGATCTGGGGATCCAAACTCAGGTCCTTCTGCTTTGCAGGGAGAGGCTTAACGCGTCTTCCAGTCATCTCGAATTATGTGCCCACACATAATTTCAAAGACGGTGTTTGATAATATGTACCACAGGCTTCATTTATATGTCAGCCTGATCTAATAATGTCTTTTAATATTTTCTTTTTTTTTTTTTATTCAATTGTGCATGTGTGTGTGTGTGTGTGTGTGTGTGTGTGTGTGTGTAGAACCACGGGCGAATTCGGGAACCACCATGGACCGCCTCTACCTCGTTTACTCTGCCCGGGGATTCACAGGCTCCGCCCTACCAGGACCAGAAACACAGGCCGCCCCCGCTTCTGCCCGGCGTCTATACGTGGGGTCTGGGATCCGAACTCAGGACCTTCCTCTGCAAGGCAGAGGCTTAACACCTAAGCCACCTCTCCAGCCCCTCCCCCATATTTTAATATTTTCTATTAGACACTTTTATTTATTTGAGGAGAGAAAGAGAAGAGAGAGAAAGAGTGAAAGAGAAACAGAAAATTAGCTTCCAGCCAACTAGCTGGCTTGCAGGCTGGATCAGTTCCCCTTTGCGTGTCTATTTCAGAGCAAAAATTCGCTTGATTTTCTTCCTTAAGTCCACCTACATACCCAGTGTCAGCCTGGGTATTTGCAATCCAGTGGTGAAGTACATTGTATATGAGCGAAGGCCAGGGGACACTTTTTGGAAGTCACTTCTCTTTTCCCACCTTCTGGGCTTCCAGGAATTTGAATTCAGGTTGCCAGGTTTGTACACAGGTGTTTTGCCTAATGAGCTACCTCATTGGTCTCCTGACTAGTCATTCCATACATAGAAATTGGTTGAAGAGATGGCTCAGGGGTTAATACTCTACTTTACAATCAGAAGGTCCTGAGTTCAGATCCCAGGTCCCACATAAAAACACCAGGCAGAAATGCAGGCAGCCTGCACTTTTGGCCCTCGTGGATAGGGCCTGGGAAATCCCAGAGAGAAGCAATCCAGGATGATTCCTGAAGTCACCTTTGTACCTCCACAAGGACACACAGTGCCCTCTGACACATATACAAACACACACACACAAAGAAAAAGAAAAAAAAAACCATTCCCTCTGTTGGGAAGAGGAAAGCTCATAAAACTCAGAAGCTAAAAAAAAAAAAATTGTTTAGGGGAATATTTTTAAGAAATGAAAATATATAGAGATATTCAGCTTATTATAAGATGGCAAAAAATTGGAACAATGGCAGATAGTAAAATGAATGACATAAGGTCATAAAGTAAAATTCTGCTGATAATCATGTGTATATGTATATTCATGGAACCATGTTTACCATACATCCAGGTTTTCAAAAAAAAACAAAACAATAAACATTGGTTTTCAAAAACCATAAATAGGGCTGGAGAGGTGGCTCAGAAGTTAAGTAAAAAGCCTTTGTCTTACAAGTAAAGGATCTGAGTTTGGATTCCCAGATCCCAGTAAAAATGCTGGGTCGAAATGGAGGCGGCCTGTACTTCTGGCCTTGGAAAGCAGAGCTAGGGAAACCCCAGAGCAAAACACCGGAGGGAATCCAGAATGATTCTTGAGGTACATACACTCCAGTGCCCTCTTGTACACATTCATACAGCAAGCAAAAGAAAAAGGAAATAAACGAACCCAGCCAGGCATGACAGTGCATTCCTGTGACCCTAGCATTTGGGAAGTAAAAACTGGTCAGGAATTTCTGGCCATCTTTGTCTCAAAAGCAAAATAAAACAACAAAGCTAAGCTAAACAGTTGTCCTATCAGAATCAGCAGGTGTCTTCATACTGCACGCCTCTAAGGGAGCCACCCTCAGAGAAGCTCAGAGCCGGGGTCGGCCACTAAAGCAAGGCTCAGCGATCAGCCGGATGGGAATGCGGGGAAATTCAGATTCTGGAGCTGTGTCCTGCGTCCTGCCACCTCCGTCATGTGACTTGTGGGAGTTTCCCACCGATTCCCTATGCTCTATTTAGTAATTAAAGGAAATGGCTACCAGAGCTGGTAAAGGATTTGCAAGTGTTCTGGAATGTGAGGGCATGTGGAGCTACACCCCAGGTACTTCCCCAGGAAACCAAAGTCTAGTGTGTGCAGTGGGGGTGTGTGTGTGGACCTGAGCAAGACGAGCAGATCCGGAAACGCAAGGAAGAATGGGGGGAGGTGCTCCTTCACTCTTAGAGGTGCTCAGAATTCTCCCCTGAAGCCAGCCGCCAGCTGAGTGACCTGCAAGCGCCCAGGTTGACAATGAATTCGTAAGCGAGCTTGGGGAACAAGAGAATCAAGTTTGCTTTATTCTGAAATAGACACACGCTGGAACTGACCCAGCCTGCAAGCCAGTTAGTTGACTGGAGGCTTGTGGTGGTGAGTCTTGGTGACTGCTGCAAGACCCCTGGTCCTGGGGGCCCACCTAACAGTAAGCTCAGCCTGCTCCTTCTAATCCTCTAAACTAGACTCCGAAACACCTTCTTTCTATCCCACTGCCTTACAAATCAGATTGTGGATGTTTACCAATCTCCTGGGTGTATCTGGGTGCACCAACCTACAGAGGCCAGAGGTGGACATTAGCCATCTTCCTCTATGACTCACCACCAGAATTCAGGTCCCCATTCTTGGGGCAGCAAGCACTCTACCCACAGAAACATCTGTCTATCTCCCTAGCCCAATTATGTTAATTTGATACATAATTCAAAAGAGACTTTTCTGCAGAAAGCCTGCCTTTCTCCTCAGCATCGCAGGCTAACTTCCAATTCCCTCAGCATACTGGGCTGATTGTTCTGTCCGTAGGCAGCACAACCTGTTCTCAATGCAGAACAGAGCCGACCAGGCCTCAGCCTCCAGCTCTGATAAACAGTGACAAGGAGGAGCTTTGACCTCTTTTAGGACCCAGGATAGAGTCTCCATTACTTTGGTAACCCTAGGACCTGGCAGAGGGCCTGGCACAACGCAGAAACCTAATAAATTGTGGTTGAATACATGTTTGTACCAACGCCCAAGTATCCATTATAGCTTCGTTCTCATAATTGGCACTTCATCCTGAGAGCTTCGAGCCTCATTTCCCACTTGAACTTGAGAATCAGTGATTGCACTGGATGTGGAGTTAAACCGGGACAGATGGACGCATCACTCTTTGTAACAGCTGGTTCCCAGGCCTGAGCCTCTGCGTATATTTAATGAGCGAGGCAGGGTTTAAATCGAGTGCATGATGGGGAGACCAGGACAGTCTCTCACCTGCTGGCAGAGAACCTCATTCAGCCAGACACAATGGAGGCTTCGTGGTCCCCAAGTATCCTCTCCCTGGGCAAGCAACCGCACTTTTGGGTGCTGGCAGGATTCAGAGGTGACTGGGCGCAGAGGCGCGGCAGAGCTCTGGGTACTCAGCGTGGCCTTCGGCCTTGTCAGGACCCACCAGGGGGCTCCATCCTCAGCAGCATCCAACTCTAAAACAGCTGAACTGAACTCGGATTCTTCATAGGTACGGTAGAGATCAAAGTAACACCTGCCTTCCCAGAACCGAGCGGTTCTGGGGGTTTAATGAGATGTGCAAACAGTGGCACCGGCAGGTTCCCAGCGACAAGACTCGGGGCCACTGACAGAGGCAAGCAAACGTTGGGTAGGGCTGTTTTAGAAATTCAGTTTGGCTTTTAATCTCTATCACAGTTGGGAGCCACCTGAATATTTGTTGTTTGCTGCTCTGAGACAGGATTTGACTGGCGGTCCAGGCATCCCTTTCTCCTCCCAGCAGAGTGGGGTGCTGGGATTTGCAGGCGCGCACGGAGGGGACCGAGATTCCCACCGGGGGCAGGCGCGGCATTCGGGAGGCGGAGGTTAAAGGTCTCCATTCCTGGAAACCGCTTCTCTGAGCTCCAGGGGAGACCCTCTCTGCAGAGTTCACAGGGGGCGTTTACTCTGCACTCGGGAATGTTTTCTAGGCGGGCAGCTCAAGTTGGCCTGGAATCTCGGATGCTGGCGTATTTACTCCCGGAGTTATTCACAACAGCCACATTAACGAGCCATTTTGAGGGCTGAAGAGATGGCTGAGGTTATGCTGCTGCCTCGCAAGAAGATCCTGGTTCCCACCCTGGATCCCACGTAAAAACACGCAGGAAGATCCTGGTTCCCACCCTAGAGCCCACGTAAAAACGCGGCGGAGTTTGCGAAACTCCAGAGCAAAAAGCAGAGTTATTCCTTAAATCACCCTTGGGCCTCCACAGGCACACAAATTAAAAAAAAAATCTTTAGAAACTCACTTTGGGTTACTTTATTTACATTTACTACAAAATGAAGTTATTCTCTCCCTCTTCCTTGGGGCGCTTTCTGGCGGCGCCGGGGATTAACCCAGCATGTTGGGCAGCCCGGTCCCCGTCGGTCTACATCTCCAACCCTAGCATTTCCACGCTCCCTTCTTTCTGTAATTTCCACTTAGATCAGCCCGCAGAGGCAGCACGGGGGCGGCCGGCTCCGTGGCCCCGAGGAACGAACCTAGGTTCTGTTCCGAGAGCTTAGCACTTGGACTCGCGCCTGGTGGGAGCCCCCGGAAATGTCCCGGCGAAATCAAGGCCGCCACAAAGCACAGACCCGAGGGGACCCGGGAAGGAGGCGAACGTGACCCGCGCGTGCAGAGCGGTGGCGGGGCTCTGAGCACGCGAGGCCCGCCCGGGCCGCGGATGAGTCTCCCCGCAACAGGAGTCGGGTTGGGACGGACGCTCCCGGGACAGCTCGGCGCTCCCCGCAGTCCCGGCAGTTATTCCGGACATGCTCCTCCCATAGGATTTCAAACCCTCGACAACCACCACTCCCTGCCCTTGCCGCCCGCCTGCCCCAGCAACAGGCGGCGGCGCGCGTCTCATTGGCTGAGGCTGGCAGCGCCGCGTCCTGATTGGCTCGGAGTCCGCGGCCCTCTTCCGCGCTCGCTCAAGCCTCCATTTTGTCGCTGGAGACAGGGGAGGTCGGCCCGCGGCGCTGAAGACGCGACAGCTGGCTCGGAGGAGCTCGGGGGCCGTGTCCGATTCGCGCCTCTTTTCTCCCTGGGAAGGGAGGACGGCGTCGACGTTGACAGGGAGCCGCCGCTGCTCGAGCTCCAAGTCGGTGAGTGCGGCGACGCGGCCATGTTGGCGGCCGTCGTCCCCATTGTTGGGCAGGGCCGCGGCACTCGGGCCCGGGCGGGCTCCGGGTTCGAATCGCGGACGACGCCAAGGCTGGTCCCAGTTTAATTTTCAAGACCGGGGCCGTGCTCTGACTGTTGCTGCAGGGCGCTTGCTAGTTCGGCTCAGTAGGGGCGCGCCTTGCGGGGCCTGCTTCCGGCTGCGAAGGTTCGGTGTGAAAAGGGGTGCGTGGGGCCGGAAGATCGGAACGGGACTTTAGGGTTTGGGTGAACTTACGCCGTGGCGTGGCCACAAAAACAAGCGCTTCCCTAGTTGGGCCTGACTTGCAGGATCGGAGGTCCGCCCGCCAGTTCCCACGCGATCGAGGGATCGCGGAGGTCCTGCGTGCTGGCCGTATGTCAGAGCAGCCGCGGTCGCCCCCCTTTTGTCCGCCAGTCCGCGGGAGTCGCCGCACCTGGCCCGTGGCGTCAAGGGTCTTTCTTTTGCTAGCGAGGACTCGTCTCCACCCCGCGCGCTGAGGACACTCCGATGTTGGCCCCAGCCCCTCGGCTGAACCCGGCAGACTGGCTCATGAAAACCTCTGCACTGAGACAAAGGCAAGGATCTGGCCGCGCGCAGCACCCCCTGTCCTGGGCTTGGCAGCAAGGCAGAGGCCCGGCCTTGGAAATCCTGCAGTCCCAAAAGCAAACTGAGAGGTAGGAGTGCCCGTGGCACTGGGGCCTTTCTCAGCAAAGGGTGCAGTCGTGCCCTGGGGGGGGTAGTGCCCGCCTGTGACTACCCAAGTTTCCAAAGTCGGGAGACAAGTCTTGGAGGAGGAGTACATGTGTCTGCGGGTGGGGCACCTTTCTTAGTTAAGGTACAAAATACAGGGTGTGCCTTTGAAGAATTTGAAGAGCTTGCTCCGGTTTTAAGGTACACAGCAGCCTGGGGGTCCAGACTCGAGGGCGAGTTGATGTGGATTCAGGGCTGAGACTAGCAGCTGAGGTCTGACTCAAGTTAAAAAGGCTGAGACTGTCTAGGGGGCTCTTGCCTAGAGGATTGGGATTCCAATCCAGAGAGAGAGAAAAATAGTGGTAAAACAGAATAACTTGATTTAAATTTTTTGGGGGGAGGGGACAAGTTTCAGCAATAGAAGTTGAATTTAAAACTGGAATTTTTATTTTTGCATTTACTTATAGGTGACAAAGAAGCTGAAGATGGGCGGTGGAGAGAGATGTGACATTCCAGCCCCTCAATCTAGAAATGTTAGTAAGAACCAACAACAGCTTAATAGACCGAAGACCAAGGAGCAGAATTCCCAGATGAAGATTGTTCATAAGAACAAAGAGAGAGGACATAGTTACAACTCCTCAGCCATACAAAATGGAGGAAAAAAGAAAAAGTTTCCAAGTAATCCGGATTGGAACTCTAGTTTATCAAGTCCTAGCTTACTTCTTAAACCTCAAGCTAATCAGAATTATGCTGGAGCCAAATTTAGTGAGCCACCATCACCAAGTGTTCTTCCTAAGCCACCAAGCCACTGGGTTCCCGTGTCCTTAACCCCTTCAGATAAGGAAACAATGACATTTCAACTGAAAACTTTACTTAAAGTACAGGTGTAAGAAGATGAGTACTGAAGTTTACATTTGTTACAATGGTCTGAAACAAATCCATTAGGGAGTAAAACTGCCAATTTGCAAGTATAATCATACTATTCGTTGTAGAACAGTATCAGTATGACCTAAAATAAGAAAATAATTGACCCTGATAGTGCTGCCAACTAAATTCAAGTTTGTGTTTGGGGAATAGTAATCAACTGTCTCGGGAGAAGACTTAAGATTCATGACTAACTCATTTGCAGTGAATAAGCATCAAAGATTATACAAGGACTAGAACCAGAAAGGCAACTTCAGGTTAAATGTGCTAGGGACACCTAAATTAGTAACAAAGACCTCATATTACTTTTAAATGGCTGCATCTTAAGAAACCACAGTGGGTGTGTAAAGGGCACTTGGCCTGCTACAATGGGGAACAGTATGTGTCCCAAGGCTATTTTGTTTCCTAAATGCAGGAAGTTGATGCACCAAAAATGCTTAGTTTTGAAGATCACTCAGTAGCTTTCAGAAACATTTTCTGTACTGCAGCTTTGCACAAGCTATTCTGACAGTGGTCTGGCTGCCTCATCCCTACAAAGCTCCTAACTTGAAGGGGCAAGTTGTAGAATGTGAAAATTTTAAGACAAGTCCTGTAAATACATGTAATAAGCTTGTAACATATGTAAACTTTTCTTGGCCTTTATCCTATAGAAATAGATTATTTTTAGTATGAATCTGCAGAATGTAAGACCGTGGACTGTTTTTAATACTGTGGCCTAATTTCAAAGCTCCACTTGCTTTTAAGTTTGCACTTGTGCTAAAGTGCCATATGTATATTGATCCAGGTGGAAACTAATAAAGGTAAATCCTAGAGTATTACATTTCATATTATACCTTAAAGATTTAAGCTAAGACATTTCCTATTTTAAGAAATGAGAACTCTATTGGATTCCCCCAGATTTTTAAGCCTATAATTACTTTGGCTCCCTTCAATCCTGATGGAACATAAATTTAGATCTTAACCTCCCGTACATGTTTTTTGTCGTCCTAAGAGGTCGATACTTTTGTTTTATCAGTGAGCCAAATACCAGGTTTGAAAAATGTGTGGCTGATACAAAAATATAATTTTTAATGCCCTACTTTCCAATTTGGCACTCTTTACAATGTCTGAGCAGAATATTCTGCTCAGTAAATTGTATTTCTCCAAATAAATTCAGTTGAAATACTGCCAAATAGATCATCAACTATCCTAAAGGACAAGATTATATGTAGAATATTGTATGGAATTTGATTTTTAAGTATGAAATCAACAAATAAATATTTCCCCCAGTATCTTGTTTTTGATTAAAGACTGTTAATCTTGACTAATATATGTAATTCTTAAATTGGTATGTGATAGAACGATTGCAACTAACTACTCTAGAATTCTTGTAATGATAGTTTTTTATATAAAAAAAAGACTACTATAAAACCTTACATGTACATGGGAATACAGCAATGAGTTCTGGTGTGGGAGCTGTCAAATTTGATAAGAGAAACTAGAATGGAGGATGGGCGTAAAAATGACTAGCTACAAAATGTTTATTCCTAGCCTGAAACTTTAGCTCACACAATCTCATCACTTAGGAAGACAGTGTTAAGCCTGAGACCTATCTCAAAACACCAAGGGAAAAGATGGTACTAGAATAGATTTTTGGTCAGCCTCCAAAAAGCTTGGTGAATGCATATACCAGTGAAAATCAATGACCACACATAACCTATCATCAGGATTGCTGAACTTGTGGAAAATGTAATTTTAATTTGTCATTTTGGGGGAAGGGGACAAATGTATGGTATATTGGAATCTACAAACAGGCTTACTTTAGAGCCCAGTAAGCATAATAAAGTCTGTGCACATGAGGAGGAGCCTAAAGGGTTCTGGATCAGTTTTACAGCTTCCCAGCGTTTTCTGATACATTTAAGTGAATGAAAATATATCTCTCTTCTCTAAAGCCTCTCAGAGACATCTGTGAGGCACAGCAAAATCTAAAGAAAACAAAAGATTTTTTTTTTTAGCTCCTAGACCAGTTTATTTCACTTTCCAGCATTCAAAGAAATGTGATCTGCAAAAAAAACGCTAGATTACAAAGGCCTTTTACTTATTTACAAACTACTGTCAGTTTATCAATGAAATAGTTACATGCCTCACTTTTTATTCCAAAGAAAAATCTCCATCTTTAAAACAAGGGTGAATGGTGAACTGGCTTTACAAACACAAACATCATAATGATAATCAACACTGTTAAGAGGAAGAGGCAGAAAAAGACCCAAGGCAAGGGGTCTTTCCTTAAGGATTTGCAGAATATCTTGTTGATGTTAACAGTTGAAGACAAACAGGTTGTTTACTTCACCTATTAAGTCATCACTAAAAATTGAGAACATTTCACTCCTGGTGCACCTAAAAGTCTTAATGACCCTTTGAACTACTGCTCAAGTCACAGCCTTCAATCTTAGCATTGGGTAAACAGAAACATGGTCAATAACAGTAAATAAAAAAAAAAGAGGGGCCCAGAAGAAAGTGAAATTTCCAATGTAGGCTAGTCTGTGAACAACAACAGTCTGAGACAGTTTAATCTACTCTTATCCAGAAAAGGTAACTACTGCTACAAGGCAAGGGATGGAGCAGAGAGGGTCTTCTACCAAAGACAACTTCTGTAGAACAGGAGGAGTGCCCATTTCCCAGGAGTGAGTTAAGCAGGAGTATCTGAGTAGCATACAGTTTGGCACATTAAGTGCTTAAAAATTAACAGCTTTCAAAAAGGTACATGGAAACCACAGTAGACAATTTGTTGTAACTTAGCAGCTGCCAAAACCACCTGTATCTTTCCTATTTACCACATTTAAAATGAGAGAACACAACCATCAAGTGGTATACTTACAAATGAACAGGTATTTTCCAGCAATAAACAAAGCCAAAATTATGAAACAAAATGTATTCAATTAAAAAAATGACTATGCAACTTTAATTCTACCCTCTGAAGGTTTTACCTTCAAAAGGAAATGGAGAAGGGAGGGAGAGAAGTAACATCCTAAGTCACAGGCATTTAAGAAAGAAACACACAGAACCTCTACTTGTAAAAACCACTAGTCCAATGCTAATGATCGTGTAAAGATATAACTTTGTAATTAAATCTATTGTCTTTGCTTGAAGTAAACTATAGATTTAATTATATCTATATTGTGTCTTTTTGAAAATAAAGCTATAAACGCATTCCCAACTTGACTTTCAAGAAAGCATCAACAAAAGTGAATTAAATAATTTATGAACTCTAAATTTGTTACCTGCCACTTCTGTAATTTTGGGACAGGGTTTAAAAAAATTTAACACAAATACAAATAACTTCATTTTCTGCCCATTTATGTGTATTCTACATTTCAAAATTGTTATAAAAGCTTGTACTTCATGTCCAGATTTTAGATTTTACATTGTTTGAAATATGTGGCAAATACAAATGTGATGGAATCAATGTATGGTAAACCGCTTCATATCCTAATAAGGAATTGATAACATTTTATGACACTATAAAAGTTATTTATTGGCTACACACAGAATATATCCCTATAAAATGTACAAATAAATCACTAAGAAGTATAATTTGGTGAACATTTTTGCAATTACAGAACACACTAGGTCAGTTGGGGTGACAGCTGTCTCAATATAATTATTTATAGCACCCAGGGTCTGCTTTCTATCTAATGAAAGTTACCTGCTTATTTTGGGATTACTTTCTAGTATTTGAGGCAGAGTTAACAGTTTATTATCACTCTAGTATATTATACAGTAAGCACTGCACAATGATTTTTTCATTATTCATAGTAAAGAGATGCAACAAATTCTAGACATTTTTAAATGCTAAATAACCATAAAATTACTTATCTTTGATAGTATATTGGGCTAACTATTAGGATGTGAATGGTTTAAGATTGTTACAATACACTTCAAACAAAAGGAGGTCATAGTGTAACAATTCACTGGATTGTGCTCAATAGACATTGACTGAAGGAAGGAATGACCTATTCTTCCCAATTACCTGGTATAATGTTTTTGCCCACAGTAGGGACTCAATAAATATTTGTTGAACATACTGACTAGGCAAGAAGTGAAGAGAAATGGACCTTTCTCAGTTGGATGTCAAGTATAAGTGGAATTATAAGTGGAATTACTTGGGAAAGAGTGGTTAAAGATGTAAACTGTATATGGTATATAAGTAAATAACTCAGATGCCAACAAACAGTTAAGCAGAAAATTCTGGCACCAGAATAAACAAAGGCAAGATGTGCCAAGAAGGGCATAAATGGAACTGACTTTAAGAGAACCTAGAAAAAGTTTATATTGGACCATACCTTTTCCCATCCAATTCAGTTTGAGACAGACCAGTAGAGGCACTGTTAAGAGACTATGGCTGTCTTCCTTGATATTCAGACATGCTAGTTTCCAGTAACTTATCACGGATCTTTTTACCCACGAGCCATATAAACCTGTTCATCTTTAGGGATCAGTTTCCATAAGTACAAAGTTGAATTTCCTTGTATTTGTCCTACAATGCTTACTTCAAACTTGAGGGACTTCAATTATTCCATGAAGTTTTCGATAATTCTTTTATCTTTCAAACCAGAGTCAAAATATTCGTACAGTATTCATACTGCAGCACCTTCCACCCACCCTTTGGTCGCTTGAACTGCCCTTCTTTGGTTCTTTATCCGCTTTCAGATCTTTCTTGAAGTGTAGTAAGCAGAACTGTACTGGGTATTCCAGCTGCAGTTTGGTCTTAAATAAAAGAAGGATGTTTGTCAGTTTGGTTTTCTTTATTCTTCTCTGTGGTATACAGGATTTTGTTAGTTGAACTGGATGTAGCAGCTTACTGGGTCAAATTTTCAAGAGAATAGTACAGTAGTTCCCAGGTCTTTTCCCTAGGCTGCAACTTAACAGCTCAAACTCTACGTAGCACCTGTCCTTTCTCACTGAAGCATTATCTCTCACTTTTCTTCTTGCTTACTTGGCTTTAAAAAAAAAAATGCAGAGAAATCTTAAGTAAAAAGAGAAGTGAAGTGTCAGCTTCACTTAAATGTTGACATGACTATTCTATCCAATAGAGCCCAGTGCCAGACACACAGGTACTCAGTCATTAGCTCACAGCACTGTAAAAACCCTCCAAATTTCAGTAGGCTTCTACCATGAGTTCAACTGTAAATAGTTCTTGAGAAGCTGTCCGGTACACCGCTTTGTTTTAAACAATATATAAGCTGCTCAAGTTAAACAGTCTTGAGTCTTGAGTCTAAAAATATTGACAAAGCAACAAAAACAATCATCAGGACTTCTAGTTCCACAGAGACTGAGAATAATTTCATTGGGTTAGCTCTTCAATTACAGTCTGTTTTAAAAAAAAAACAAACTAAGAAACAACACAGGCTCAAATCTTGGCTCTGGCAGCTGTAGCCTTTACTTTGTGCCTCAATTTTTCTCTCTGTGATATGGGGGAAAATAAGAGCACTTTCCTTACAGGGTTTTGTGAAGCGTGAATGAGTCAATGATCTCTTGAATAGTGCCTGGCACATGAGTTATTATTAGCTCTAATTGTCACTGTAAAATAACTAGAACTCAATCCACAAAATACCTAAACTTCTCCCAAGTACTTAATAAATGTGCACCAATATTCAATGAAGTAACTTCATAAGCATAAGGCCTAATATATATATCTTGCTTAGGAAGGGGGAAGAGTAGAATTATTTGACCCATCCAATAACGAAAGCAGAATTTGCAACTAGCTTGCCCAAATTTCATTTTAATATGTGTATTAACACTATGAACCTCTTTTATTATTTAACCCAAGAGGCTTAACGAGCAATCATGAAACAACTTTGACACAAGGAACTTTTAAGTACCATGTAAAAGATGTAGACTTCTGCCAAGTTCTATCATTTCCAAAGTTGGTTGTGCCTAATGCCAACACTGATTTAAAATATCCCTAAGTCTACAAAGGATTACTTTCCATGATCTTAGATTCATATTCAGTACTATAATAATTCCAGTTAATCATTATTTCCTTCATTTTGTTTTTATTATAGCATGTTTGCTTAATTTACAGCAAGCAGAAAATAAGCTGGGTCTTGTTTTGATCCAAACATTGATGTTTTAAAGGTTGTACACAATATTTGTTAAAAAGAACATATAAAAATACCTTTGTAGAAGCTTCTATAAGAAGAAAAATACAAATAACCAACAACTTTCCTCTCTGCTAGAACTGCAAACACATGCTAAGTTTTAAATAGACTTTTTGTGTTTAAACTATACACCAGGAATAACTAAAAATTAAAACGTGCATATAAGATTGCATAGCAGAACATGAACATTAGCTGCAAACAGAAGAAATGAAAGTTAGAACCACTATCAATATAACAAA
The DNA here is from genome assembly GCA_023101885.1 of Typhlomys cinereus. Taxonomy (NCBI): domain Eukaryota; kingdom Metazoa; phylum Chordata; class Mammalia; order Rodentia; family Platacanthomyidae; genus Typhlomys; species Typhlomys cinereus. Next base: position 550,237 of record JALPQD010000663.1, read on the forward strand.
GGTTCTAGAATCAACCCTTTAAACACATTCCACAAACAGTATTTAAAACCCTTCTTTGTTCTCTACAAACAAGACCTAGTTTTCTAAAACCAAAACTGAAAAAGTAATCCTCTAAAACGAATTGCTCCCTCACAGTATCTTACTCATATCTGCAAGCAAGGATGCTAGCTTTTTATTCTGAAAGTATTGACATTGGAAATCACTTTTTTATTTCCCTAAAACAATCTTTCAAAGAAATATTGAAATTATAAAATATTAGGGTATTACTTCCTTGCTTTTAGTCATGCCCTACATTGTCAGAAACTCATATGATGTGGCTCTTGCTTAAAACTGACTAATCCTTTTTCCCATCTTTTATTCATGGCACCACAGAATCATCTAGAATGGGAGTGTCGTCTTTCAACTTGCCTCATACTAATAAGCTGAAGTGTAAGAAAGCCTTCCTCATGAAGAGGCAGGCCAACTTTGATATAAATGCAAATGCCAAGTGCTATAAGCATCCAAATCAGTTCATTTTACACTATGCACACACAAATACAACCTTTCAGTTTGCTTTTAACAGCAACAACAAAAAAACCAAAATAACAATGATCGATTAACACACTTTAAATTTTAGAGTAACTACATAAGAACATTCTTTTCCCCTTTAAATTATTTCTGCCATCATCGACATGCTCAAAACTCAAGAGGGGATTTTTGATGTTTTATGTTCCAAATCTTAAAAATCACGAAAGAGAGGAAAAAAAAAAAAAAAAGCGTGTAGCGAAGGCTCCATGTTTCAGTGAAAACTCAACCTCCCTGACAACGCTGCTCCACACAGTTGCATCACTCCCCAAACAGTGGGTTAACAAGAGAATTATTCCACACTGTATCGTGAACAGTCACCATGGGCCTAGACATCTTGACAAGACATACAGGTCCACCCTGAACCTAAATGTGTCTGAGCAGTCAGTGTTGTGATGTGGCTACTTTACTTTTGTATCATTCTATCCTACCAGAGAGCTATATTTCTAGGTTAACAGTTCTACCAAATATGGATATGAAAATTTATTCTCTATAAGACAATGTTGCAAATATGGTCAACCAACATCTTTTCACAAAAATATCTCAAGCATAAAAAATAGAATTCTACAAATATAACAGGACACCACAAATTGGTAGCTGCCCGAAACATTAAACAAACTGGACTCTAAGAGTGGCTTCTCAACAGCATATCATTAATATAACCATGGCCTGGTACAGGGAAACTAACAAGTGTTTTTGTTTTAAACGCATCGATTGCGAACATTGTATTCCTGATAATTTAATTATACCAAACTATAAGTAAATGAATGATACATGCCTAGAAAGTATCATGATGTATACTATCAGTGGCCACTGAACTTAGGAATAGTCCAAGACCCTGATCTAGATTTTGACCTAGACCTAGACTGTGATCTTTTTTTTTTTTTTTTTTTTAAATTTTTTTTTATTATTATTTATTCAACTGTGCGCATGTGCGTGTGTATGTGCGTGCGCGTGTGTGTGTCTGTGTGTGTTTCTGTAGAACCACGGACGAATTCGCGAACCACCATGGACGCCTCCACCTCCTTCTGCTCCGGGATTCACAGGCTCCGCCCTACCAGGACCAGAAACGCAGGCCGCCCCCGCTTCCGCCCGGCGTCTATATGTGGGATCTGGGATCCGAACTCAGGACCTTCCGCCTCCAAGGCGTAGGCTTAACCCCTGAGCCACCTCTCCAGCCCCTAGACTGTGATCTTGACTGAGATTTGGATCTAGGTGGTTCTTTTTTCCTTGATTCCTTTTCATATTTTTTTTTTTTTTTTTTTTTTTTTTTTTTTTTGCTCTTTGCGTCTTGCTTTATTGACCTCAGAGCACCTTTTGGATAGATTACAAAAACAAACCAAATACACAATGGGAAATAGAACTGGATCCTGGCTGGTGCTACTCGGTTGCAGAATTCCCTGACCAAAGTGGATTTGTACAAAAATGTCAGAGGAGAAATGAGGCAGCATGCTGCAGAGTGGAGTGCTGGGCAGCCGGCAGAGGAGCGGTGGGCCCTGCTGGGTCACGCCTCTTTATAGTGAACGCGGGTGTTCACCACGTTGCCATGGGTCAGTGTCAGGATGAGTTTCCCACCGCTGAGTTCTCGAGTAAGTGTTGTCTCCTGCCCATCCCACTTCTGCACATGGACAAGTTTTCCTCCATCCAGCGTCCCATCCAGTGTCACCAGGGACTTGACCTTCCTGTCATCTGCCATTGTCTCATCAAATTCCTCTGAGAGCTTAAAGCTGATCTCTGTGTTCTTGAAGGTGCTCTGTGTTTTAATGATGGTGGTATCCCCATCCTTACTGATGACTGTCGTAGGCTTGCTCGTGCTGACCACCTGCCTTGTAGCAAAGCCCACACCCAAGGACTTCATGTAGTCATCAAAATTCTTGCTGTCTACCAGCTTCCAGGTGCCCACGAAGGTGTCCACCATGGTGAGGTTGGGTTGGACTGAGGAAGAAGCAGAGGGAAGGCAGGCAGAGACTCCGACCTGCCTCCTTTTCATATCTTAAGCCAGACTTATAATGTGTTTTGGAATCTGTTTTAGAGGTGCCTCTAGTTTTGGTGTGAGATGCACACCTAGAATGTGACTTAGCCTTCATTTCTTTTTTGGGCTGAGACTTAGACCATATCTTGAACTGGACTTAGATCTTGAAAAAGTTCAATTTCACTGTTTGAATCTATCATTGTCTACTGTTTCTAGGACTATAAGATCTCCTGTAGTTGTAATCAAAAGACTGACTTCTTGATCTCCTACTTTCATAATTTTGGCTTCTAGAACATCTGTATCTGTCATAATCATCATAGTGTGAAGAGCTGTACACATTCCTCCCTTGCTTGGCTGTCATTTGATTTGGTGTTTTTCGGTTCCTCTGTGCAAACTGTATTTCAATTTGTCGGCCACAAATCCATTTTCTGTCCAAATGATGTAAAACATCTTCAGCATCACGAACATCCTCAAATTGAACATAAGCAAATCTTCTTGGGCGTTGAGTGTAGAAATCAAGTGGAACATACACATCAACTATAGGACAATAACGACCAAATTCTCAGACCTAATGTCGACCGCCACGTTCCTGACAAACGCAGACATGTTAGGAGGACGCAGGCAGTGGGACATGACGGCGGCGGTGAGGGGTAACGGCCTCAGCAAACTATCCGCTGCTCCGGCGGTGGCTCCCTCCTCACACACACAGACACACATGCTCACACAGAGCCAGAGGGCTCGGCCACGGCAACTGCCTCTTCTCGCGAGACTTCAAAATATCTTCATTTTTTAATAAACAGCTCTACCACCAGTCTCTGATATCTTATATCATTCAGAGTAGTCATGGAGTCTACATCGCATAAGCGCTGGACCAAACACAATCCCATGGTGCTTTACATTCATCAGATTATTATTCTTGTAAATGTTCTCTCTCTTTAGATGAAGTACTTGAGAATTTCATAGTGAGTGGGTCCTATCTATTTCAGTGCTTCACATAGATTTTCCAGATGCTCATCAGGATCCATAATTTTGGCAGTCAGTGAGTTGGGGTAAGCATCATATGTGAAGAGAGAAATAGGCAAATCTCTGAAGTACAGCATAAGTGTACCAGTGATAGCATACATGTTCACAGAAATATCCATCCTTTCGCCATCTCTGTCAAAAGCCATCTTGACATCTTCAATTAAGTCACTGAATCCTGACACTCAGTACAGTCTTTTGGAATTGAGATCTCTGGATTTTATCTCCTAGATGTACATATCCACCACCATTGGCTGTTTGGAGATAAGAGCCTTCACAAGTGTTGTCGGATCACAGTTTTTCACCTTCCTTACATGCTTCTATTCTAACTTACAGTTATTTTGGACCATCTTGGAACACTGCTTATGAACATTCAAACCACAATCTACATATTTCACCCACTAAGCAGTGAGGCGCCATATGAAATTGGCAGAGTATTCACATCAGTGTGGCCCTGAGAATGTATGGACCTTGAAATTGTGAATCTCTTCATATTTTGGGATTTGCTCTTTTTTTTTTCCTTTCAGAATTGTTCTTCTAACAAGTGATGTTAACTTAAAACTAAAGTATAGGTTCCTGACTGTCCCTATTCCAGGAGGCTCAGCAGGGAGTGTCTGTCCAAATGGTTTGGCACTGGAGGCTGCTGACCTGGCCATAGTGGATGGGGTGGGCGGAGGGGCCGGTATCACAAGGGGCCGAGAGAAGGTGAGTGGCTTTGCAAAGCCCCTGGCAAGGTGCACTCACTCTGCATCCCTCGGCCTCACAGATGCCACCTTGCCATACAATAAAGACTTTTTTGAGCCTCTTTGTACTGAACCTTTAAAAGACATCAAGTTTACTAGGCCGTGTCCTGTCTGGGTGTTGAGAAACTCTCCTATCCAAAAATAAAATGACAGGTGTTTAGATGGAAGTTTACTCTTGGGTGTTTGTAGTTAAATATTGAGACATCTGATCCTGTCCACTGTCAGTCACTCCTTTTTCACTGTTGTTAGATTGGTTTACAATATTGGGCCTGTGTGTTCCCTGTCATGGAGGAGGGAGGGGTTAGAGGTTAGTATGCAGGTGGTTGGTTACCTAGAAGCTAACCCCATTATCCACTCTGTCCTATTCCTTTTCTTCCCTCTCCTTTCAGCCTTTTCTTATATACAAGCCTTTGTTAACAATTTACCCATGTTCTTTTGTTTCTGCTCTTTTAGGATCTTTTTGCACTGCCCTCCCCTGCCCCTGAGTGTTCCTTTACATTTGTGGGTGTTGTAAGGGTTTATGTTTGATTCCATTTAACTGATGGTTTGATTATAGGAGTCACTTATATGGGAGAATATAAATATAGTGTCTGTCTTTCTGCTTCTGGAATATTTCAATCAATATGATTTCTTCCAGTTCCACCCACTTACTGGCAAATTTTATTAGTTCATCTTTCTTGATGGCTTAATATTTTTATAATATTAATCATTTTTATTTATTAAATATTATTTTATTGTATAATATTATTTTATTGTATATTTATTTTATTGTATATATGTACCACATTTTCATTAACTGTTCATCCACTGTTGAACATCTAGGTTGGTTCTATTTCTTTGCAGTTGTGAAATGGACTGCTATGAATACAATTGTACATATGCCTCTGATGCAGGATGCAGTGTTCTTTGGGAATAGTGCCAGAAGTGATATGGCTGGGTCATATGGAATTTTGATTTCTAATATTTTAGTTTTCTCAAAATTACTCTCCAAAGGGGTTGTATGAGTTTACAATCTCACCAGCAATGTATAAGAGTCCCTTTCTCCCCGCATCCATATCAACATTTGTTGTTTGTGTTTTGAATCATAACCATTCTGACTGGAGTAAGATGATATTTCAGAGGGGTTGTTATTTGCATTTCCCTAATGATTAACGAGATAGAACATTTTTAAAAGATGTTTGTTAGACATTTGAATTTTGTTTTCTGAGAAGTTTATTTTTAGTCCTAGAGACCATTTTAACTTCCTTGGTATTTCATTTTGGAGATTCTTTGTATACTCTGGATATTAGTCTTCTATCAGATGTGAGGTTAGTGAAGATGTTCTTCCTTTCTGGAGGTTGTCTGTTTGCTCAATTAACAGTCTCTTTTGCTGAGCAAAATCTTTTAAATTTTACATAATACTAATTCTTTTAGAGATGAACTTATTCTCTGTCCGTTTGGGATCCTATTGAGGAAATGCTGGCTGAGGCCAATGGATTCAAACATATTCCTTGCTTTTTCTATGATCCTGAGATGCTCACCTGGAATCAGACCAGCTGAACCTCTCCTTTTCCCAAGGCTCAGGGAACTTTGTGGAAAAGGAAGTGGTAAAATTACAAGAGCCTAAAGATAGGGCGATCCATTGCTGGGCAAGACATTTCATTCAAGGCAGGGCTGCTGCATCCAGGAGCTCACTGCAATAAGACCTGCTCTTAATAGACCTGCACAATAATTGACATACCAACATGCCCCCATAGACTAGCAAGGAATCAGGGAATCTTAAAGTGGGAATCTTAAAGGCTAGGGCTAGATAGGTGAAGGGGAATGCCTCGTCAGTGGGTCTGCCCAAGGAAAGGCCACTAGGTCTGCTGTAGAGTCCTGAAACCCCACTAGAGCAGATGATCCAGAGGGAACACTGGGACCCATAGAAGTAGATAGACAGGAGGGTGGGAGGAGTAGGATGTATTAATGAAAGGAAGAATGGGAAGGGGAAGGGAGTGGGGAGAGAAATAATTACTCAATATGCTTGTAAAATAAGAAAAAAAGACACTAATTTTAATGGATTACATTTCCTTTCAGCCGAAGTAAAGATGACCCAGTTATACCATTACATGGAGTTAACGTTGACTTTCAGTCATATTGTGACTGATAATACTGTCCAAGAACCAATAGAAAAGGAAACAAAATCACCCGTTGATGTCAATATTTCTGTATAACCAGCTCTTTCAAATTTTCTAAGTCAGTTAGAACCTGAAGAATTTAATAGTTGAGTTAAAATCATGAAGGCTATTCAGAAAAATATGGTGAAAATTTACATTTATGAACTAGAGGAAAGGGTATTTTGTATAGAAATAAAGGAATAGCTTAACAAAATACGCAATACAGAATGTCATCCAGAGCAGTTTTTGGAAATAAGATCAAAATTAGATAAAGTTAATCATTATTCAAATGACATTGTAGTTTCATTTACAAGGTGCCTGGCCTGGTGACTTTAAAGAAGTTCTCTTGTGTTAGAGTTCCTGGTGTTGATAGCCTGAATGATGTTAAAAATCATACATACAATGAATTGTCTATATTTGGTGGTTTTATCCTGTTAGATGACTCAATTCAATTGAAAAGCTTAGCTTTTTTTTTTTTTTCATTCCTTGAAGAACCTAGTACTCCAGAAGGAAAACAGCAATGGAAAATCCACTGTAAACTTCAAGAAAAAAAACTAAAGACTGAATGCTAAAGCTCTAAATTTGCTGACTCTTTTGACTGTCTATTAAAAGAAACATCTGGTTGAAATTTTATCATAATACAACTGTGATTTACAAACTCAAAATATGCTCCAGAATTAGAGTTTCTTATCAGATTGCAGTCTTAGAACATACAGCAATGGCATCTTTTTAATAGAAAAGATGTTTTGAGATGTTTTCCAGTCATACAGATAATGGAATAATAGTCATAATTGCTGAAGATTTTTATATTCTGCTTCTTTATATGCTTCTTCTCCAAACCTTTTGGAGCTAGGAGTTGAGATTTCTCAACATTAAACATGAATGCATTTCACAGAAGTTGTTAGCATTGGAGTACCTGGACATTCATGCGTAATGTTGTGACTAAATGAACTTGTAACAGAAGATCAAGTTTTAAGGGATTATGGGCTTCCAGATCCCAACAAGTTTTACTGGGTATAATTTTAGAAATTAACCAAAGTGTGCATTTCAACAGAAGAGGATTTTTTATTTTTTTAAATCTTTCAGAAAGCAATGAAAAAGATGAAGAGGATATATCTCTGGATTCAGAGGATGAAATCTCGCATATAGAAATACTTAGCAAAAGGCGGAAGGTCCTGAGTTCGGATCCCAGATCCCACGTATAGATGCCAGGTGGAAGCGGGGGCGGCCTGCGCTTCTGGTCCTGGTAGGGCGGAGCTTGTGAATCCCGGGTCAGAAAGGATTGGTGGAGGCGTCCATGGTGGTTCCCGAATTTGTCCGTGGTACTACACACACACACACACACACACACACACACACACACACGTGCGCGCACGCACATACATACACACATACGCACAATTGAATAAAAAAAAGAAAGAAATACTTAGCAAATTTCATTCAGAAATATTGGTAAAAATGACCACCCCCATAAAAGAGAGAGTATTCAAATTGAATTGTAGTCCTCTCTTGACATACAAAAAAGTTTATCAGAAGACTTACAAAATTCATTGTGAAGACAGAGCGTCTATTGATATATTGTGCTCTCAAGGAAAGAAGAACAATTTAGCCAACCAAGATGTATATAATAGTTTTCATGCTTATCAGAATCAATTCAACATAGTCCATCAACTTAACCACTTTAATGTTCTCACTCATCAGACATTTTGGGGGATGCCATATGTCCTTTCAACAAGTCAATCTCAGGAAAATAAAAATTACTTTTTATCTGCTTACAAAAACTTACATAAAGTGAAACATCCATTGAGTTAAAAAATTCTTTGAGAATATACTCAAAATAGAAATAATAACAGTAAATAGAACAAAAGGTTGTTGTTACTTCTTTCAGTTTATTATCCTTTCTGAAATGTTTTTCCTTTTCATTTAAATCATAATAGCTTGTAATATTCGAAGCATCTGAAAATTGAAATAAACATATATTTTAGCATATATTGCACTCAAATTATCTTATGTTGGAATCTTTAAGTTTTAGATTTATTATTGGTACTTGGGCTTCATATTGAAGTCTTTATATGAACATGTTCATAAAGAAAAGATGCTAAATAACAATGGCTTTCTTTTTAATTTAATTTTATTATTTAATAAAATTAGCAAACACAATGAGTAGGTAACCCTATCCCTCTCTTTTCATCCTCTGTACCTCCTTTCCCCTTCCATCTCTTTTCCTTCCTCCCTTCCCTCCTTTTGTGAATCCAACACATTTCCTCCAACCTTGCTAATCATCAGCTTCTATGAGTCCCAGATTTCACTCTCCATCATCTGTTCTTGTGGGGGTTCAGTCATCTGTGGCAGAACAAGTGGTCCTTCTGGGGCAGACCACTGATAATAAGCACTCCTTTCACTAGTCTAACCTTAGCCCCTAAGGATACTACTGCTTGAAATTATTTCTCCTAAGATCCTCACTAGAATGGATATGCCAGCCATTCTGTGGGTCTAGTAAAGTCAAGTCTCATTGCAACGAATTCCTGGCTACAGCAGTCCTGTCTTGAGTGGCGTGTCTTGTCTAGTGGTGGACCTCCCCTTCTTTAAACTCTTACATTCTTACTGCCCCCTCGTCTGCAAGGTTCCCTGAGCCTTAGAATGGGGAGAGATTTGGCTGGCCTGATTCTGGGTGAACATTATAGGGTTGCCAGTGCTCTGCATTCTGGTTCGCTGTTGTCTGTTTCACTGTTCTTCCACACTGCACTACGCTGGTCGAATTTGGGTGCTGAGATACTCTCCTATCCAAATATAAAAAACTGTTTAAAGAAGGTCTTCATACATGAAGTCATATGTAGCATGTGCACTTCTTTGGGATAAGTATCCTACACAGGTTTCTAGACTGTAAAACTTTGTATTCTGGAGAAAACAACATGTGTTTTGTGCTGATTCTACCAACTATGTTCAGGCTTGTAATGAGCTTGAAAATAGTGACCAAGTGAGGACGCGTCAAATTCACATGTTTCACTTTCTCTTCTCAATGATAAGAATCCTGTAGATGTTCATATGTTGTAACTTTTTATGTTCAGGAGAAATTCACACTGGTTTTGTGACGTTTTCATGGAATATGTTCATGCAGGCCTTGGTGTACCAAGTGAGGAGGACTGAGAGTCAAATGCTGGAGGTGCACTTCTCAGGGATAAGTATCCTACAGAAGATTCTATAGTGTTACACTATGTGTTAAGGAGAAGATCATACTTGTTTTGCGACATTCGCATATAACATGTTCACGCAGGCCATGATTTTCCAAAATAGTGAACCAATTGAGGAGGATTCAGAGTCAAATGTTGGAATTTCACTTCTTAGGGATAAGTATCCTAGAGAAGTTTCTATATTGTAACATTTGTGTTCAGGCGAAAATCATACTTGTTTTGTGACATTTGAGTAGCACGTGTTCACACAGGCCATGATTTTTACAAAATAGTGAACCAAGTGAAGAGGACTCTGAGTTAAATATAAGTATCATAGAGAAGTTTAGGATAAGTATCGTAGAGAAGTTTCTATATTGTAACTCTTTGTGTTCAGGAGGATAAGTATCGTAGAGAAGTTTCTATACTGTAACTCTTTGTGTTCAGGAGAAAGTCACACTTGTTGTGCGACAGTCAATGGAACATTTACACGCAAGCCATGATATTCCAAAATAGTGAACCAAGAGAGAAGGACTCAGAGTCAAATGTTGCAAGATCTCTTCTTAACGGTAAGTACCCCACAAAAATTTCAATAGTGTAATTCTTTGTGTTCAGGAGAGTATCACACGTGTTTTGCAATGTTTCCATGGAACATGTTCACGCAGGCTATGATTTTCCAAAATAGTGAACCAAGTGAGGAGGACTCAGAGTCAAATGTTACAAGTGCACTTCTTAGTGGTAAGTATCCTACGGAAGTTTCTATACTGTAACTGTTGTATTCAGGAGAAAATAACAGTTGTTGTGTGACATTTCCATAGAACACGTTCACGAACGCCATGATTTTCCAAAAGAGTGATCCAAGTGCGGAGGATTCAGAGTCAAATGTTGGAATTTCACTTCTTAGGGATAAGTATCCTAGAGAAGTTCTATACTGTAACATTTGTGTTCAGGCGAAAATCATACTTGTTTAGGGAGAAAGGGAGGTTTATTTAGCTTACGGTTCCAGAGGGGAGGCACAGTTTCTCATGGCAGAGGCAGCATGGCTGGCTGGCCAAAGCTGGAGGAGGCTAAGTCACCACAGACATCTTGGAAGCTGAGAGCTGCAAGACTGCTTGCAGCAAAGGCCCACTTCTCCTGGAGGTAGAGTGGGACTAAATCTACCTCAAGGCCCACCCCTTGTGACTGCCTTCCTCCAGCAAGGCTTCACCTCTCAAGGTGCCATGACCTTGCCAAACACAAGACTGTGGGGGACACATTTCAAACCATGACATTCCACCCCTGGCCCCCACAGGCTCATTGCCATCTCATTATGCAAACTATACTCAGTCCAACTTTAAAAGTCTTCATAGACTACAACAGTAGTCCCAACAGTCCAAAAGTCCAAAGTCCAAAACTTCCTGTAAAATCAAAACACAAGTTACATACTTCTAACATACAATGGCACAGAATAAACATTACCATTCCAAAAGGAAGGAATGGGGGCATATCCAGGAAAGATCGGTCCATAACAAGACCGAAAACCAGCAGAACAAACTCCAAATCTTGTAGCTCCAAGTCCAACAGGTGAGCCTCTCCTTGAAATCATCTCAGTTCCAAAGGGCTTTGGTTCCATCCCTCCTGTGTAGCTGCCCATAGAATACGTTGGTCTCTTGAGCTGGCTCCTCCCAGGGTATACAGCTTTCCTTGCCAGGTATCCCACGTAGTGTCTGGAATCTCTAACATCTTTACTTCTCAATGGCAAACCAGGCTTTAACTCCAGAGCACAAACTGACCTTCTTGGGCCTCTAAACTGCAGGCTTCTTGCCACATGATGCCTGGATTCTGCCAATTTTTGAAATCTTGGAGGAGGACTCCATGATCTCCTCCCTCTTGCATCACTGATGTCTCTAAAACCAGAACCACATGGACGACTTTGCCAAGACTGGCGCCCTTGAATCACAGCTGATTCTGCTTCTCTATGCTGGCCATGTCTTTCACTCCTGGGCAGTTGCTTGTAAGAGAAACCAACTCTTGCTTTTGACCTCTACCCTTTAGCTCCAGTCTTCTGAAAGGATTTGCATTCTTATGAGTGGGAGCCTTCCTTGAGGATCTTGCCCTCAAGGTAGGGCCTCTCCTATTATTCAAATTAAGAGCAGGCTTTGATTTACAAATGGAGCTAATCTCTTCAACAGCCATTTTGTTCTCTGCTTCTTTCTGGTTCAACTCTTTAAGTTTGCCATTGTATTTTTCATTCTTGGATCTTACAGTTTTTGCTTCTTCCTGCCTGATTCTTTGCTCTTTTTCATAACTCTGAAGACAACTAAAAAGTAGCCATATCACATTGTCAAGACTACATTGCTTTGAAATTTCCTCCGCCAAGCACTCCAACCTAATTTCAGGCATACTTTCAGGACGAGGGCAAAACTTCACTAAACTTTCGCCCAACACATGGCTCCATGTGTCACTCATCCAGTTGCAAACACAGTCTCTGTTCCCCTCTGGACCATCACAAGCTGGGCTTCCACTGCCCCGTCTCTCACAGCATTGCTCTCCTCTGAGCTCTCACAAGAAAGGCCCATTTGGCCCCCTTGCTCAGATGCAAAGACTTTCCCAGCACAAAGTCCCAAAGTTCTCCACATTTCTCCCAACAAACAGTTCCAGAGGCATGCTAGCCACATCACAGCATTGGCCATACTTTTGGGTACCGACTTCTCTCAGCTTCACAAACAATTTCACGTTGTGGTACCAGCTGTTTTTAATCTCACAGCAACACCCCACTACTCAGTACCAATTTCTGTAATAGTTGCTCTTAATTATTGCTGTGAGAGAACACTCAAAGTCGATCAACTTAAGGGAGAAAGGGAGGTTTATTCAGCTTACAGTTCCATAGGGGAGGCAGTTTCTCATGGCAGAGACGGCATGGCTGGCTGGCCAAAGCTGGAGGAGGCTAAGTCACCGCAGACATCTTGGAAGCCAATACTTGTTTTGAGACATTTGAATGGCACATGTTCACACAGGCCATGATTTTACAAAATAGTGAACCAAGTGAGGAGGACTCTGAGTTAAATGTTGCAAGGGCACTTCGTTAGGATAAGTATCGTACAGAAGTTGCTATGTTGTAACTCTTTGTGTTCAGGAGGAAATCACACTTGTTTTACACCGTTTCCATGAAACATGTTCATGTATGTCGTTCCCTTCCAAAATAGTGAACCAAGGGAAGAGGACTCACAGTCCTATGTAGCATGTGCACTTCTTTGGAAAGTCATATGTAGCATGTGCACTTCTTTGGGAAGTCATATGTAGCATGTGCACTTCTTTGGGATAAGTATCCTACACAAATTTCTAGACTGTAAAACTTTGTATTCTGGAGCAAACAACATTTGTTTTGTGCTCATTCTACCAACTATGTTCAGGCTTGTAATGAGCTTGAAAATAGTGACCAAGCGAGGATGCCTCAAATTCACATGTTTCAGTTTCTCTTCTCAGTGATAAGCATCCTGTAGATGTTCATACACTGTAACTTTTTATGTTCAGGAGAAGTTCACAGTGGTTTTGTGACGTTTTCATGGAATATGTTCATGCAGGCCTTGATTTTCTGAAATAGTGAACTAAGTGAGGAGGACTGAGAGTCAAATGTTGGAGGTGCACTTCTCAGGGATAAGTATCCTGCGGAAGACTCTATAGTGTTACACTTGTGTTTAGATGAAGATCATACTAGCTTTGCGACATTCGCATATAATATGTTCACGCAGGCCAGGATTTTCCAAAAGAGTGAACCAAGTGCGGAGGATTCAGAGTCAAATGTTGGAATTTCACTTCTGAGGGATAAGTATCCTAGAGAAGTTCCTATACTTTAACATTTGTGTTTAGGCGAAAATCATACTTGTTTTGTGACTTTCGAATGGCACATGTTCACACAGGCCATGATTTTACAAAATAGTGAACCAAGTGAGGAGGACTCTGAGTTAAATGTTCAAGTGCACATCTTTAGGAGAAGTATCGTACAGAATTTTCTATATTGTAACTCTTTGTGTTCAGGAGGAAATCACACTTGCTTGACGACGTTTCCATGAAACATGTTCATGCATGTCGTTCCCTTCCAAAATAGTGAACCAAGTGAAGAGGACTCACAGTCATATGTAGCATGTGCACTTCTTTGGGAAGTGTTACACTTTGTGTTCAGATGAAGATCATACTTGCTTTGTGACATTCGCATACAATATGTTCACCAGGACATGATTTTCCAAAAGAGTGAACCATGTTGGAGGATTCAGAGTCAAATGTTGGAATTTTACTTCTCAGGGATAAGTATCCTAGAGAAGTTCCTATACTGTAACCTTTGTGTTCAGGCGAAAATATACCTGTTTCGTGACATTTGAATGGCACATGTTCACATAGGCCATGATTTTACAAAATAGTGAACCAAGTGAGGAGGACTCTGGTTAAATGTTGAAAGTGCACTTCCTTAGGAGAAGTATCGTACAGAAGTTTCTATATTGTAACTGTTTGTGTTCAGGAAGAAATCACACTTGTTTTACGACGTTTCCATGAAACATGTTCATGCATGTCGTTCCCTTCCAAAATAGTGAACCCAGGGAAGAGGACTCACAGTCATATGTAGCATGTGCACTTCTTTGGGATAAATATCGTACACAGATTTCTAGGCTGTAAAACTTTCTATTCTGGAGCAAACAACATTTGTTTTGTGCTGATTCTACCAACTATGTTCAGACATGTAATGAGCTTGAAAATAGTAACGAAGTGAGCACGTGTCAAATTCACATGTTTCAGTTTCTCTTCTCAGTGATAAGAATCCTGTAGATATTCATACATAGTAACTTTTAATGTTCAGGAGAAATTCACACTGGTTTTGTGACCGTTTTCATGGAATATGTTCACGCAGGCCTTGATTTTCCAAAATAGTGAACCAAGTGAGGAGGACTCTGAGTTAAATGTTGCAAGTGCATTTCTTTAGGATAAGTATCTTATAGAAGTTTCTATATTTTAACTCTTTGTGTTCAGGAGGAAATCTCACTTGTTTTACGACATTTCCATGAAACATGTTCATGCATGTCGTTCCTTTCCAAAATAGTGAACCAAGTGAATAGGACTCACAGTCATATGTAGCATGTGCACTTCTTTGGGTAGTCATATGTAGCATGTGCACTTCTTTGGGTAGTCATATGTAGCATGTGCACTTCTTTGGGATAAGTATCCTACACAGGTTTCTAGACTGTAAAACTTTGCATTCTGGAGAAAACAACATTTGTTTTGTGCTGATTCTACCAACTATGTTCAGGCTTGAAATGAGCTTGAAAATCCTGACCAAGCGAGTATGCCTCAAGTTCACATGTTTCACTTTCTCTTCTCAGTGATAAGAATCCTGTAGATGTTCATACGCTGTAACTTTTTATGTTCAGGAGAAATTCACACTGGTTTTGTGACCGTTTTCATGGAATATGTTCTCGCAGGCCTGGATTTCCCAAAATAGTGAACCAAGTGAGGAGGACTGCGAGTCAAATGTTGGAGGTGCACTACTTAGGGATAAGTATCCTGCAGAAGATTCTATAGTGTTACACTTTGTGTTCAGGATAAGATCATACTTGCTTTGCGACATTTGCACATGAAATGTTCACGCAGGCCATGATTTTCCAAAAGAGTGAACCAAGTCCGAGGATTCAGAGTCAACTGTTGGAATTTCACCTCTTAGGGATAAGTATCCTAGAGAAGTTCCTATACTGTAACATTTGTGTTCAGGCGAAAATCATACTTGTTTTGTCACATTTGAATGGCACATGTTCACACAGGCCATGATTTTACAAAACAGTGAACCAAGTGAGGAGGACTCTGAGTTAAACGTTGCAAGTGCACTTCTTTAGGATAAGTATCGTACAGAAGTTTCTGTGTTGTAACTCTTTGTGTTCAGGAGGAAATCACACTTGTTTTACGACGTTTCCATGAAAAATGTTCATGCATGTCATTCCCTTCCAAAATAGTGAACCAAGTGAAGAGGACTCACAGGCATATGTAGCATGTGCACTTCTTTGGGAAATCATATGTAGCATGTGCACTTCTTTGGAATAAGTATCCTACACAGGTTGCTAGACTATAAAACTTTGTATTCTGGAGAAAACAACATTTGTTTTGTGCTGATTCTACCAACTATTTTCAGGCTTGTAATAAGCTTGAAAATAGTGACCAAGCGAGGACGCCTCAAATTCACATGTTTCACTTTCTCTTCTCAGTGATAAGAATACTTTAGATGTTCATACGTTGTAACTTTTTATGTTCAGGAGAAATTCACACTGGTTTTGTGACCGTTTTCATGGAATATGTTCAAGCAGGCCTTGATTTCCCAAAACAGTGAACCAAGTGAAGAGGATTGAGAGTCAAATGTTGGAGGTGCACTACTTTGGGATAAGTATCCTGCAGAAGATTCTACAGTGTTACACTTTGTGTTCAGGATAAGATCATACTTGCTTTGCGACATTCACACATGAAATGTTCACGCAGGCCATGATTTTCCAAAAGAGTGAACCAAGTCGGAGGATTCAGAGTCAACTGTTGGAATTTCACTTCTGAGGGATAAGTATCCTAGAGAAGTTCCTATACTGTAATATTTGTGTTCAGGCGAAAATCATACTTGTTTTGTGACATTTGAATGGCACATGTTCACACAGGCCATGATTTTACAAAATAGTGAACCAAGTGAGGAGGACTGAGAGTCAAATGTTGGAGGTGCACTTCTCTGGGATAAGTATCATGCAGAAGATTCTATAGTGTTACTTTGTGTTCAGATGAAGATCATACTTGCTTTGCGACATTCGCATATAACATGTTCACGCAGGCCAGCATTTTCCAAAAGAGTGAACCAAGTGCGGAGGATTCAGAGTCAACTGTTGGAATTTCACCTCTTAGGGATAAGTATCCTAGAGAAGTTCCTATACTGTAACATTTGTGTTCAGGCG
Source organism: Typhlomys cinereus (assembly GCA_023101885.1). Lineage (NCBI taxonomy): Eukaryota > Metazoa > Chordata > Mammalia > Rodentia > Platacanthomyidae > Typhlomys > Typhlomys cinereus. The sequence continues at coordinate 566,788 of JALPQD010000663.1, forward strand.
AAAACCATACTTGTTTTGTCACATTTGAATGGCACATGTTCACACAGGCCATGATTTTACAAAACAGTGAACCAAGTGAGGAGGACTCTGAGTTAAACGTTGCAAGTGCACGTCTTTAAGATAAGTATCGTACAGAAGTTTCTATGTTGTAACTCTTTGTGTTCAGGAGGAAATCACACTTGTTTTATGATGTTTCCATGAAACATGTTCATGCATGTCGTTCCCTTCCAAAATAGTGAACCAAGTGAAGAGGACTCACAGTCATATGTAGCATGTGCACTTCTTTGGGAAATCATATGTAGCATGTGCACCTCTTTGGGATAAGTATACTATACAGGTTGCTAGACTGTAAAACTTTGTATTCTGGAGAAAACAACATTTGTTTTCTGCTGATTCTACCAACTATGTTCAGGCTTGTAATGAGTTTGAAAATAGTGACCAAGCGAGGACCGGTCAAATTCACATGTTTCACTTTCTCCTCTCAGTGATAATAATACTGTAGATGTTCATACATTGTAACTTTTTATGTTCAGGAGAAATTCACACTGGATTTGTGACCGTTTTCATGGAATATGTTCACGCAGGCCTTGATTTCCCAAAATAGTGAACCAAGTGAGGAGGACTGAGAGTCAATTTTTGGAGGTGCACTTCTTAGCGATAAGTGTCCTGCAGAAGATTCTACAGTGTTACACTCTGTATTCAGCAGAAGATCATACTTGCTTTGAGACATTCACACATGAAATGTTCACGCAGGCCATGATTTTCCAAAAGAGTGAACCTAGTCGGAGGATTCAGAGTCAACTGTTGGAATTTCACTTCTTAGGGATAAGTATCCTAGAGAAGTTCCTATACTGTAACATTTGTGTTCAGGCGAAAATCATACTTGTTTTGTGACATTTGAATGGCACATGTTCACACAGGCCATGATTTTACAAAACAGTGAACCAAGTGAGGAGGACTCTGAGTTAAATGTTGCAAGTGCACTTCTTTAGAATAAGTATCTTACAGAAGTTTCTATATTGTAACTCTTGTGTTCAGGAGGAAATCACACTTGTTTTACGACGTTTCCATGAAACATGTTCATGCATGTCGTTCCCTTCCAAAATAGTGAACCAAGTGAAGAGGACTCACAGTCATATGTAGCATGTGCACTTCTTTGGGATAAGTATCTTACACAGGTTTCTAGACTGAAAAACTTTGTATTCTGGAGCAAACAACATTTGTTTTGTGCTGACTCTACCAACTATGTTCAGGCTTGTAATGAGCTTGAAAATAGTGACCAAGCAAGGACGCCTCAAAATCACATGTTTCACTTTCTCTTCTCAGTGATAAGAATCCTGTAGATGTTTATACGTTGAAACCTTTTTTGCTCAAGAGAAATTCACACTGGTTTTGTGACTGTTTTCATGGAATATGTTCACGCAGGCCTTGATTTTCCAAAATAGTGAACTAAGTGAGGAGGACTCTGAGTTAAATGTTGCAAGGGCACTTCGTTAGGATAAGTATCGTACAGAAGTTTCTATGTTGTAACTCTTTGTGTTCAGGAGGAAATCACACTTGTTTTACGCCGTTTCCATGAAACATGTTCATGTATGTTGTTCCCTTCCAAAATAGTGAACCAAGGGAAGAGGACTCACAGTCATATGTAGCATGTGCACTTCTTTGGAAAGTCATATGTAGCATGTGCACTTCTTTGGGAAGTCATATGTAGCATGTGCACTTCTTTGGGATAAGTATCCTACACAAATTTCTAGACAGTAAAACTTTGTATTCTGGAGCAAACAACATTTGTTTTGTGCTCATTCTACCAACTATGTTCAGGCTTGTAATGAGCTTGAAAATAGTGACCAAGCGAGGATGCCTCAAATTCACATGTTTCAGTTTCTCTTCTCAGTGATAAGCATCCTGTAGATGTTCATACACTGTAACTTTTTATGTTCAGGAGAAGTTCACAGTGGTTTTGTGACGTTTTCATGGAATATGTTCACGCAGGCCTTGATTTTCCGAAATAGTGAACCAAGTGAGGAGGACTGAGAGTCAAATGTTGGAGGTGCACTTCTCAGGGATAAGTATCCTGCGGAAGATTCTATAGTGTTACACTTGTGTTTAGATGAAGATCATACTAGCTTTGCGACATTCGCATACAATATGTTCACCAGGCCATGATTTTCCAAAAGAGTGAACCAAGTTGGAGGATTCAGAGTCAAATGTTGGAATTTTACTTCTCAGGCATAAGTATCCTAGAGAAGTTCCTATACTGTAACCTTTGTGTTCAGGCGAAAATATACCTGTTTCGTGACATTTGAATGGCACATGTTCACACAGGCCATGATTTTACAAAATAGTGAACCAAGTGAGGAGGACTCTGGTTAAATGTTGACAGTGCACTTCTTTAGGAGAAGTATCGTACAGAAGTTTCTATATTGTAACTGTTTGTGTTCAGGAAGAAATCACACTTGTTTTACTACGTTTCCATGAAACATGTTCATGCATGTCGTTCCTTTCCAAAATAGTGAACCAAGTGAAGAGGACTCACAGTCATATGTAGCATGTGCACTTCTTTGGCATAAGTATCCTACACAGGTTTCTAGACTATAAAACTTTGTATTCTGGAGCAAACAACATTTGTTTTGTGCTGATTCTACCAACTATGTTCCGACATGTAATGATCTTGAAAATAGTGACCAAGTGAGGACGCCTCAAATTCACATGTTTCACTTTCTCTTCTCAGTGATAAGAATACTGTAGATGTTTATACGTTGAAACCTTTTTTACTCAAGAGAAATTCACACTGGTTTTGTGACCGTTTTCATGGAATATGTTCATGCAGGCCTTGATTTTCCAAAACAGTGAACCAATTGAGGAGGTCTGAGAGTCAAATGTTGGAGGTGCACTTCTTAGGGATAAGTATCCTGCAGAACATTCTATAGTGTTACACTTTGTGTTCAGAAGAAGATCATACTTGCTTTGCGACATTCGCATATAACAGGTTCACGCAGGCCATGATTTTCCAAAAGAGTGAACCAAGTGCGGAGGATTCAGAGTCAACTGTTGGAATTTCACCTCTCAGGGATAAGTATCCTAGAGAAGTTCCTATACTGTAACATTTGTGTTCAGGTGAAAATCATACTTGTTTTGTGACATTTGAATGGCACATGTTCACACAGGCCATGATTTTAAAAAATAGTGAACCAAGTGAGGAGGACTCTGAGTTAAACGTTGCAAGTGCACTTCTTTAGGATAAGTATCGTACAGAAGTTTCTATGTTGTAACTCTTTGTGTTCAGGAGGAAATCACACTTGTTTTACGACGTTTCCATGAATCATGTTCATGCATGTCGTTCCCTTCCAAAATAGTGAACCAAGTGAAGAGGACTCACAGTCATATGTAGCATGTGCACTTCTTTGGGAAATCATATGTAGCATGTGCACTTCTTTGGGATAAGTATCCTACACAGGTTGCTAGACTGTAAAACTTTGTATTCTGGAGAAAACTACATTTGATTTGTGCTGATTCTACCAACTATTTTCAGGCTTGTAATGAGCTTGAAAATAGTGACCAAGCGAGGACGCCTCAAATTCACATGTTTCACTTTCTCTTCTCAGTGATAAGAATCCTGTAGATGTTCATACGTTGTAACTTTTTATGTTCAGGAGAAATTCACACTGGTTTTGTGACCGATTTCATGGAATATGTTCACGCAGGCCTTGATTTCCCAAAATAGTGAACCAAGGGAGGAGGACTGAGAGTCAAATGTTGGAGGTGCACTACTTAAGGATAAGTATCCTGCAGAAGATTCTACAGTATTACACTTTGTGTTCAGATGAAGATCATACATGCTTTGCGACATTCGCATATAATATGTTCACGCACGCCATGATTTTCCAAAAGAGTGAACCAAGTGCGGAGTATTCAGAGTCAACTGTTGGAATTTCACTTCTGAGGGAGAAGTATCCTACAGAAGTTCCTATACTGTAACATTTGTGTTCAGGCGAAAATCATTCTTGTTTTGTGACTTTTGAATGGCACATGTTCACACAGGCCATGATTTTAAAAAATAATGAACCAAGTGAGGAGGACTCTGAGTTAAATGTTGCAAGTGCAGTTCTTTAGGATAAGTATTGTAAAGAAGTTTCTATATTGTAACTCTTGTGTTCAGGAGGAAATCACACGTGTTTTACGACGTTTCCATGAAACATGTTCATGCATGTCGTTCCCTTCCAAAATAGTGAACCAAGTGAAGAAGGACGCACAGTCATATGTAGCATGTGCACTTCTTTGGCATAAGTATCCTACACAGGTTTCTAGACTGTAAAACTTTGTATTCTGGAGCAAACAACATTTGTTTTGTGCTCATTCTACTATGTTCAGGCTTGTAATGAGCTTAAAAATAGTGACCAAGCGAGGACGCGTAAAATTGACATGTTTCAATTTCTCTTCGCAGTGATAAGAATCCTATAGATGTTCATACGTTGTAACTTTTTATGTTCAAGAGAAATTCACACTGGTTTTGTGACCGTTTTCATGGAATATCTTCACGCAGGCCTTGATTTTCCAAAACAGTGAACCACGTGAGGAGGACTGAGAGTCAAATGTTGGAGGTGCACTTCTCAGGGTAAGTATCCTGCAGAAGATTCTATAGTGTTACACTTTGTGTTCAGATGAAGATCATACATGCTTTGCGACATTCGCATATAACATGTTCATGCAGGTCATGATTTTCCAAAAGAGTGAACCAAGTGTGGAGGATTCAGAGTCAACTTTTGAAATTTCACTGCCTAGGCAGAAGTATCCTAGAGAAGTTCCTATAGTGTAAAATTTGTGTTCAGGCGAAAATCATACTTGTTTTGTGAAATTTGAATGGCACATTTTCACAAAGGCCATGATTCTACAAAACAGTGAACCAAGTGAGAGGACTGAGAGTCAAATGTTGGAGGTGCACTTCTTAGGGATAAGTATCCTGCAGAAGATTCTATAGTGTTACACTTTGTGTTCAGGAGAAGATCATACTTGCTTTGCGATATTCGCATATAACATGTTCACGCAGGCCATGATTTTCCAAAAGAGTGAACCAAGTCGGAGGATTCAGAGTCAAATGTTGGATTTCACTTCTTAGGAATAAGTATCCTAGAGAAGTTCCTATACTGTAAGATTTGTGTTCAGGCGAAAATCATACTTGTTTTGTGACTTTTGAATGGCACATGTTCACACAGGCCATGATTTTACAAAATAGTGAACCAAGTGAGGAGGACTCTGAGTTAAATGTTGCAAGTGCACATATTTAGGAGATGTATCATACAGAAGTTTCTATATTGTAACTCTTTTTGTTCAGGCGGAAATCACACTTGTTTTACGACGTTTCCATGAAACATGTTCATGCATGTCATTTCCCTTCCAAAATATTGAACCAAGTGAAGAGGACTCAGAGTCATATGTAGCATGTGCACTTCTCTGGGAAGTCATATGTAGCATGTGCACTTCTTTGGGATAAGTATCCTACACAGGTTTCTAGTCTGTAAAATTTTGTATTCTGGAGAAAACAACATTTGTTTTGTGCTTATTCTACCAACAATGTTCAGGCTTGTAATGAGTTTGAAAATATTGACCAAGCGAGGAAGCCTCAAATTCACATGTTTCACCTTCTCTTCTCAGTGATAAGCATTCTGTAGATGTTCATACGCTGTAACTTTTTATGTTCAGGAGAAATTCACACTGGTGTTGTGACGTTTTCATGGAATATGTTCATGCAGGCCTTGATTTTCCTAAATAGTGAACCAAGTGAGGAGGACTGAGAGTCAAATGTTGGAGGTGCACTTCTTAGGGATAAGTATCCTGCTGAAGATTCTATAGTGTTACACTTTGTGTTCAGGAGAAGATCATACTTGCTTTGCGATATTCGCATATAACATGTTCACGCAGGCCATGATTTTCCAAAAGAGTGAACCAAGTCGGAGGATTCAGAGTCAAATGTTGGAATTTCACTTCTTAGGGATAAGTATCCTAGAGAATTTCCTATACAGTAACATTTGTGTTCAGGCGAAAATATAACTGTTTTGTGACATTTGAATGGCACATGTTCACACAGGCCATGATTTTACAAAATAGTGAACCAAGTGAGGAGGACTCTGAGTTAAATGTTTCAAGTGCATTTCTGTTGGATAAGTATCGTACAGAAGTTTCTATATTGTAACTCTTTGTGTTCAGGAGGAAATCACACTTGTTTGACGATGTTTCCATGAAACATGTTCATGCATGTTGTTTCCTTCCAAAATTGTGAACCAAGTGAAGAGGACTCACAGTCATATGTAGCATGAGCACTTCTTTGGGAAGTCATATTTAGCATGTGCACTTCTTTGGGATAAGTATCCTGCAGAAGATTCTATAGTGTTACACTTTGTGTTCAGGAGAAGATCATACTTGCTTTGCGACATTCGCATACAACATGTTCACGCAGGCCATGATTTTCCAAAAGAGTGAACCAAGTGTGGAGGATTCAGAGTCAACTTTTGGAATTTCACTTCTTAGGGATAAGTATCCTAGAGAAGTTCCTACACTGTAACATTTGTATTCAGGCGAAAATCATACTTGTTTTTTGACTTTTGAATGGAATATGTTCACACAGGCCATGATTCTAAAAAATAGTGAACCAAGTGAGGAGGACTGAGAGTCAAATGTTGGAGGTGCACTTCTTAGGGATAAGTATCCTGCTGAAGATTCTATAGTGTTACACTTTGTGTTCAGGAGAAGATCATACTTGCTTTGCGATATTCGCATATAACATGTTCACGCAGGCCAGGATTTTCCAAAAGAGTGAACCAAGTCGGAGGATTCAGAGTCAAATGTTGGAATTTCACTTCTTAGGGATAAGTATCCTAGAGAAGTTCCTATACTGTAAGATTTGTGTTCAGGCGAAAATCATACTTGTTTTGTGACTTTTTTTTTTAATTTTTTTTTATTATTATTTATTAAACTGAGCATATGCGTGTGTATGTGCGTGCGCGCGTGTCTGTGTGTGTATGTCTGTGTATGTGTAGAACCACGGACGAATTCGCGAACCACCATGGGCGCCTCCACCTCCTTCTGCCCCCGGATTCACAGGCTCCGTCCTATCAGGACCAGAAGCACAGGCCGCCCCGCTTCCGCCTGGCGTCTATACGTGGGATCTTGGATCCGTAATCAGGACCTTCCGCCTGCAAGGCGGAGGCTTAACCCCTGAGCCACCTCTCCAGCCCTTGTTTGTGACTTTTGAATGGCACATGTTCACACAGGTCATGATTTTACAAAATAGTGAACCAAGTGAAGAGGACTCTGAGTTAAATGTTGCAAGTGCACATATTTAGGAGAAGTATCATACAGAAGTTTCTATGTTGTAACTCTCTGTGTTCAGGAGGAAATCACACTTGTTTTACGACGTTTCCATGAAACATGTTCATGCATGTCGTTCCCTTCCAAAATAGTGAACCAAGTGAAGAGGACTCACAGTCATATGTAGCATGTGCACTTCTTTGGGAAATCATAGGTAGCATGTGCAGTTCTTTGGGATAAGTATCCTATGCAGGTTTCTAGACTGTAAAACTTTGCATTCTGGAGAAAACAACATTTGTTTTGTGCTGATTTTACCAACTATTTCAGGCTGTAATGAGCTTGAAAATAGTGACCAAGGAAGGACGCCTCAAATTCACATGTTTCACTTTCTCTTCTCAGTGATAAGAATCCTGTAGATGTTCATACGTTTAACTTTTATGTTCAGGAGAAATTCACACTGGTTTTGTGACCGTTTTCATGGAATATGTTCACGCAGGCCTTGATTACCAAAATAGTGAACCAAGTGAGGAGGAACTGAGAGTCAAATGTTGGAGGTGCACTACTTAGGATAAGTATCCTGCAGAAGGTTCTACAGTGTTACACTTTGTGCTCAGGATAAGATCATACTTGCTTTGCAACATTCACACGTGACATGTTAACGCAGGCCATGATTTTCCAAAAGAGTAATCCAACTCGGAGGATTCAGAGTCAACTGTTGGTATTTCACTTCTGAGGGATAAGTATCGTAGAGAAATTCCTATACTGTAACATTTGTGTTCAGGGGGAAAACATACTTGTTTTGTGACTTTTGAATGGCACATGTTCACACAGGCCATGATTTTACAAAATAGTGACCAAGTGAGGAGGACTCTGAGTTAAATGTTGCAAGTGCACATCTTTAGGAGAAGTATCCTACAGAAGTTTCTATGTTGTAACTCTTTGTGTTCAGAAGGAAATCACACTTGTTTTACTGACGTTCCATGAAACATGTTCATGCATGTCGTTCCCTTCCAAAATAGTGAACCAAGTGAAGAGGACTCACAGTCATATGTAGCATGTGCAATTCTTGGGAACTCATATGTAGCATGTGCACTTCTTAGAGATAAGTATCCGGACACAGGTTTCTAGACTGTAAAACTTTGTATTCTGGAGAAGACCACATTTGTTTTGTGCTGATTCTACCAACTATGTTCAGGCTTGTAATGAGCTTGAAAATAGTCACCAAGCGAGGACGCCTCAAATTCACATGTTTCACTTTCTCTTCTCAGTGATAAGAATCCTGTAGATGTTCATACGTTGTAACTTTTTATGTTCAAGGAGAATATTCACACTGGTTTTGTGACCGTTTTCATGAATATGTTCATGCAGGCCTTGATTTCCCCAAAATCGTGAACCAAGTGAGAGGACTGAGAGTCAATGTTGGAGGTGCACTTCTTCAGGGATAAGTATCCTGCAGAAGATTCTATAGTGTTACACTTTGTGTTCAGATGAATGATCATACTTGCTTTGCGACATTCCCATATAACATGTTCACGCAGGCCATGATTTCCAAAAGAGTGAACTCAAGTGCGGAGGATTCAGAGTCAAATGTTGGAATTTCACTTCTTAGGGATAAGTATCCTAGAGAAGTTCCTATACTGTAACATTTGTGTTCAGGCGAAAATCATACTTGTTTGTGTCATTTGAATGGCACATGTTCACACAGGCCATGATTTTACAAAATAGTGAACCACCTGAGGAGGACTCTGAGTTAAATGTTGCAAGTGCACTTCTTATTAGGGATAAGTATCGTACAGAAGTTTTTATATTGCAACTTTGGTGTTCAGGAGGAAATCACACTTGTTTTACGACGTTTCCATGAAACATGTTCATGCATGTCATTCCTTTCCAAAATAGTGACCAAGTGAAGAGGACTCACAGTCATATGCAGCATGTGCACTTCTTTGGGAAGTCATATGTAGCATGTGCACTTCTTTTGGATAAGTATCCTACACAGGTTTCTAGAACTGTTAAAACTTTGTATTCTGGAGAAAAAACAACATTTGTTTTGTGCTCATTCTACCAACTATGTTCAGGCTTGTAAGGAGGTTGAAATTAGTGACCAAGTGAGGACGCGTCAAATTCACATGTTTCAATTTCTCTTCTCAGTGATAAGAATCCTGTAGATATTCATACGTTGTTACTTTTAATGTTCAGAAGAGAATTCACACTCGTTTTGTGACCAGTTTTCATGGAATATGTTCATGCAGGCCTTGATTTCCAAAATAGTGAACCAAGTGAGAGGACTGAGAGTCAAATGTTGGAGGTGCACTTCTCAGGGATAAGTATCCTGCAGAAAATTCGATAGTGTTACACTTTGTGTTCAGGAGAAGATCATACTTGCTTGCGATATTCGCATATGACATGTTCACGCAGGCCATGAGTTTCCACAAGAGTGAGCAAGTCAGATGATTCAGAGTCAAATGTAGGAATTTCACTTCTTAGGCATAAGTATCCTAGAGAAGTTCCATACTGTAACATTTGTGTTCAGGCGAAAATACACCTGTTTGTGACCTTTGAATGGGCACATGTTCACACAGGCCATGATTTTACAAAACAGTGAACCAAGTGAGGTGGACTCTGGTTAAATGTTGAAAGTGCACTTCTTTAGGAGAAGTATTGTACAGAAGTTTCTATATGTAACTCTGTGTTTCAGAAGGAAATCACACTTGTTTTACGACGTTTCCATGAAACATATCATGCATGTCGTTCCCTTCCAAAAATGGTGAACCAAGTGAAGAGGACCACAGTCATATGTAGCAGTGCACTTCTTTGGGAAATCATTATAGCATGTGCACTTCTTTGGGATAGTTCCTATGCAGGTTTCTAGACTGTAAAAACTTTGCCTTCTTGAGAAAACAATATTGTTTTGTGCTGATTCTACCAACAATTTTCAGGCTTGTAATGAGCTTGAAAATAGTGACCAAGCAAGGACGCCTCAAATTCACATGTTTCACTTTCTGTTCTCAGTGATAAGAATCCTGTAGATGTTCATACGTTGTAACTATTTATTTCAGGAGAAATTCACACTGGTTTTGTGACCGTTTTCATGGATATGTTCACGCAGGCCTTGATTTACCAAAATAGTGAAACCAAGTGAGGAGGACTGAGAGTCAAATATTGGAGGTGCACGACTTAGGGATAAGTATCCTGCAGAAGATTCTACAGTGTTACACTTTGTGTTCAGAGAAGATCATACTTGCTTTGCGACATTCCACACATGAAATCATGCAGGCCCTGATTTTCCAAAAGAGTGAACCAGTCGGAGGTTTCAGAGCCAACTGTTGGAATTTCACTTCTGTGGGATAAGTATCCGAGAGAATTTCCTATAGTCTAACATTTGTGTTCAGGCAAAATCAACTTGTTTGTGACTTTTGAATGGCACATGTTCACACAGGCCATGATTTTACAAAATAGTGATCCAAGTGAGGAGGACTCTGATTAAATGTTGGAAGTGCACATATTAGGAAAGTGTCATACAGAAGTTTCTATGTTATACTATTTGTGTTCAGGAGGAATCACACTTGTTTTGCGACGTTCCATGAAACATGTTCATGCATGTCGTTCCCTTTCAAAATAGTGAACTAAGGGAAGAGGACCACAGTCATATGTAGCATGTGCACTTCTTTGGGATAAGTTATCCTACCTACACAGGTTTCTAGATTGAAAACATTGTTTCTGGAGCAAACAAACATTTGTTTTGTGACTCTACCAACTATGTTCAGGCTGTGATAGCTTGAAAATAGTGACCACGAGGACGCGTAAAATTCACTTTGTTCAATTCTCTTTTCAGTGATAAGAATCCTGTAGATGTTCGTACGTTGAAACCTTTTTTGTTCAAGGAAATTCACACTGGTTTTGTGACCGTTTCATGGAATATGTTCACGCAGCCTTGATTACCAAATAGTGAACCAAGTGAGGAGGACTGAGAGTCAAATATTGGAGGTGCACGACTTAGGGATAAGTATCCTGCAGAAGATTCTACAGTGTTACACTTTGTGTTCAGGATAAGATCATACTGCTTTGCGACATTCACACATGAAATGTTTGCAGGCAGCCAGATTTTCCAAAAGAGTGAACCAAGTCGGAGGTTTCAGAGCCAACTGTTGGAATTTCACTTCTGTGGGATAAGTATCCTAGAGAACTTCCTATAAGTCTAGACATTTGTGTTCAGGCGAAAATCATACTTGTTTTGTGACTTTGAATGGCACATGTTTACACAGGATGATTTACAAACTAGTGATCCAAGTGAGGAGGACTCTGAGTTAAATGTTGGAAGTGCACATATTTAGGAGAAGTGTCATACAGAAGTTTCTATGTTATAACTATTTGTGTTCAGGAGGAAATCACACTTGTTTTGCGACGTTTCCATGAAACATGTTCATGCATGTCGTTCCCTTTCAAAATAGTGAACTAAGGGAAGAGGACTCACAGTCATAGTAGCATGTGCACTTCTTTGGATAAGTATCCTCACTAGGTTTTCTAGACTGTAAAACTTTGCATTCTGCAGAAAAAACATTTGTTTTGTCCTCATTCTACTAACTATGTTCAGGCTTGAATGAGCTTGAAAATAGAGATCAGGCGAGTACGCCTCAGGTTCACATGTTTCACTTTCTCTTCTCAGTGATAAGAATCCTGTAGATGTTCAGTTGAAACTTTTTATGTTCAAGAGAAATTCACACTGGTTTCTGACCGGTTTCATGGGAATATGTTCATGCAGGCCTTGATTTTCCAAATAGTGAACCACTTGAGGAGGACTGAGAGTCAAATGTTGGAGGTGTACTTCTCAGGGATAAGTATCCTGTAGAAGATTCTATAGTGTTACACTTTGTGTTCAGTAGAAGATCATACTTGCTTTGCGAACATTCGCATATAACATGTTCACGCAGGCCATGATTTCCAAAAGAGTGAACCAAGTGTAGGATTCAGAGTCAACTTTTGGAATTTCACTTCTTAGGGATAAGTATCCTAGAGAAGTTCCTATACGTAACGTTTGTGGTTCAGGGCGAATCATACGTCTTTTGACATTTGAATGGCACATGTTCACACAGGCCATGATTCTACAAAATAGTGAATCAAGTGAGGAGGACTGAGAGTCAAATGTTGGAGGTGCACTCCTTAGGGATAAGTATCCTGCACAAGATTCTATAGTGTTACACTTTGTGGTCAGGAGAAGTCACCTTGCTGCGTATATTCGCATATAACATGTTCACGCAGGCCAGGTTTCCAAATAGTGAACCAAGTTGGAGGATCAAAGTCAAATGTTGGAATTTCACTTCTTAGGGATTAGTATCCTAGAGAGTTCCTATACTGTACATTGTGGTTCAGGCGAAAATCATACTTGTTTGTGACTTTTGAATGGCACATGTTCACACAGGCCATGATTTTACAAAATAGTGAATCAAGTGAGGAGGACTCTGAGTTAAATGTTGCAAGTGCACATATTTAGGAGAAGTATCACACAGAAGTTCAGTGTTTTTGTAACTCTTTTTTTTTCAGGAGGAAATCACACTTGTTTTCGACGTTTCCATGAAACATGTTCATGCAGTCATTCCTCCAAAATAGTGAACCAAGTGAAGTGGACTCACAGTCATAGTGTACCATGTGCACTTCTTTGGGAAGTCATATGCAGCATGTGCACTTCTTTGGGATAAGTATCCTACAACAGATTTCTAGACTGTAAAAATTTGTACTTCTGGACAAACAACATTGTTTGTGCTCATTTACCAACTATGGTCAGGTTGTATGAGCTTCAAAATAGTGACCAAAGTGAGACGCCTCAAATTCACATGTTTCACTTGTTCTCAGTGATAAGAATCCTGGTAGATGTTCATACGTTCACTTTTATGTTCAGGAGAAATTCACACTGGTTTTGTGACCGTTTTCATGGAATATGTTCACACAGGCCTTGATTTTCCAAAATAGTGGAACCAAGGGAGGAGGACGAGAGTCAAATGCGTGGAGGTGAACTTCTCAGTGGATAAGTATCCTGCAGAGATTCTATATGTTACACTTTGGGTTCAGGAGAAGATCATACATGCTTTGCGACATTCGAATTAACATGTTCACAAGGCCATGATTTCAAAAGATGATGACCAAGGGGGGGATTCAGGGTCAACTGTTGGAATTCACTTTAGGGATAAGTATCCTAGAGAAGTTCCTATACTGTAATATTGTGTTCAGGAGGAAATCATACTTGTTTATGACATTTCCATGAAACATGTTATGCATGTCTTCTCTTCCAAAATAGTGAAACATGATGAAGAGGACTCACAGGTATGTTAGCCATGTGCAATTCTTTGGGAAGTCATATGTAGCATGTGCACCTTCTGTGGGATAAAGTCTCTACACAGGTTCTAGACTGTAAAACTTGATTCTGGAGAAAACAACATTTGTTTTGTGCTGATTCTACCAACTATGTTCAGGCTTGTGTAATGAGCTTGAAAATAGTGACCAAGCGAGGAGCGTCAAATTCCAGTTTCACTTTCTTCTCGTGATAAGCATCCTGTAGATGTTCATACCGTAACTTTTATGTTCAGAGAAGACACACGGTGTTTGTGACGTTTTCACGGAATATGTTCATGCAGGCCTGATTTTCCAAAATAGTTACAAGTGAGGAGGACTGAGATAAATGTTGGAGGTGAATTCTCAGGGTAAGTTCCTGCAGAAGATTCTATAGTGTTTACACTTGGTCAGATTAGATCAACTTGCTCTTGGCGACATTCGCATATAACATGTTCACGCAGGCCATGATTTTCCAAAAGAGTGAACCAAGTGCGACGGTTCAGAGTCAAATGTTTGAATTTCACTTCTTAGGGATAAGTATCCTAGAGAAGTTCCTATACTGTAACATTTGTGTTCAGGGAAAATCAAACTTATTTTGTGATATTTGAATTCACATGTCACACAGGCCATGATTTTACAAAATAGTGATCAAAGTGAGGAGGACTCTGAGTTAAATGTTTGCAAATGCACTTTTAGGATAAGTATCGTAATGAAGTTTCTATATTTAACTCTTTGTGTTCAGGAGGAAATCACTTGTTTTACGACGTCCATGAAACTGTTCATGCATGTCGTTCCCTTCCAAATAGTGAAACTAAGGGAAGGGACTCACAGCATATGTAGCATGTGCACTTCTTTGGATAAGTATCCTACACAGGTTTCTAGAATGAAAAACTTTCCATTCTGGCAGAAAACAACATTGTGTTTTGTCCTCATTCTACAACTATGTTCAGGCTTGTGAATGAGCTTGAAAATAGTGACCAAGCGAGGACGCTCAATTCACATGTTCACTTTCTCTTCTCAGTGGAAGAATCCTGTAGATGTTCATACGCTTGTAACTTTTATGTTCAGGAGAAATTCACACTGGTTTGTGACCATTTTCACCGGAATATGGTCATGCAGGCCTTGATTTCCCAAAGATGTGAATCAAGTGAGAGGACTGAGAGTTCAAATGTCGGAGGTGCACTTCTCAGGGTAAGTATCCTGCAGAAGATTCTATAGTGTTACACTTTGTGTTCAGATGAATATCTACTTGCTTTGCGACATTCCCATATAACATGTCACGCAGCCATGATTTTCCAAAAGAGTGAATCAAGTGCGGAGGATCAGAGTCAAATGTTGGAATTTCACTTCTTAGGGATAAGTATCCTAGAGAAGTTCTATACTGTAACATTTGTGTTCAGGGAAAATCAATATTGTGTTGTGTATTTGAATGGCACATGTTCACACAGGCCATGATTTTACAAAATAGTGAAACAAATGAGGAGGACTCTGAGTTAAATGTTGCAAGTGCCCTTTTAGGATAAGATCGTATAGAAGTTTTTATATTGCAACTCTGTGTTCAGGAGGAAATCACACTGTTTTACGACGTTTCCATGAAACATGTTCATGCATGTCATTCCTTTCCAAAATAGTGAACCAAGTGAAGAGGACTACAGGTCATATGCAGCATGTGCATCTTTGGGAGTCATATGTAGCATGTGCATCTTTGGATAAGTATCCTACACAGTTTCTAGACTGAAAAACTTTGTATTCTGGAGAAAACAACATTTGTTTGTGCTCATTCTACCACTATGTTCAGGCTTGTAATGAGGTTGAAATTAGTGACCAAGTGAGGACGCGTCAAATTCACGTTTCACTTTCTTCTTCTCTGTGATTAGATCCTGTAGTGTGTCATACGTTGTAACTTTTAATGGTCAGGAGAAATTACACTGGTTTTGTGACCGTTTTCATGGAATATGTTCACGCAGGCCTTGATTTTCCAAAAAGTGAACCAAGTGAGAGGACTGAGAGTCAAATGTTGGAGGTGCACTTCTCAGGGTAAGTATCCTGTAGAAGATTCTATAGTGTTACACTTGTGTGTCAGTAGGGATCATACTTGCTTTGCGATATTCGCATAAAAATGTTCACGCAGGCCATGATTTTCCAAAAGAGTGAATAAGTCAGACGATTCAGAGTCAGATGTTGGAATTTCACTTTTAGGGATAAGTATCCTAGAGAAGTTCCTGTACTGTAACATTTGTGTGTCAGGAGAAATCATAACTGTTTGTGACATTTGAAGGCACATGTTCACACAGGCCATGATTTTACAAAATAGTGAACCCAGTGAGGAGGACTCTGAATTAAATGTTTGCAAGTGCCTTTCTTTAGGATAAGTATCATACAGAAGTTTCTATATTGTAACTCTTGTGTTCAGGATGAAATCACACTTGTTTGACGACGTTTCCATGAAAAATGTTCATGCTTGTTGTTTCCTTCCAAAAAATAGTGAACCACGTGAGAGAGGACTCACAGTCATATGTAGCAGTGCACTTCTTTGGGAAGTCATATGTAGCATGTGCACTTCTTTGGGATAAGTATCCTACACAGGTTTCTAGACTGTAAAACATTGCATTCTGGAGAAAACAACATTTGTTTTGTGCTGATTCTACTACAACTAGGTTCAGGCTTGTAATGAGCTTGAAAATAGTGACCAAGCGATGACGCCTCAAATTCACATGTTTCAATTTCTTTCTCAGTGATAAGAATCCTGTAGATGTTCATACGTTGTAATTTTTTATGTTCAAGAGAAATTCACACTGGTTTTGTGACCGTTTTCATGGAATATGTTCACGCAGGCCTTGATTTCCCAAAATAGTGAACCACGTGGGGAGGACTGAGAGTCAAATGTTGGAGGTGCACTTCTCAGGGATAAGTATCCTGCAGAAGATTCTACAGTGTTACACTTTGTGTTCAGATGAAGATCATACTTGCTTTGCAACATTCGCATATAACATGTTCACGCAGGCCATGATTTTCCAAAAGAGTGAACCAAGTGTGGAGTATTCAGAGTCAAGTTTTGGAATTTCACTTCTTAGGGATAAGTATCCTAGAGAAGTTCCTATACTGTAACATTTGTGTTCATTCGAAAATATACCTGTTTTGTGACCTTTGAATGGCACATGTTCACACAGACCATGATTTTACAAAATAGTGAACCAAGTGAGGAGGACTCTGGTTAAATGTTGAAAGTGCACTTCTTAGGAGAAGTATCGTACAGAAGTTTCTATATTGGAACTCTTTGTGTTCAGGAGGAAATCACACTTGTTTACGACGTTCCATGAATCATGTTCATGCATGTCGTTCCTTCCAAAATAGTGAACCAAGTGAAGAGGACTCACCAGTCATATGTAGCATGTGCACTTCTTTGGGATAAGTATCATACACAGGTTTCTAGACTGTAAAACTTTGTATTGTGGAGCAAACAACATTGTCTTGTGCTGATTCTACCAACTATGTTCAGACATGTAATGAGCTTGAAAATAGTACCAGTGCGGACGTGTCAAATTCACATGTTTCACTTTCTCTTCTCAGTGATAAGAATCCTGTATATATCATATGTTGTAACTTGATGTTCCGGAGAAATTCACACTGTTTTGTGACCGCAGCTCCTATGTAGCATGTGCACTCTTGGGAAGTCATATGTGCATGTGCGCTTCTCTGGGGTAAGTATCCTACACAAGTTTCTAGACTGTAAAAATTTACATTCTGGAGGAAAACAACATTTGTTTTTGTGCTGATTCTACGAACTATGTTCAGGCTTGTAATGGGCTGAAAATAGTGACCAGCGAGTATGCCTGAAGTTCACATGTTTCACTTTCTCTTCTCAGTGGTAAGAATCCTGTAGAGGTTCATACGCTGTAACTTTTTATGTTCAGGAAAAATTACAGATGGTTTTGTGACGTTTTCATGGAATATGTTCATGCGGCCTTGATTTTCCAAACAGTGAACCAAGTGAGGAGGACTGAGAGTCAAATGTTGACGTGCACTTCTTAGAGATAAGTATCCTGCAGAACATGGTATAGTGTTACACTTTGTGTTCAGGAGAAGATCATACTTGCTTTGTGACTTCATATATAACGTTCACCAGGCCATGATTTTCAAAGATGAACCAAGTTGGAGGGATTCAGAGTCAGATGTTGGAATTTAACTTCTTATGGATATGTATCCTAGAGAAGTTGGCTATAACTGTAACATTTGTGTTCAGGCGAAAATCAAACTTGTTTTGTGATATTGAATGGCCATGTTCACACAGGCCATGATTTTACAAAATAGTGATTCCCGCGTCCCAGCGGCGAGCACCCAGGCCGACTGCAGCTTGGCCTGTGCCCCCTTGCCCGAGGACCCAGCCCCCTCCGCCGTGCTGCCCCGCCCTCTCCCAAGGTGAGTGAGAGAGAGAGAGAGAGAGAGAGAGAGAGACCAGCTCAGCCCCCACCCATCCCGTAGCCCCTCGCGTCCTTTTGGCGAGCAGCCAGGCTGACTGCGGCTTGTCCTCCCCCCCCCCCGCCCGGAGGACCCCAGCCCCCTGCGCAGCGCCGCCCCGCCCCCGCTGAAGGTGAGTGAGTGAGAGAGAGAGAGAGACAGAGACAGAGAGAGAGAGACCAGCCCAGCCCCCACCCACCCCGGAGCCCCACGCGTCCCGGCGGCGAGCACCCAGGCCAACTGCGGCTTGGCCTGCGCCCCCCGGCCTGGACGACCCCAGCCCCCTCCGCCACGCCGCCCCGCCCCCTCCCAAGGTGAGTGAGAGAGAGAGAGAGAGAGAGAGAGAGAGAGCCCAGCCCAGCCCCCACCCGCCCCGGAGCCCCACGTGTCCCGGCCGCGAGCACCCAGGCCGACTGCGGCTTGGCCTGCGCCCCCCGGCCTGGACGACCCCAGCCCCCTCCACGATGCCCCGCCCCCACCCGCCGCCAGCATCCCGACGCCCTCCGCCTGCCGCCCAAGGTAAGTGAGAGAGAGAGACCAGACCAGCCCCCACCACCCCGGAGGCCCCACGCGTCCCAGGGGGTGAGCCCCCAGGGCCGACTACAGCTTAGCCTGTGCCCCGCCCTGGAACCAAGCCCCTCGCACCATCCTGCCCCGGTGCGCCTAGCCCCCTTGGATCCCAGTGTGGAAGAATTCTGCCCTTGAGCCCAAGGAGGAATAGGCCCAGGCCCAGCCCCACCCCGCCCCCCACCCAGGAAGCCGCCCGGCCAGCAGCACTGCACAGCTGGCTTTGGCCCGGGGGCCTCCGCCCCTCTCCACCGCCCACCTTCCCAGATCGCAGGTGAAGAAACCTCTGCCATCAAACATCCAGGACCCTCCTGCCTCTTCTGGCCCACCGGGGGCGGACCTACGCATGTGGGTCCGACGAAGACACACTGCTACCCTCAGAATTCAATAGAGCCCAAAGGAAACTCAAGCAAAATTTCTAAAGGAACAAAGGGAGCACAGGCCATACATCTGGACTCCACTACAATCATTATATACATGGGCGAGTTTCTCTCATCCAGCCCAAAGATAAGTAAACTTTTTCTTTTCACCTTACTGATCCTTTAAAGTATCAATGCTGTAGTAGATCAACTTTCTCATACAGCCACCCACAACATACAACTCCAGGGAGTACAACCACTCACCCCCACATTTCATCAAGAAACTAAATTGTAAAAGTGCACTACCAACTAATACTCACCCCTGGTAACGTAACCTGACTTAACTGACGTACTAACAGCCTAGTAGCCTCATCTAGGATATAATACTAAGAATACACAGACACACCCAATCCAAGGCATGCACTAGTAATAACTGGCAAGCGTAACAATACTAACTACGTGGATTCAGTAAAAAACAGAAACTGAAAGGTCCTAAAAAACAAAACAACAATGTACAAGTCAAAGTGCAGATCCACGAGAAACAAACCCAAGAAGACCATCTCCTGCCGAAAGAATCAATCCCATAATGAGGGATTCCGATCAGAACAAATCCACAGAAAATCGCCATGAAGCCAGACCCAACATAACGACTTTCAGAGTATGATTCTTACCATGATTAATGCTATGAAAGAGGAAATCCAAGAAGAGATAACAACCGAATCAACCACTTTGAACAGGAACACAACAGGCACTTGGAGGAGTTGAGAAAAACAGTTCAAGAAACAAAAATAGGTATGGAGCAATTAAAATAGTCTCAGGCAGAGTTTAAAATTGAACTAAAAGACAAGTTATCTTCAACCCAAAACTCAACAGAGAGTCTTATCAGCAGAACAAATGAGGCAGAAATAGAATTTCAGATCTTGAAGACAAAGTGGGAGAATTAACCAGCTCAATGGAAGAGATTGTTAAAGCCAAAAAGATACTTGAGAGGAACATTCAAGAGATATGGGACACCCTGAAGAAGCCTAACATGCGCATTCATGGAATACCAGAACAAGAATCCAAAATACCACACCTGAGGAAATATTTCAATTCATCATAAATGAAAACTTCCCACAATTAAAGAATGAGAGGCCTATCCAAATACAAGAGGCATTTCGCACTCCAACAGATACGACCAAAATAGAAAATCGCCACGGCAAATAATAGTCAAAACACTCCACATTCAAGACAAAGAAAGGTGCTGAGAGCTTCAAGAGAGAAAAGCAACTCACTTTTAAAGGTAAACCTATTAGAATAACAAATGACTACTCAATGGAAACAGTAAAAGCAAGAAGAGCTTGGAGAGACATACTTCAAGTTTAAATGAGCAAAAATGCCAACCCAGACTGATATACCCGGCAAAACTATCTGTCATGATTGAGGGAGAAAGAAAAGTTTTCCAACACAAAGACAACTTGAAGGGATACATGTCTACCAAACCAGGCCTTCAAAAAATCCTAGAACTGATACTCAAGCTTGAAGAAAAGAACAAGTGTATCCAGGAGGGCAGAAGGGAAGTATAATACCACTGAAACATAAATATCAAACAACATGCTTACACAATCTACTAAACATAAAAAATGTCCAGAATTAAAAATAATTTCTCCATTATAACATTAAATGTCAATGGGATTAATTCACCGATTAAGAGACATAGATTACAAACTTGGATTAAAAACCACAATCCAACAATCTGCTGCCTTCAGGAAACTCATCTCACCACAAAAGATAGGCACATCCTAAGAATGAAAGGCTGGTCCAAAATCTTACAAGCTAATGGAACCAGGAAACAGGTAGGGGTACCAATTATGCTTTCAGACAAAATGGACTTCAAACCAAAGAAAATCATAAGAGACACAGATGGATACTACATTTTAATCACAGGTACAATTCACCAGGAAGACTTCACAATCCTGAACATTTATGCACCCAATACGGGCCCCTCCACATTCATTAAGAAAACCCTACAGCGCCTAAAGCAAGATATCAACCCCCAAACGATAATTCTTGGGGACTTCAACACCGCCCTCTCTACATGGGATAGATCAAACAGGTCAAAAGCTTAACAGAGACACTTTTGAACTTAATCAAACCTTGCAGAAATGGACCTTACAGATCTCTATCGAACTTTTCACCCACGCACAAAAGAATACACATTTTTCTCAGCAGCACACGGAACTTTTTCCAAATAGATCACATATTGGGCCACAAAACGAATCTACACATATACAAAAAAGTTGAAATTCTAACCTGTGCCCTATCAGACCACCATGGCCTAAAGCTGGACATCCACAACACAACAAACAAGAGAAATACACTAACTCCTGGAAATTTAACACTATGATGCTGAATGAGAACTGGATTCAGGAAGAAATTAAAAAGGAAATTCAAGATTTCCTGAAAGTGAACGATAATGAAAATACAACTTACCAAAATCTCTGGGACACAATGAAAGCTGTCCTAAGAGGTAAGTTCATAGCTCTTAATGCCTACATCAAAAAAATGGAAACACCAGAAATAAATAGCTTAACGATGCAGCTTAAGGCTTTAGAGAAACTTGAGCAATCTGATCCCAAAAGTAGTAGAAGAGAGAAGATTAGCAAAATAAGGGGAGAAATATCTGAAATCGAGACTAAGAAAACGATAGAAAAAAATCAACCAGTCAAAAAGCTGGTTCTTTGAAAAAATCAATAAGATTGATATACCCCTAGCTAAATTAACCAAAAGCAAGAGAGAAAAAACCCAAATTAACAAAATTAGAATGAACATGGAGTAATCACTACTGATACCCAAGAAATCCAGAGAATTATAACATCATATTTCAAAAACTTATACTCAGTGAAGTTTGACAACACAGAAGAGATGGATGAATTTCTAAGTAAACACATCTTACCTAAATTGGATCAGGAAGTTGTGAATTACTTAAATGGCCCTATAACATATAAGGAAATTGAAGAAGTAATCTCGAATCTTCCCACCAAAAAATGTCCTGGAACAGATAGATTCAGCACAGAATTCTACCAGACATTTAAGGAGTCAATAACACCAATACTCCTTAAACTGTTCCATCAAATAGCAAAGGAAGGAACACTACCAAATTCCTTCTATGAAGCTAATATCATCTTAATCCCAAAACCTAATAAAGATTCACTTAAAAAAGAAAACTATAGGCCGATCTCTCTGATGAACACAGACGCAAAGATTCTTAACAAAGTCTTAGCAATCGGATTCAAAAACATATCAAAAAGATCATTCACAGGGACCAAGTAGGCTTCATCCCCGGCATGCAAGGTTGGTTCAATATACGCAAATCAATAAATGTAATTCATCATGTAAACCAGTCCAAAGTCCAAGACCACATGATACTCTCGATAGACACAGAAAAAGCCTTTGATAAGATCCAACAGCCTTTTAAGATCAAAACGCTAGAGACAGTAGGAATGGAAGGAACCTTTATCAATATAATAAAAGCTGTATACAACAAGCCCACGGCAAGGATTATGCTCAATGGGGAACAACTGGAAGCATTCCCACTTCGATCAGGAACTAGACAAGGCTGTCCACTCTCACCACTTCTTTTTTTTTTTTTATTTCAGCTCATACAAACTTATTAGGTACACCAGTTCCCTCCCTCCCTCCTCCTCCCCCCATACCCCCTACTCCCCCTCCCCACCCCTCTCCCTCCCCATCCCCCAGTGCCTCCCACCCCAATTCCCATTGAAGTCTTAGCTGGAGCCATAAGACAAGAAAGGGACATAAGAGGGATTCAAATCGGCAAGGAAGAAGTCAAGCTATCCCTATTTGCAGATGACATGATCTTATACCTGAGGGATCCCAAAAACTCCACCAGGAAGCTCCTGGAACTAATTGAGAAGTTCAGCAGGGTGGCAGGATACAAAATAAATGTGCAAAAATCAGAGGCCTTCCTATATGCCCAGAATGAAAGAAGTGAAAAAGCCTTGAGAGAAACAATCCCATTTACTGTAGCCCCTAAAAAAATGAAATACCTTGGTGTAAACCTAACCAAGGAGGTAAAAGACCTTTACAATGAAAACTTTAAAACCCTAAAGAAAGAAATAGCCGAAGACACCAGAAGGTGGAAAGACCTCCCTTGTTCCTGGATTGGCAGAATCAACATCGTGAAAATGACCATCCTACCAAAGGCAATATACAGATTCAATGCTATACCAATCAAAATCCCAAAGCAATTCTTCAAAGAAGTTGACCAAACAATCTCAAAGTTCATATGGAGGCACAAAAGACCCAGGATAGCAAAAACAATCCTGAGTAACAAAAACACAGCTGGAGGTATTACCATACCGAACCTTAGTCTATACTACAAATCCATAGTTATAAAAACAGCCTGGTACTGGCTCCAAAATAGACACACAGACCAATGGATAAGGGTGGAGGACCCAGATATAAGCCCACAAAAATACAGCCATTTGATCTTTGACAAAGGGGCCCAAAGAATCCAATGGAAAAAGAACAGTATCTTCAACAAATGGTGCTGGCAAAACTGGAAACCCCACATGCAGAAGATTAAAGCTGGACCCATACTTGTCACCATATACAAGACTTAATTCCAAATGGATCAAGGACCTTGATATCAGGCCAGAGACTATAAAAATCATAACTGAACGGATAGGGAACTCCCTTGAGCTGATTGGGCTAGGCCAACATTTCCTAAACAGACATCCAATGGCACAGTCACTGCTACCAACTCTCAACAGTTGGGATCTTGTGAAATTAAAGAGCTTCTGTTTAGATAAAGAGATTATCACACGAGCTCAAAGGCAACCCACAGAATGGGAGAAAATCTTCACTAACCACATATCTGATAGAGCTCTACTGTCCAGAGTGCACAAAGTACTTAGAAAATTAAACACCAAGGAAACCAATGGCCCAATTAAAAAATGGGCCCTGGAACTTAAAAGAAATTTTACCAGAAATGAAATTAAAATGTCTAACAAATATCTTAAAAATGCTCCACTTCTTTAGCTATCAGGGAAATGCAAATCAAAACTTCCCTGAGATACCATCTCACCCCGGTCAGGATGGCAAAAATCCACAATACAAACAACAACAAGTGCTGGAGAGGATGTGGAGAGAGGGGAACCCTGCTACATTGCTGGTGGGAATGCAGACTCATACAGCCACTCTGGCGAGCTGTCTGGAGATTCTTAAAGAAATTAAAGATTGAAATGCCATATGACCCTGCTATTCCACTTTTGGGAATAACCCCCCATGCAGCAGAGGTTCGCCTCGATAGCACCAGCATAACTATGTTCATAGCAGCACTGTTTACAATAGCAAAGTCATGGAATCAACCTAAATGTCCAACAGTCGATGAGTGGATAAGGAAACTGTGGTACATCTATACAATGGAGTACTACTCAGCCATCAAAAATGATGAATTACTGGAGTTTGCTGGGAAATGGATGTCATTAGAAACAATTATATTAAGTGAAGTATCCCAATCCCAGAAAGTTAAGCACCGTATGTACTGCCTAATAGGTGGCTCCTAGTACCAAACTCACCCAGCCCACATTGAGACACTCAAGGGTAAATCTATGTAATATGGTAATTGCAAGGATTGTGAACAGGAGGGATGGGGTTGGAGAGCCACACCAGACACAAGGAGAGAGGGGAACATGTTACAGCAGAAAAAATCGACCTCCAAGGAATGCAAGTAAGTAATGTCACACCTGGTTAAGTTCACAGACATTTGTTCCTGATCATGTACAACTGAGGGGGTATGATCTCACCAGAAGGAGAGGGCATATAGTCTGGCAGATGAAAAGAGATCATTTTGCAAATGGATGACTGATCCCTCCCTCATCGAGGTTTCCTGCTTTTATTACATCTATCCTTGAATGTGCTATTATAACAAGACTCCAGTTTAACAGTTTTTTGTCTCTGACCAGGAGGTGACATACAGTGCCCATCAGGATGGAGGGAAGGACATAGCAGGAGCAACAAAACTGCAAAAGAAAATCAACAAACCACAATCCAGAACTTCAGAGACTCTATATCATCCACATAGAACTAAGCCAGCCTAATCTCCCCCCATCCTGAAGCTCAGGGATATCTGCGGAAGAGGGGGTGGTAAGATTGTAAGAGCAAAAGGATGGGGGGAGCAATGATTTGAAGAGTCTCCACACTAGATAGGGACTGAAGCAATCATAATAGGACTTTGCATGCCCTGCGCCATGTCCGTCACACTATTGACCTCACAAAGTCTAACATCGGCTAAAAGCACCAAGATCCTTGGAGGCAAGGAATTGATGGCCACAGTAGTGTTCCTATGCTTAAGGGGAACACGAGAAAGGGTTCAGGGAAATGTCACTGGGTCCATTTACGTCATCAGAAAGGAGGAACAAGAGGAGAGTTAGGCATACGCAATAAAGGACTCTTTGGGAATTGGGGAGGGGTACTGGGAGATGGGGAGGGAGGGAGGGGGAGCAGGGGGTTCAGGGGGAGGAGAAGGGGGGAAGAAACTGGTCTACCTATTAAGTTTGTATGAGCGGAAATAATAATAAAAATGTTATAAAAAATAGTGATCCAAGTGAGGAGGACTCTGAGTTAAATGTTGCAAATGCACTTCTTTAGGATAAACATCGTACAGAAGTTTCTATATTGCAACTCTTTGTGTTCAGGAGGAAATCACACTTGTTTTACGACGTTTCCATGAAACATGTTCATGCATGTGGTTCCCTTCCAAAATAGTGAACCAAGTGAAGAGGACTCAGACTCATATGTAGCATGTGCACTTCTTTGGGAAGTCATATGTAGTATGTGCACTTCTTTGGGATAAGTATCCTACACAGGATTCTAGACTCTAAAACTTTGTATTCTGGAGTAAACAACATTTGTTTTGTGCTCATTCTACCAACTATGTTCAGACATAGTTGAAAATAGTGACCAAGTGAGTATGTGTCAAATTCACATGTTTCACTTTCTCTTGTCAGTGATAAGAATCCTGTAGATGTTCATACGTTGTAACTTTTAATGTTCATTAGAAATTCACACTGGTTTTGTGACCGTTTTCATGGAATATGTTCATGCAGGCCTTGATTTTCCAAAATAGTGAACCAGGTGAGGAGGACTGAGAGTCAAATGTTGGAGGTGCACTTCTCATGGATAAGTGTCCTGCAGAAGATTCCATAGTGTTACATTTTGTGTTCAGGAGAAGACCATACTTGCTTTGCGACATGCGCATATAACATGTTCACGCAGGCCATGATTTTCCAAAAGAGTGAACCAAGTCGGAGGATTCCCAGTCAAATGTTGGAATTTCACTTCTTAGGAATAAGTATCCTAGAGAAGTTCCTATACTGTAACATTTGTGTTCAGGCGAAAATCATACTTGTTTTGTGACATTTGAATGGCACATGTTCACACAGGCCATGATTTTACAAAATAGTGAACCAAGTGAGGAGGACTCTGAGTTAAATGTTGCAAGTGCACATCTTTAGGAGAAGTATCGTACAGAAGTTACTATATTGTAACTCGTTGTGTTCAGGAGGAAATCACACTTGTTTTACGACATTTCCATGAAACATGTTCATGCATGTCATTTCCTTCCAAAATAGTGAACCAAGTGAAGAGGACTCAGACTCATATGTAGCATGTGCACTTCTTTGGGACAAGTATCCTACACAGGTTTCTAGACTGTAAAACTTTGCATTCGGGAGAAAACAACATTTGTTTTGTGCTGATTCTACTAACTATTTTCAGGCTTGTAATGAGCTTGAAAATAGTGACCAAGCAAGGACGCCTCAAATTCACATGTTTCACTTTCTCTTCTCAGTGATAAGAATCCTGTAGATGTTCATATGTTGTAACTTTTTATGTTCAGGAGAAATTCACACTGGTTTTTTGACCATTTTCATGGAATATGTTCACGCAGGCCTTGATTTCCCAAAATAGTGAACCAAGTGAGGAGGACTGAGAGTCAAATGTTGGAGGTGCACTACTTAGGGATAAGTATCCTGCAGAAGATTCTATAGTGTTACACTTTGTGTTCAGGATAAGATCAAACTTGCTTTGCAACATTCACACGTGACATGTTCAGGCAGGCCATGATTTTCCAAAAGAGTAATCCAACTCGGAAGATTCAGAGTCAACTGTTAGATTTTCACTTCTTAGGGATAAGTATCCTAGAGAAGTTCCTATACTGTAATATTTGTGTTCAGGCAAAAATCATACTTGTTTTGTGACATTTGAATGGCACATGTTCATACAGGCCATGATTTTACAAAATAGTGAACCAAGTGAGGAGGACTGAGAGTCAAATGTTGGAGGTGCACTTCTTAACGATAAGTATCCTGCAGAAGATTCTATAGTGTTACACATTGTGTTCAGGAGAAGATCATACTTGCTTTGCGACATTCGCATATAACATGTTCACCAGGTCATGATTTTCCAAAAGAGTGAACCAAGTTGGAGGATTCAGAGTCAAATGTTGGAATTTCAATTCTTAAGGATAAGTATCCTAGAGAAGTTCCTGTACTGTAACATTTGTGTTCAGGCGAAAATCAAACCTGTTTTGTGACTTTTGAATGGCACATGTTCACACAGGCCATGATTTTACAAAATAGTGAACCAAGTGAAGAGGACTCTGAGTTAAATGTTGCAAGTGCACATATTTAGGAGAAGTATCATACAGAAGTTTCTATGTTGTAACTCTTTGTGTTCAGGAGGAAATCACACTTGTTTTACGACGTTTCCATGAAACATGTTCATGCATGTCATTCCCTTCCAAAATAGTGAACCAGGTGAAGAGGACTCACAGTCATATGTAGCATGTGCACTTCTTTGGGAAATCATATGTAGCATGTGCAGTTCTTTGGGATAAGTATCCTATGCAGGTTTCTAGACTGTAAAACTTTGCATTCTGGAGAAAACAACATTTGTTTTGTGCTGATTTTACCAACTATTTTCAGGCTTGTAATGAGCTTGAAAATAGTGACCAAGCAAGGACGCCTCAAATTCACATATTTCACTTTCTCTTCTCAGTGATAAGAATCCTGTAGATGTTCATACGTTGTAACTTTTTATGTTCAGGAGAAATTCACACTGGTTTTGTGACCATTTTCATGGAATATGTTCACGCAGGCCTTGATTTCCCAAAATAGTGAACCAAGTGAGGAGGACTGAGAGTCAAATGTTGGAGGTGCACTACTTAGGGATAAGTATCCTGCAGAAGGTTCTACAGTGTTACACTTTGTGCTCAGGATAAGATCATACTTGCTTTGCAACATTCACACGTGACATGTTCACGCAGGCCATGATTTTCTAAAAGAGTAATCCAAGTCGGAGGATTCAGAGTCAACTGTTGGTATTTCACTTCTGAGGGATAAGTATCGTAGAGAAGAGCCTATACTGTAACATTTGTGTTCAGAGGAAAATCATACTTGTTTTGTGACTTTTGAATGGCACATGTTCACACAGGCCATGATTTTACAAAATAGTGAACCAAGTGAGGTGGACTCTGGTTAAATGTTGAAAGTGCACTTCTTTAGGAGAAGTATTGTACAGAAGTTTCTATATTGTAACTCTGTATGTTCAGAAGGAAATCACACTTGTTTGACGTTTCCATGAAACATGTTCATGCATTTCGTTCCCTTCCAAAATAGTGAACCAAGTGAAGAGGACCACAGTCATATGTAGCATGTGCACTTCTTTGGGAAATCATATGTAGCATGTGCACTTCTTTGGGATAAGTATCCTACACAGGTTTCTAGACTGTAAAACATTGCATTCTGGAGAAACCAACATTTGTTTTGTGCTGATTCTACCAACTATGTTCAGGCTTGTAATGAGCTTGAAAATAGTGACCAAGCGAGGACGCCTCAAATTCACATGTTTCACTTTCTCTTCTCAGTGATAGAATCCTGTAAATGTTCATACGATGTAACTTTTTATGTTTAGGAGAAATTCACACTGGTTTTGTGACCGTTTTCATGGAATATGTTCATGCAGGCCTTGATTTCCCAAAATAGTGAACCAAGTGAGGAGGACTGAGAGTCAAATGTTGGAGGTGCAATTCTCAGGGATAAGTATCCTGCAGAAGATTCTATAGTGTTACACTTGTGTTCAGATGAAAATCATACTAGCTTTGCGACATTCGCATATAATATGTGCATGCAGGCCAGGATTTTCCAAAAGAGTGAAACAAGTCGGAGGATTCAGAGTCAAATGTTGGAATTTTACTTCTCAGGGATAAGTATCCTAGAGAAGTTCCTATACTGTAACATTTGTGTTCAGGCGAAAATCATACTTGTTTTGTGACTTTTGAATGGCACATGTTCACACAGGCCCTGATTTTACAAAATAGTGAACCAAGTGAGGAGGACTCTCAGTTAAATGCTGCAAGTGCACATCTTTAGGAGAAGTATCATACAGAAGTTTCTATATTTTAACTCTTTGTGTTCAGGAGGAAATCACACTTGTTTGACGACGTTTCCATGAAACATGTTCATGCATGTCGTTCCCTTCCAAAATAGTGAAACAAGTGAAGAGGACTCACAGTCATATGAGGCATGTGCACTTCTTTGGGAAGTGTTACACTTTGTGTTCAGATGAAGATCATACTTGCTTTGCGACATTCGCATATAACATGTTCACCAGGCCATGATTTTCCAAAAGAGTGAACCAAGTTGGAGGATTCAGAGTCAAATGTTGGAATTTCACTTCTTAGGGATAAGTATCCTAGAGATGTTGGTATATTGTAACCTTTGTGTTCAGGCGAAAATATACCTTTTTTGTGACATTTGAATGGCACATGTTCACACAGGGCATGATTTTACAAAATAGTGAACCAAGTGAGGAGGACTCTGGTTAAATGTTGATTGTGCATTTCTTTAGGAGAAGTATCGTACAGAAGTTTCTGTATTGTAACTGTTTGTGTTCAGGAAGATATCACACTTGTTTTACGACGTTTCCATGAAACATGTTCATGCATGGCCTTCTCTTCCAAAATAGTGAACCAAGTGAAGTGGTCTCACAATATGTAGCATGTGCAATTCTTTGGGAACGCATTTGTAGCATGTGCACTTCTTTGGGATAAGTATCCTACAGAGGTTTCTAGACTGTAAAAGTTTGTATTCTGGAGCAAACAACATTTTTTTTGTGCTGATTCTACCAACTATGTTCAGGCTTCTAATGAGCTTGAAAATAGTGACCAAGCGAGGACGCCTCAAATTCACATGTTTCACTTTCTCTTCTCAGTGATAGAATCCTGTAAATGTTCATACGATGTAACTTTTTATGTTTAGGAGAAATTCACACTGGTTTTGTGACCGTTTTCATGGAATATGTTCATGCAGGCCTTGATTTCCCAAAATAGTGAACCAAGTGAGGAGGACTGAGAGTCAAATGTTGGAGGTGCAATTCTCAGGGATAAGTATCCTGCAGAAGATTCTATAGTGTTACACTTGTGTTCAGATGAAAATCATACTAGCTTTGCGACATTCGCATATAATATGTGCATGCAGGCCAGGATTTTCCAAAAGAGTGAAACAAGTCGGAGGATTCAGAGTCAAATGTTGGAATTTTACTTCTCAGGGATAAGTATCCTAGAGAAGTTCCTATACTGTAACATTTGTGTTCAGGCGAAAATCATACTTGTTTTGTGACTTTTGAATGGCACATGTTCACACAGGCCCTGATTTTACAAAATAGTGAACCAAGTGAGGAGGACTCTCAGTTAAATGCTGCAAGTGCACATCTTTAGGAGAAGTATCATACAGAAGTTTCTATATTTTAACTCTTTGTGTTCAGGAGGAAATCACACTTGTTTGACGACGTTTCCATGAAACATGTTCATGCATGTCGTTCCCTTCCAAAATAGTGAAACAAGTGAAGAGGACTCACAGTCATATGAGGCATGTGCACTTCTTTGGGAAGTGTTACACTTTGTGTTCAGATGAAGATCATACTTGCTTTGCGACATTCGCATATAACATGTTCACCAGGCCATGATTTTCCAAAAGAGTGAACCAAGTTGGAGGATTCAGAGTCAAATGTTGGAATTTCACTTCTTAGGGATAAGTATCCTAGAGATGTTGGTATATTGTAACCTTTGTGTTCAGGCGAAAATATACCTTTTTTGTGACATTTGAATGGCACATGTTCACACAGGGCATGATTTTACAAAATAGTGAACCAAGTGAGGAGGACTCTGGTTAAATGTTGATTGTGCATTTCTTTAGGAGAAGTATCGTACAGAAGTTTCTGTATTGTAACTGTTTGTGTTCAGGAAGATATCACACTTGTTTTACGACGTTTCCATGAAACATGTTCATGCATGGCCTTCTCTTCCAAAATAGTGAACCAAGTGAAGTGGTCTCACAATATGTAGCATGTGCAATTCTTTGGGAACGCATTTGTAGCATGTGCACTTCTTTGGGATAAGTATCCTACAGAGGTTTCTAGACTGTAAAAGTTTGTATTCTGGAGCAAACAACATTTTTTTGTGCTGATTCTACCAACTATGTTCAGGCTTCTAATGAGCTTGAAAATAGTGACCAAGCGAGGACGCCTCAAATTCACATGTTTCACTTTCTCTTCTCAGTGATAAGCATCCTGTAGATGTTCATACGTTGAAACTTTTTATGTTCAGGAGAAATTCACACTGGTTTTGTGTCATTTTCATGGAATATGTTCACGCAGGCCTTGATTTCCCAAAATAGTGAACCAAGTGAGGAGGACTGAGAGTCAAATGTTGGAGGTGTACTTCTTAGAGATAAGTATCCTGCAGAAGATTCTATAGTGTTACACTTTGTGTTCAGATGAATATCATACTTGCTTTGCGACATTCCCATATAACATGTTCACGCAGGCCATGATTTTCCAAAAGAGTGAATCAAGTGCGGAGGATTCAGAGTCAAATGTTGGAATTTCACTTCTTAGGGATAAGTATCCTAGAGAAGTTCCTATACTGTAACATTTGTGTTCAGGCGAAAATCATACTTGTTTTGTGACATTTGAATGGTACATGTTCACAGAGGCCATGATTTTACAAAATAGTGAACCAAGTGAGGAGGACTCTGAGTTAAATGTTGCAAGTGCACATATTTAGGAGAAGTGTCGTACAGAAGTTTCTATATTGTAACTCTTTGTGTTCAGGAGGAAATCACACTTGTTTTACGACGTTTCCATGAAACATGTTCATGCATGTTGTTTCCTTCCAAAATAGTGAACCAAGGGAAGAGGACTCACAGTCATATGTAGCATGTGCAATTCTTTGGGAACTCATATGTAGCATGTGCACTTCTTTGGGATAAGTATCCGACACAGGTTTCTAGACTGTAAAACTTTGTATTCTGGAGAAGACAACATTTGTTTTGTGCTGATTCTACCAACTATGCTCAGGCTTGTAATGAGCTTGAAAATAGTGACCAAGCGAGGACGCCTCAAATTCACATGTTTCACTTTCTCTTCTCAGTGATAAGAATCCTGTAGATGTTCATACGTTGTAACTTTTTATGTTCAGGAGAAATTCACACTGGTTTTTTGACCGTTTTCCTGGAATATGTTCACGCAGGCCTTGATTCCCAAAATCGTGAACCAAGTTTGGAGGACTGAGAGTCAATTGTTGCAGGTGCACTTCTTAGGGATAAGTATCCTGCAGAAGATTCTACAGTGTTGCACTTTGTGTTCAGGTGAAGATCATACTTGCTTTGAGACATTCACACATAACATGTTCACGCCGGCCATGATTTTCCAAAAGAGTGAACCAAGTCCGAGGATTCAGAGTCAACTGTTGGAATATCACCTCTTAGGGATAAGTATCGTAGAGAAGTTCCTATACTGTAACATTTGTGTTCGGGCGAAAATCATACTTGTTTGTGACTTTTGAATGGCACATGTTTACACAGGTCAAGATTTTACAAAATAGTGAACCAAGGGAGGAGGACTCTGAGTTAAATTTTGCAAGTGCAGTTCTTTAGGATAAGTATCGTACAGAAGTTTCTATATTGTAACTCTTGTGTTCAGGAGGAAATCACACTTGTTTGACGACGTTTCCATGAAACATGTTCATGCATGTCGTTCCCTTCCAAAATAGTGAACCAAGTGAAGAGGACTCACTTTCGTATGTAGCATGTGCACTTCTTTGGGATAAGTATCCTACACAGGTTTCTAGACTGTAAAACTTTGGATTCTGGAGCAAACAACATTTGTTTTGTGCTGATTCTACCAACTATGTTCAGACATGTAATGCGCTTGAAAATAGTGACCAAGTGCGGACGTGTCAAATTCACATGTTTAACTTTCTCTTCTCAGTGATAAGAATCCTGTAGAATTTCATACGTTGTAACTATTAATGTTCAGGAGAAATTCACACTGTTTTTGTGACAGTTGTCATGGAATATGTTCACGCAGGCCTTGATTTTCCAAAATAGTGAACCAAGTGAGGAGGACTCTGAGTTAAATGTTGCAAGTGCACTTCTTTAGGATAAGTATTGTACAGAAGTTTCTATATTGTAACTCTTTGTGTTCAGGAGGAAATCACACTTGTTTTACGACGTTTCCTTGAAACATGTTCATGCATGTCGTTCCTTTCCAAAATAGTGAACCAAGTGAAGAGGACTCACAGTCATATGTAGCATGTGCACTTCTTTGTGAAGTCATATGTAGCATGTGCACTTATCTGGGATAAGTATCCTACACAGGTTTCTAGACTGTAAAACTTTGGATTCTGGAGAAAACAACATTTGTTTTGTGCTGATTCTACTAACTATGTTCAGGCTTGTAATGAGCTTGAAAATAGTGACCAAGCGAGTATACCTCAAGTTCACATGTTTCACTTTCTCTTCTCAGTGCTAAGAATCCTATAGATGTTCATACGCTGTAACTTTTTATGTTCAGGAGAAATTCACACTGGTTTTGTGACCGTTTTCATGGAATATGCTCACGCAGGCCTTGATTTTCCAAAATAGTGAGCCAAGTGAGGAGGCCTGAGAGTCAAATGCTGGAGGTGCACTACTCAGGGATAAGTATCCTGCAGAAGATTCTATAGTGTTACACTTTGTGTTCAGTAGAAGATCATACTTGCTTTGCGATATTCGCATATAACATGTTCACGCAGGCCAGCATTTTCCAAAAGAGTGAATCAAGAGCGGAGGATTCAGAGTCAAATGTTGGAATTTCACTTCTTAGGGATAAGTATCCTAGAGAAGTTCCGATACTGTAATATTTGTGTTCAGGCCAAAATCATACTTGTTTTGTGACATTTGAATGGCACATGTTCACACAGGCCATGATTTTACAAAATAGTGAACCAAGTGAGGACGACTCTGAGTTAAATGCTGCAAATGCACTTCTTAAGGATAACTATCGTACAGAAGTTTCTGTATTGTAACTCTTTGTGTTCAGGAGGAAATCACACTTGTTTTACGACGTTTCCGTGAAACATGTTCATGCATGTCATTCCCTTCCAAAATAGTGAACCAAGTGAAGAGGACTCAGACTCATATGTAGCATGTGCACTTCTTTGGGAAGTCATATCTACCATATGCACTTCTTTGGAATAAGTATCCTACACAGGTTTCTAGACTGTAAAACTTTGTATTCTGGAGCAAACAACATTTGTTTTGTGCTGATTCTACCAACAATGTTCATGCTTGTAATGAGCTTGAAAATAGTGACCCAGTGAGGACGCGTCAAATTCACATGTTTCAATTTCTCTTCTCTGTGATACGAATCCTGTAGATGTTCATACATTGTAACATTTTATGTTCAAGAGAAATTCACACTGTTCTTGTGACCGTTTTCATGGAATATGTTCATGCAGACCTTGATTTTCCAAAATAGTGAACCAAGTGAGGAGGACTGAGAGTCAAATGTCGGAGGTGCACTTCTCAAGGATAAGTATCCTACAGAAGATTCTGTAGTGTTACACTTTGTATTCAGATGAATATCATACTTGCTTTGCGACATTCCGATACAACATGTTCACGCAGGCCATGAATTTACAAAATAGTGAACGAAGTGAGGACGACTCTGACTTAAATGTTGCAAGTGCACTTCCTTAGGAGAAGTATCATACAGAAGTTTCTATATTGTAACTCTTTGTGTTCAGGAGGAAATCAGACTTGTTTTATGACATTTCCATGAAACATGTTCATGCATGGCCTTCTCTTCCAAAATAGTGAACCAAGTGAAGAGGATTCACAGTATGTAGCATGTGCAATTCTTTGGGTACTCATATGTAGCATGTGCACTTCTTTGGGATAAGTATCCTACAGAGGTTTCTAGACTGTAAAGCTTTGTATTCTGGAGAAAACAACATTTTTTTTGTGCTGATTCTCCCAATTATGTTCAGGCTTGTAATGAGCTTGAAAATAGTGACCAAGCGAGGATGCGTCAAATTCACATGTTTCACTTTCTCTTCTCAGTGATAAGCATCCTGTAAATGTTCATACGATGTAACTTTTTATGTTTAGGAGAAATTCACACTGGTTTTGTGACCGTTTTCATGGAATATGTTCATGCAGGCCTTGATTTCCCAAAATAGTGAACCAAGTGAGGAGGACTGAGAGTCAAATATTGGAGGTGCAATTCTCAGGGATAAGTATCCTGCAGAAGATTCTATAGTGTTACACTTGTGTTCAGATGAAAATCATACTAGCTTTGCGACATTCGCATATAATATGTGCATGCAGGCCAGGATTTTCCAAAAGAGTGAAACAAGTCGGAGGATTCAGAGTCAAATGTTGGAATTTTACTTCTCAGGGATAAGTATGCTAGAGAAGTTCGTATACTGTAACATTTGTGTTCAGGCAAAAATCATACTTGTTTTGTGATTTTGAATGGCACATGTTCACACAGGCCCTGATTTTACAAAATAGTGAACCAAGTGAGGAGGACTCTCAGTTAAATGCTGCAAGTGCACATCTTTAGGAGAAGTATCGTACAGAAGTTTCTATATTTTAACTCTTTGTGTTCAGGAGGAAATCACACTTGTTTGACGACGTTGCCATGAAACATGTTCATGCATGTCGTTCCCTTCCAAAATAGTGAAACAAGTGAAGAGGACTCACAGTCATATGTAGCATGTGCACTTCTTTGGGAAGTGTTACACTTTGTGTTCAGATGAAGATCATACTTCCTTTGCGACATTCGCATATAACATGTTCACCAGGCCATGATTTTCCAAAAGAGTGAACCAAGTTGGAGGATTCAGAGTCAAATGTTGGAATTTCACTTCTTAGGGATAAGTATCCTAGAGACGTTGGTATACTGTAACCTTTGTGTTCAGGCGAAAATATACCTTTTTTGTGACATTTGAATGGCACATGTTCACACAGGCCATGATTTTACAAAATAGTGAACCAAGTGAGGAGGACTCTGGTTAAATGTTGATTGTGCATTTCTTTAGGAGAAGTATCGTACAGAAGTTTCTGTATTGTAACTGTTTGTGTTCAGGAAGATATCACACTTGTTTTACGACGTTTCCATGAAACATGTTCATGCATGGCCTTCTCTTCCAAAATAGTGAACCAAGTGAAGAGGACTCACAGTATGTAGCATGTGCAATTCTTTGGGAACTCATATGTAGCATGTGCACTTCTTTGGGATAAGTATCCTACAGAGGTTTCTAGACTGTAAAAGTTTGTATTCTGGAGCAAACAACATTTTTTTTGTGCTGATTCTACCAACTATGTTCAGGCTTGTAATGAGCTTGAAAATAGTGACCAAGTGAGGACGCCTCAAATTCACATGTTTCACTTTCTCTTCTCAGTGATAAGCATCCTGTAGATGTTCATACGCTGTAACCTTTTATGTTCAGGAGAAATTCACAGTGGTTTTGTGACGTTTTCATGGAATATGTTCATGCAGGCCTTGATTTTCCAAAACAGTGAACCAAGTGAGGAGGACTGAGAGTCAAATGTTGGAGGTGTACTTCTTAGAGATAAGTATCCTACAGAACATTCTATAGTGTTACACTTTGTGTTCAGGAGAAGATCATACTTGCTTTGCAACATTCGCATATAACAAGTTCACCAGGCCATGATTTTCCAAAAGAGTGAACCAAGTTGGAGGATTCAGAGTCAAATGTTGGAATTTCACTTCTTAGGGATAAGTATCCTAGAGAAGTTCCTATACTGTAACATTTGTGTTCAGGCGAAAATCAAACTTGTTTTGTGATATTTGAGTGGCACATGTCCACACAGGCCATGATTTTACAAAATAGTGATCTAAGTGAAGAGGACTCTGAGTTAAATGTTGGAAATGCACTTCTTTAGGATAAATATCGTACAGAAGTTTCTATATTGTAATTCTTTGTGTTCAGGAGCAATTCACACTTGTTTTACGACGTTTCCATGAAACATGTTCATGCATGTCGTTCCCTTCCAAAATAGTGAAACAAGTGAAGAGGACTCAGACTCATATGTAGCATGTGCACTTCTTCGGGAAGTCATATGTAGCATGTGCACTTCTTTGGGATAAGTATCCTACACAGGTTTCTAGACTGTAAAACTTTACATTCGGGAGAAAACAACATTTGTTTTGTGCTGATTCTACTAACTATGTTCAGGCTTGTAATGAGCTTGAAAATAGTGACCAAGCAAGGACGCCTCAAATTCACATGTTTCACTTTCTATTCTCAGTGATAAGAATCCTGTAGATGTTCATACGTTGAAACTTTTTATGTTCAAGAGAAATTCACACTGGTTTTGTGACCGTTTTCATGGAATATGTTCACGCAGGCCTTGATTTCCCAAAATAGTGAACCACGTGAGGAGGACTGAGAGTCAAATGTTGGAGGTTCACTTCTCAGGGATAAGTATCCTGCAGAAGATTCTATAGTGTTACACTTTGTGTTCAGGAGAAGATCATACTTGCTTTGCGACATTCGCATATAACATGTTCACGCAGGCCATGATTTCCAAAAGAGTGAACCAAGTCAGATGATTCAGAGTCAAATGTTGGAATTTCACTTCTTAGGGATAAGTATCCTAGAGAAGTTCCTCTACTGTAACATTTGTGTTCAGGCGAAAATCATACTTGTTTTGTGACATTTGAATGGTACATGTTCACACAGGCCATGATTTTAAAAAATAGTGAACCAAGTGAGGAGGACTCTGAGTTAAATGTTGCATGTGCACATATTTAGGAGATGTGTCGTACAGAAGTTTCTATATTGTAACTCTTTGTGTTCAGGAGGAAATCACACTTGTTTACGACGTTTTCATGAAACATGTTCATGCTTGTTGTTTCCTTCCAAAATAGTGAACCACGTGAAGAGCACTCACAGTCATATGTAGCATGTGCACTTCTTTGGGAAGTCATATGTAGCATGTGCACTTCTCTGGGTAAGTATCCTACACAGGTTTCTAGAGTGTAAAAGTTTGTATTCTGGAGCAAACAACATTTGTTTTGTGCTGATTCTACCAACTATGTTCAGGCTTGTAATGAGCTTGAAAATAGTGACCAAGCGAGCATGCCTCAAGTTCACATGTTTCACTTTCTCTTCTCAGTGCTAAGAATCCTCTAGAAGTTCATATGCTGTAACTTTTCATGTTCAGGAGAAATTCACACTGGTTTTGTGACCGTTTTCATGGATTATGCTCACGCAGGCCTTGATTTTCCAAAATAGTGAACCAAGTGAGTTGGACTGAGAGTCAAATGCTGGAGGTGAACTTCTCAGGGATAAGTGTCCTGCAGAAGATTCTATAGTGTTACACTTTGTGTTCAGGATAAGATCATACTTGCTTTGCGACATTCACACATGAAATATTCACGCAGGCCATGATTTTCCAAAAGTGTGAACCAAGTCAGAGTATTCAGAGTCAACTGTTGGAATTTCACTTCTGAGGGATAAGTATCCTAGAGAAGTTCCTATACTGTAACATTTGTGTTCAGGCGAAAATCATACTTGTTTTGTGACATTTGAATGGCACGTGTTCATACAGGCCATGATTTTACAAACTAGTGAACCAAATGAGGAGGACTGAGAGTCAAATGTTGGACGTGCACTTCTTAACGATAAGTATCCTGCAGAGGATTCTATAGTGTTACACTTTCTGTTCAGGAGAAGATCATACTTGCTTTGCGACATTCGCATATAACATGTTCACCAGGCCATGATTTTCCAAAAGAGTGAACCAAGTCGGAGGATTCAGAGTCAAATGTTGGAATTTCACTTCTTAAGGATAAGTATCCTAGAGAAGTTCCTGTACTGTATCATTTGTGTTCAGGTGAAAAACAAACTTGTTTTGTGACTTTTGAATGGCACATGTTCACACAGGCCATGCTTTTACAAAATAGTGAACCAAGTGAGGAGGACTCTGAGTTAAATGTTGCAAGTGCACATATTTAGGAGAAGTATCATACAGTAGTTTCTATATTGTAACTCTTTGTGTTCAGGAGGAAATCACACTTGTTTGACGACGTTTCCATGAAACATGTTCATGCATGTCGTGCCCTTCCAAAATAGTGAAACAAGTGAAGAGGACTCAGACTCATATGTAGCATGTGCACTTCTTTGGGAAGTCATATGTAGCATGTGCACTTCTTTGGGATAAGTATCCTACACAGGTTTGTAGACTGTAAAACATTGCATTCTGGAGAAACCAACATTTGTTTTGTGCTGATTGAACCAACTATGTTTAGGCTTGTAATGAGCTTGAAAATAGTGACCAAGCGAGGACGCCTCAAATTCACATGTTTCACTTTCTCTTCTCAGTGATAAGCATCCTGTAGATGTTCATACGTTGTAACTTTTTATGTTCAGGAGAAATTCACTACTGTTTTTGCGACCGTTTTCATGGAATATGTTCACTGCAGGCCTTGATTTTCCAAAATAGTGAACCAAGTGAGGAGGACTGAGAGTCAAATGTTGGAGAGTGCACTTTCTAGGGATAAGTATCCTGCAGAAGATTCTATAGTGTTACAATTTGTGTTCAGGAGAAGATCATACTTGCTTTCCGACATTCGCATATAACATGTTCACGCAGGCCATGATTTCCACAAGAGTGAACCAAGTCAGATGATTCAGAGTCAAATGTTGGAATTTCACTTTTAGGGATAAGTATCCTAGAGAAGTTCCTATAGCTGTAACATTTGTGTTAGGCGAAAATCATACTTGTGTTTGTAACATTTGAATGGCTACATGTTCACACATGCCATGATTTTACAAAATAGTGAACCAAGTGAGGAGGACTCTGAGTTACATGTTGCAAGTGCACTTTTTTAGGAGAAGTATCGTACAGAAGTTTCTATATTGTAACTCTTTGTGTTCAGGAGGAAATCACACTTGTTTGATGACGTTTCCATGAAACATGTTCATGTCTGTTGTTCCCTTCCAAAATAGTGAATCAAGTGAAGAGGACTCACAGTCATATGTAGCATGTACACTTCTTTGGGAAGTCATATTTAGCATGTGCAGTTCTTTGGGATAAGTATCCTTCATAGGTTTCTAGACTGTAAAACTTTGCATTCTGGAGAAAACAACATTTGTTTTGTGCTGATTCTACCAACTATGTTCAGGCTTGTAATGAGCTTGAAAATAGTGACCAAGCGAGCATGCCTCAAGTTCACATGTTTCCACTTTCTCTTCTCAGTGCTAAGAATCCTCTAGAAGTTCATATGCTGTAACTTTTCATGTTTA
This sequence comes from Typhlomys cinereus, assembly GCA_023101885.1. Classification (NCBI taxonomy): domain Eukaryota; kingdom Metazoa; phylum Chordata; class Mammalia; order Rodentia; family Platacanthomyidae; genus Typhlomys; species Typhlomys cinereus. The sequence continues at coordinate 607,468 of JALPQD010000663.1, forward strand.
GGAGAAATTCACACTGGTTTTGTGACCGTTTTCATGGAATATGCTCACGCAGGCCTTGATTTTCCAAAATAGTGAACCAAGTGAGTTGGACTGAGAGTCAAATGCTGGAGGTGCACTTCTCAGGGATAAGTGTCCTGCAGAAGATTCTATAGTGTTACACTTTGTGTTCAGGATAAGATCATACTTGCTTTGCGACATTCACACATGAAATGTTCACGCAGGCCATGATTTTCCAAAAGTGTGAACCAAGTCAGAGGATTCAGAGTCAACTGTTGGAATTTCACTTCTGAGGGATAAGTATCCTAGAGAAGTTCCTCTACTGTAACATTTGTGTTCAGGCGAAAATCATACTTGTTTTGTGACATTTGAATGGTACATGTTCACACAGGCCATGATTTTAAAAAATAGTGAACCAAGTGAGGAGGACTCCGAGTTAAATGTTGCATGTGCACATATTTAGGAGAAGTGTCGTACAGAAGTTTCTATATTGTAACTCTTTGTGTTCAGGAGGAAATCACACTTGTTTACGACGTTTCCATGAAACATGTTCATGCCTGTTGTTTCCTTCCAAAATAGTGAACCAAGTGAAGAGGACTCACAGTCGTATGTAGCATGTGCACTTCTTTGGGATAAGTATCCTAAACAGGTTTCTAGACTGTAAAAGTTTGTATTCCGGAGCAAACAACATTTGTTTTGTGCTGATTCTACCAACTATGTTCAGGCTTGTAATGAGCTTGAAAATAGTGACCAAGCGAGGACGCGTAAAATTCACTTGTTTCAATTTCTCTTCTCAGTGATAATAATCCTATAGATGTTCATACGTTGTAAGTTTTTATGTTCAGGAGAAATTCATACTGTTTTGTGACCGTTTTCATGGAATATGTTCACGCAGGCCTTGATTTTCCAAAATAGTGAACCAAGTGAGGAGGACTGAGAGTCAAATGTTGGAGGTGCATTTCTCAGGGATAAGTATCCAGCAGAAGATTCTATAGTGTTACACTTTGTGTTCAGGAGAAGATCATACTTGCTTTGCGACATTCGCATATAACATGTTCACCAGGCCATGATTTTCCAAAAGAGTGAACCAAGTCGGAGGATTCAGAGTCAAATGTTGGAATTTCAGTTCTTAGGGATAAGTATCCTAGAGAAGTTCCTGTACTGTATCATTTGTGTTCAGGCGAAAAACAAACTTGTTTTGTGACTTTTGAATGGCACATGTTCACACAGGCCATGCTTTTACAAAATAGTGAACCAAGGGAGGACGACTCTGAGTTAAATGTTGCAAGTGCTCTTCTTTAGGAGAAGTATCATACAGAAGTTTCTATATTGTAACTCTTTGTGTTCAGGAGGAAATCAGACTTGTTTTACGACGTTATCATGAAACATGTTCATGCATGTCGTTTCCTTCCAAAATAGTGAAACAAGGGAAGAGAACTCAGACTCATATGAAGCATGTGAACTTCTTTGGGAAGTCATATGTAGCATGTGCACTTCTTTGGGATAAGTATCCTACACAGGTTTCTAGACTGTAAAACTTTGCATTCTGGAGAAACCAACATTTGTTTTGTGCTGATTCTACTAACTATATTCAGGCTTGTAATGAGCTTGAAAATAGTGACCAAGCAGGGCGTGTCCAATTCATATGTTTCACTTTCTCTTCTCAGTGATAAGAATCCTGTAGATGTTCATACGTTGAAACTTTTTATGTTCAAGAGAAATTCACACTGGTTTTGTGACCGTTTTCATGGAATATGTTCACGCAGGCCTTGATTTCCCAAAATAGTGAACCAAGTGAGGAGGACTGAGAGTCAAATGTTGGAGGTGCACTTCTCAGGGATAAGTATCCTGCAGAAGATTCTATAGTGTTACAATTTGTTTTCAGGAGAAGATCATACTTGCTTTCCGACATTCGCATATAACATGTTCACGCAGGCCATGAGTTTCCACAAGAGTGAACCAAGTCAGATTGATTCAGAGTCAAATGTTGGAATTTCACTTTTTAAGGATAAGTATCCTAGAGAAGTTCCTATACTGTAACATTTGTGTTCAGGCGAAAATCATACTTGTTTTGTGACATTTGAATGGTACATGTTCACACAGGCCATGATTTTAAAAAATAGTGAACCAAGTGAGGAGGACTCCGAGTTAAATGTTGCATGTGCACATATTTAGGAGAAGTGTCGTACAGAAGTTTCTATATTGTAACTCTTTGTGTTCAGGAGGAAATCACACTTGTTTACGACGTTTCCATGAAACATGTTCATGCCTGTTGTTTCCTTCCAAAATAGTGAACCAAGTGAAGAGGACTCACAGTCGTATGTAGCATGTGCACTTCTTTGGGATAAGTATCCTAAACAGGTTTCTAGACTGTAAAAGTTTGTATTCCGGAGCAAACAACATTTGTTTTGTGCTGATTCTACCAACTATGTTCAGGCTTGTAATGAGCTTGAAAATAGTGACCAAGCGAGGACGCGTAAAATTCACTTGTTTCAATTTCTCTTCTCAGTGATAATAATCCTATAGATGTTCATACGTTGTAACTTTTTATGTTCAGGAGAAATTCATACTGTTTTGTGACCGTTTTCATGGAATATGTTCACGCAGGCCTTGATTTTCCAAAATAGTGAACCAAGTGAGGAGGACTGAGAGTCAAATGTTGGAGGTGCATTTCTCAGGGATAAGTATCCAGCAGAAGATTCTATAGTGTTACACTTTGTGTTCAGGAGAAGATCATACTTGCTTTGCGACATTCGCATATAACATGTTCACGCAGGCCATGATTTCCAAAAGAGTGAACCAAGTCAGGTGATTCAGAGTCAAATGTTGGAATTTCACTTCTTAAGGATAAGTATCCTAGAGAAGTTCCTATAGTGTAACATTTGTGTTCAGGCGCAAATCATACCTGTGTTGTAACATTTGAATGGCTCATGTTCACACATGCTATGATTTTACAAAATAGTGAACCAAGTGAGGAGGACTCTGAGTTAAATGTTGCAAGTGCACTTTTTTAGGAGAAGTATCGTACAGAAGTTTCTATATTGTAACTCTTTGTGTTCAGGAGGAAATCACACTTGTTTACGACGTTTCCATGAAACATGTTCATGCCTGTTGTTTCCTTCCAAAATAGTGAACCAAGTGAAGAGGACTCACAGTCGTATGTAGCATGTGCACTTCTTTGGGATAAGTATCCTAAACAGGTTTCTAGACTGTAAAAGTTTGTATTCCGGAGCAAACAACATTTGTTTTGTGCTGATTCTACCAACTATGTTCAGGCTTGTAATGAGCTTGAAAATAGTGACCAAGCAAGGACGCCTCAAATTCACATGTTTCACTTTCTCTTCTCAGTGATAAGAATCCTGTAGATGTTCATACGATGTAACTTTTTATGTTTAGGAGAAATTCACACTGGTTTTGTGACCGTTTTCATGGAATATGTTCATGCAGGCCTTGATTTCCCAAAATAGTGAACCAAGTGAGGAGGACTGAGAGTCAAATGTTGGAGGTGCACTTCTCAGGGATAAATATCCTGCAGAATATTCTATAGTGTTACACTTGTGTTCAGATGAAAATCATACTAGCTTTGCGACATTCGCATATAATATGTTCATGCAGGCCAGGATTTTCCAAAAGAGTGAAACAAGTGCAGAGGATTCAGAGTCAAATGTTGGAATTTTACTTCTCAGGGATAAGTATCCTAGAGAAGTTCCTATACTGTAACATTTGTGTTCAGGCGGAAATCATGCTTGTTTTGTGACTTTTGAATGGCACATGTTCACACAGGCCATGATTTTACAAAATAGTGAACCAAGTGAGGAGGACTCTGAGTTAAATGCTGCAAGTGCACATCTTTAGGAGAAGTATCATACAGAAGTTTCTATATTTAACTCTTTGTGTTCAGGAGGAAATCACACTTGTTCGACGACGTTGCCATGAAACATGTTCATGCATGTCGTTCCCTTCCAAAATAGTGAAACAAGTGAAGAGGACTCACAGTCATATGTAGCATGTGCACTTCTTTGGGAAGTGTTACACTTTGTGTTCAGATGAAGATCATACTTGCTTTGCGACATTCGCATATAACATGTTCACCAGGCCATGATTTTCCAAAAGAGTGAACCAAGTTGGAGGATTCAGAGTCAAATGTTGGAATTTCACTTCTTAGGGATAAGTATCCTAGAGACGTTGGTATACTGTATCCTTTGTGTTCAGGCGAAAATATACCTGTTTTGTGACATTTGAATGGCACATGTTCACACAGGGCATGATTTTACAAAATAGTGAATCCAAACGAGGAGGACTCTGGTTAAATGTTGAAAGTGCACCTCTTTAGGAGAAGTATCGTACAGAAGTTTCTATATTGTAACTGTTTGTGTTCAGGAAGAAATCACACTTGTTTTACGACGTTTCCATGAAACATGTTCATGCATGGCCTTCTCTTCCCAAAATAGTGAACCAAGTGAAGAGGACTCACAGTATGTAGCATGTGCAATTCTTTGGGAACTCATATGTAGCATGTGCACTTCTTTGGGATAAGTATCCTACAGAGGTTTCTAGACTGTAAACCTTTACATTCGGGAGAAAACAACATTTGTTTTGTGCTGATTCTACCAACTATGTTCAGGCTTGTAATGAGCTTGAAAATAGTGACCAAGCAAGGACGCCTCAAATTCACATGTTTCACTTTCTCTTCTCAGTGATAAGAATCCTGTAGATGTTCATACGTTGAAACTTTTTATGTTCAAGAGAAATTCACACTGGTTTTGTGACCGTTTTCATGCAATATGTTCACGCAGGCCTTGATTTCCCAAAATAGTGACCACGTGAGGAGGACTGAGAGTCAAATGTTGGAGGTGCATTTCTCAGGGATATAGTATCCTGCAGAAGATTCTATAGTGTTACACTTTGTGTTCAGGAGAAGATCATACTTGCTTTGGCGACATTCGCATATAACATGTTCACGCAGGCCATGATTTCCAAAAGAGTGAACCAAGTCAGATGATTCAGAGTCAAATGTTGGAATTTCACTTCTTAAGGATAAGTATCCTAGAGAAGTTCCTATAGTGTAACATTTGTGTTCAGGCGGAAATCATACCTGTGTTGTAACATTTGAATGGCTCATGTTCACACATGCCATGATTTTACAAAATAGTGAACCAAGTGACTAGGACTCTGAGTTACATGTTGCAAGTGCACTTTTTTAGGGGAAGTATCGTACAGAAGTTTCTATATTGTAACTCTTTGTGTTCAGGAGGAAATCACACTTGTTTGACGACGTTTCCATGAAACATGTTCATGTCTGTTGTTCCCTTCCAAAATAGTGAATCAAGTGAAGAGGACTCACAGTCATATGTAGCATGTACACTTCTTTGGGAAGTCATATTTAGCATGTGCAGTTCTTTGGGATAAGTATCCTTCACAGGTTTCTAGACTGTAAAACTTTGCATTCTGGAGAAAACAACATTTGTTTTGTGCTGATTCTATCAACTATGTTCAGGCTTGTAATGAGCTTGAAAAGAGTGACCAGGCGAGGACGCCTCAAGTTCACATGTTTCACTTTCTCTTGTCACTGATAAAAATCCTGTAAATGTTCATACGATGTAACTTTTTATGTTTAGGAGAAATTCACACTGGTTTTGTGACCGTTTTCATGGAATATGTTCATGCAGGCCTTGATTTCCCAAAATAGTGAACCAAGTGAGGAGGACTGAGAGTCAAATGTTGGAGGTGCACTTCTCAGGGATAAGTATCCTGCAGAATATTCTATAGTGTTACACTTGTGTTCAGATGAAAATCATACTAGCTTTGCGACATTCGCATATAATGTTCATGCAGGCCAGGATTTTCCAAAAGAGTGAAACAAGTGCAGAGGATTCAGAGTCAAATGTTGGAATTTTACTTCTCAGGGATAAGTATCCTAGAGAAGTTCCTATACTGTAACATTTGTGTTCAGGCGGAAATCATGCTTGTTTTGTGACTTTTGAATGGCACATGTTCACACAGGCCATGATTTTACAAAATAGTGAACCAAGTGAGGAGGAATCTGAGTTAAATGCTGCAAGTGCACATCTTTAGGAGAAGTATCATACAGAAGTTTCTATATTTTAACTCTTTGTGTTCAGGAGGAAATCACACTTGTTCGACGACGTTGCCATGAAACATGTTCATGCATGTCGTTCCCTTCCAAAATAGTGAAACAAGTGAAGAGGACTCACAGTCATATGCATGTGCACTTCTTTGGGAAGTGTTACACTTTGTGTTCAGATGAAGATCATACTTGCTTTGCGACATTCGCATATAACATGTTCACCAGGCCATGATTTTCCAAAAGAGTGAACCAAGTTGGAGGATTCAGAGTCAAATGTTGGAATTTCACTTCTTAGGGATAAGTATCCTAGAGACGTTGGTATACTGTAACCTTTGTGTTCAGGCGAAAATATACCTGTTTTGTGACATTTGAATGGCAC